>PTEX01000038.1:5060085-5211301 GCA_003342815.1 Eudromia elegans | reverse complement strand
TTTTTTTTTTTTTTCTTTTTCCTCAGGAGAGTAATTTTCCTAAATTATGATTTCCGCAAAATAATTATTAAGGAAATACTGTCTTGTCCTCAGAATCAAGTCTTCCTATAACAAGTATCAAACACTTTATTGTGGGAAGCCTTCCCCACAAAGGCGTTTAAGATGTAAAGCTCTGGGAGGTGGTGATGATTAGACCTTTGTTCAAAGCAAGAGGTGGCAAAGTTAATTACCTATTAAATAGTTTGCTTATTTGTTTAAAGATGGACAATATGTTATTGTGTGTATCTTTAGGAACAAGGACCCTACCAAATGTGTAGTGTGTTGAATTCATTAATTGATCATTTTCATGTGACAGTATAAAAAAAAAAAAAAAGCAACCCTTGAGGAATGTAATCAGTATAATACTGTGTTAAATAAAATCAATTCATTGAAAATCTGAAATAACTGATAAGATATGAAAGGTATTATTAAAAATTCATATACAATACTGGTAGGATGAAACAGACAGGAAGCACTGCTGAGCCTGAAAATGTGCTATTGGAAGGTAGGATATCTAAAATTGAAATGTGTAGTAATGGATATCGATCCTGAAGCCTTTGTTAAAGTGAAATTGATAGATGTTGTGATTTGCTTTTAGTAATGTGAGGGGAAGTATAGATATAAAAGTGTGATATGCTAAAGTTGTTATGATTCGTGTCTGACATCCCTAGTTACAGCATTAGTAGTTTTCCATGAAAGGGAAATGAAGGGTAGGAAGGAACCTTTTTTTGAATGATAAGGCTTTTTGAAGCCAGACAAATATTCTGTCATCAGTCATGAATCATTTGGGTTTCAGTTATTGTTATATGAGGACCTGTTGTGGCTGCATGTAATGAGTCTTAAAACATAAAAGTTTCTAAGCCCAGCTGGTACCCTCCTAAAATGCATGTTGCCTTTTGTCACCCAAATCCTGACTGTTTCACTGATTCATAATTACTTGATTACAGATATTGCAGTTTTGCCCTTTTTCCCTAATGAGGCACAGAAATAAGCTGCAGATATGAGATAACCTCTCTCAAAAGTGTTTATGAAAAAGAATATTTAAAACTCTCTTGTATTTGAGTGTGGAGTGGCCTAATTGCTGCTATTYATCATCAGTCTAGTAGCTGGAAAACTAAAGAACAGAAGATACAAGAACACTTCTTGGGTTCAGAGGTGGACATATAAGGAAATGTTCTTAGAAACTTGTCTTTCACTTTTGTTTGTTCAAATACCTTATTGCTAAGTAATCTTTAAACCTTGCCAAAACAGAAAAGTCACTCAAAACTACTTTCTGCAGTTTATATTAAAAGCATGTTTATAATACAAGGGTCTTCCTTGCAAATCTGTATATTCAAGGTACATAATCTCTACAGCCAATACGGTGGCACAGTTCCCAAGGAAGCCAGAAACTGGCCGGGTATAAATCACATATCTGGATCTTATATCAATATGTGTATTATGCTAAACTGATGTATCACATTTAGGATTTCTAGAATCTTCTAGACTTTTTAAAAAATATTTGTTTGGCTCTGAGTTTTTGGCTTTTATTTGTGAGTTTGTCACAAGAACCTGGCTATTAGAATTTAGGAAAACAATAGAACATATTGAGAGAATGTTGACAGATTGCAATATAAACAACAATAATTAAGTGCTGAGAGCTAGAAGTAGAGTGTGAAAGAAAAAAAAAGTCAGAGAAAAATGAAGACAAGAGTCAGGATGCACTGTGATAAAGTGGCAGAGGCCACTCATTGCCATAAATTGGCATAGGTCAGCTCCCTAGCTAGACTGTGGTGAGCAGCCAAACAATCCAGATAGATTTCTTGGTTATCAATTATGCCTTTCAGCATTCAAAATGTGGAAGAATATTTTATGTCTGAAGTTTTGACTTTTCCAGTTACAGCAATATAAATTTGGTGGTTATTCGTTTATATTCACACCTGCATTTTAGTGTTTCATATATTTTTAATGTTCACATGTGTACCGTCTTATGACAGAATCTATCCTTATTACTCCTCTGCTACTCAGGCTTTTGTCATTAGTATTGGAATATGTCTTTTGTATACTGAAAACTCTAGACTACCAGAAGAATCTCACTTTTTTAAGAGTCTATTTCTTTGGTACATTTATTTTTATGTTGTTAGCTTATGCAATGACAGCACAATTTGTTTTTCTTCCTCTTCTTCTCTTGTTCTCTGACAGTTTTATATTGATAAGGTGCACAGTTCTACAGACAAGTTGATTGTTCTCACATTTTTTTTTAGTTAGTGACAAATATATTGAGAAGGTTAAAATTATTTTTCATTTTACTGCTTCTGGAGTAGGCAGCAGCAAATGCTCTATTCTACAGTGCTTATTATTGCAACAGAAAGGCAAGAAAAAAGTCAAATAAATAAATAAACTTCACATACTATCCTAAGATGAAAATACACTTATTGTGCAGCAGCGTGGAAGAATCTTTTTTCTGCTTGAACAGTAGTTAGTAGTAGTCATTGTCCCGAAGCCAAACATGCCATAACATTTAGTTACCTTCAGCAGATCTCTCACTGAGACCTATTCTCCTCAGTATTTACTGTCCACTTGAGGATGACAGAGCTGATCAGTCAGTACTAGCAGTAGGAAAAGTAAGTGGTGATGAGCATCTTATCCGATATTACAGAGTCATTCTTAGTACTTACCAAACACCTCCTTCTTTCTTCCTTAAAGGAAAAATAATATTAAAGATCTCAGTCAGCTACCTGTCAGGTATTAAATATTGGAGGCTTTTGCATTATGCTTTCAGTGTGGCGCAGAAGCTAGTAAGTCTGTCTTTAGTAGGCCCAGGATGTGCTTTTTGACTAAGGAATCTGAATTGAAAATATAAATGTTCTCCTGCATTGACCTTGTATGCTGGAAGCTCTCTATCTCATTAACAGGTAATTCTAGGTAAATAGTATTTTTCTGGAAGCTAATAAAAAAGTTTAAAAGTGACATTCACACCTTTTAATTGGTGCCAGTAGCAAGAGAAGCAAAATATTGGAGGTACTGAATATTGTAACACTGAATATAAAACTGAAATTACTAGCTTATGAAGAAGTCAGGTTTGGCTATATCGCTACACACTGCAAGCCAAATCTTGCTTACAGATAAATGACAAAATTCATTATGAAGAGTCTCATAATACATAAGACCACTGCTTATAATCCTGAAAGTCAGTTATGTATGCTCCATATTCTGTGTTTCTATTTTGTATCCCACTTGTTAGTTCCCTCTCATTTCCTTTTGCCCAAAATTTTTCACTCAAATACTTATAAAAGAATCTTTTTTAATATAGTTTTACTGTGACACTGTTTACCTTCCTGCACGTCCATGATCCTGTGCAGATGAAATAATTTGCTCTAGAGCTGCTCTGCTGAACGTCCTGCCTGATACTCTTCTAATGGTGCTCTGATGGTGCTCTTCTTTACAGAAATGGTCAGTTACTGTGTCTGAGCGCCTCAGTTCTCCTCTGATCATCCATACAGAATAGGAAACATTATTATCTTCAAGGTGCGAAAGAGAGACATGGGCTTGAATGTCTTAGCCATGGTCACACTGGACACTTGGTTTCCCAATTTCTGATCTAATGCTTTTGCCAGCTCTCCTTCCACACATATATAAGACTGCTGCCTATATAGCACTCAAGTGTTTGCAAAGAACAGTGCTATTTCAAAGTATTAAGATCTTTCTGGTCAAGATTTCCAGGCCCCAATTTATGGAGCCATAAGATAGGATACAAAAGCCAATAGCTATGAAAGGCTTAGTGACAGCATCTGTGCAAGAAGAAAACAGAGAAACCATCCCAGAGACCTCATTCTGGAAGGCATGATGACACTGAGACAAGGAAAGGAGATAAAAAGTCGTTTACAAAAAAACCCTTGTAAGGTACCTATGGAAATCTAGTATAACTCTTTTCCACATAAAGGCTGAGAAATGTCTATCTATTACAAATTTAACTAGTGAAAATCTTTTGAATACATTTAAACCAGTCTAACCCCTTTAGACCGCCCCATCATTTGGAGTTATGTGGTCACAAAGCCTTGCTGTGRCATATCATATATTATCAAGCCAGAAGCTGACATACAGATCAGAGAAAAATCCTTATTTTGCATTCCATTTAAGCATTTGCTTGGCTCCTAGTTTAAAAGCTTTTCTATGTAGAAATAAAAGGCATAAGTACATCTTTTTCTCTCTTTGACCAAGGGCAGTATCTAGACATTCAAATTTTAAAAATACATATTTCTGCTTTGTTCTGAAAGATTAAGTGAAATKATTACTTTCCATAGGCATTCTCGTCATTGACTTCAGAGAAATTACTAAGGCCTGAAGATGCAACATTTCATGCCTCTTAATGTGAACTAATAAGAAAAGGAGCAACAACCTTAGATTGCCATTTATTTCTGTTTTCTGGCTATACTTTCTTCTGAAATGCTTCCATCTAAAACAGATATATGTTTATATGAAACATATATGTTGGTTCTTTAGTTATTACTAGTTCTGGCCTTTTAATCGTTAGATATTGTCGTAAATGAAAACCTTAAAATCTAATAGTTAGGAGGGGGAGATTTTTCCTCTGTGCTCACGGGGATTCAGTCACTGCTGGCTGCTGAGGCCCTTATGCACTACAAGCATACATTCTAAGGAACTTTTTAAGAGACAATTTTCTAAATGTAAAAATGAGAGATTACCAACGGACTTAGTACTTCATGATATTTAGGGAGCCCTGAAGTATGAGGGTAGATGTGTAGTTGAATAGAAAAATTGGCACAAGAAAGACACTGAAAAGAAGTCTTCAGAAGTACTCGCAGGAAATGCTGAGGAGGAGCCTAGTCCAACATCATTAGAAATTTAAAGTTTAGTGGCTAGGGCCACTAAATACAAAAGTATTGTAACTTAAATCAAGTGTAGCATGCTTTATTTGTGTCTATTTGCACATTTCTGTTTAATTTGGTAAAAACTGGCTTTCTTGAATAATGTCTTATGTTTGAAATACGTCTTTATGATTATGTAAGAGAAATATAATAAAGCTGTGCTCCAAATATTTATAGGAGTGCGTCATTAAAAAAAAAAAAAAAAGAATTATGGTGATATTTTCCCTAACTATTGGAGAAAAATCTTCATTTCCAGGAAGAACATATTTCTTGAAGTAGGGTTCTAT
Organism: Eudromia elegans; assembly: GCA_003342815.1. Taxonomy (NCBI): domain Eukaryota; kingdom Metazoa; phylum Chordata; class Aves; order Tinamiformes; family Tinamidae; genus Eudromia; species Eudromia elegans. The sequence goes on along the minus strand of PTEX01000038.1, from coordinate 5,206,107 downwards.
TAATCAGTTCTAGTACAGTTACTAGTGATGGTAAAGAATTTGCATAAATCCTAAAATGAGATCATAAACGCATCAATGGCAAATCAGTGTCCTTGATAAATTAGAGATATTTGCCCCGGGATATACCATCAAACTGCTATTCCTAAAATTGCAGTGGTGCAACAGAAACTCTAAATATGACTGAGATTGGTAAACATTCATGATAACTATAAAAATATAGTTAGGTGAAAAACAAATGGCATTATTCAAAGGAATTGATTTCAAATTTGTGGAGCAACTAAAGAAATAGTTTTGGTTGAGAAGTGAAGAGAAACTACTGTGAGATGCTRGTGAAACTTGAAAGGAAGTATGTTGTGTACAAAGAAGTATTTTTAATTAACTTATTGACTGATAGCGTGTAAGTGCCATTATTTTCTTATGCTATTGCTATTAGCTAAAATACTAGGGTCAATGCACTGACCATTTGCTTCCCACTATTTATTAGTATTTCATTCTTTTCTCTTTCAAAAAGCAGTATGCTTGATATTAGCATCATCTTCTGACTGAATCACAGAGAAATCACCTACACTTTGGGGGAATGTGCCATTTTGTTTAAAATAATAAAATTTTATAGTTTATAATTCCTGGACACAGTCCACGGAATAAATCTGTAAGAACTAGAAATTCCAGAAAGTGAAAGCTGCTGTGTTTGTATACAATAAAACTGTTAATTTTCATCCTGAAGTTTATGCATTTACATGCACATACATTCAAACAAACTCTGTCTTTGAGGCCTTTGTCAATAACAAATAACTCTCATGCTAAATAATGGAAGGTTGCTAATCTTCATTTAAAACACTTGAGGACAACAAGAACTGTGTTAGCTATGAAAACTACTGAGCCAGAAGCAACTCTTGCTAATCGAGAAGCCTGGCTGTTGACTAAAGGCTATTGTGGTTCATGTAGCCCCAGAAGTAGCTTTTATAATTAGAAGAAGGGAAAGCATCTTTGCCACTGGGAAAAAAACAGTCTTGAAGAACCTCACCGGGAGTTCAATATTCTCTTGGATGATGCCTCAGTTGAGCAGTAATGAAATTATATTTTAAATTGCCTGGATTTGAAGAGTAAGGAAGAAACTTGCCTAGCTGAAAATTATTCTGAATTCTACCTGTGAAACCATGCCTGCTAGTGTTTTTGCATATGCTCACCGAGTAGTCTCTTTTTGCTAGTTAAAATGGCTTTTATTCAAGCAGTCCCTTGCCTTGTTCGTCAGTATTCCCTTCAGCCTCTCACTGCTTCAGTTTTKCATGTGTGTGCTGCCCAAATGGGGCTGGGTTGTGCTTTTATTCTTACCGAGCAAACCCTTTAAATAAAATTGAGCTGAGGTAATCAGCTCTTACAAGATTTCGTCCTAAAGCTAAGACATTTGGGTTTTCTGGGAGAGCAGCTGAACTTTCAATCAGTTATTTGAGTCCTTTGAAGTCTGCCCAGCTTCCTTAGTGGCAGGTAAAATCCTTCAAGGTCAGATACAGCCATTTCCCTGATGCTGGGCCGGGGCTGCTAGTGGCATGCTAAGTTAATGGCCATGAAGCTCCCCTGAGCAAGGCAGAAGTCTGCATGGACAATGCTGCAGGCACTTGGCCTTTCCTGAGTTTATACGTGGGATTTCAAATGCTTCAAGTAAAGTGTAGGACCAAATTTAGGTGAGAGAGGATGCAGGGATCAGGCAGAGAGAAAGGATGGCAGAGGAAAAGAAGCAAAGCTATGCCAAGCATAGTAGCTTAGAAAAAACAGTGTCTTCCCAATCAGTGATATTTTGCAGCAGAGAAATGAATGAGAAATTTCTGCAGCATTAATCATGCTTTTTCCCCTCTAGGGAACTGCTCATTCAAGGATTGACCCCTTGTCTGGCATTGTGTGAAGCATGATTTTGTTAATTAAATATCAGCCTCTTGAATGTGCTGGGCTCTTCAAATTAGCCTATTAGAAGTTTAACACAATTAGATGAATTGAAAATGGCATTCTTGCTGAAATTAAGACAGCATTTATTCCTTTCTCATAGTCCTTTTTGTTTCAGGAAATATTAATTTCCTGACTGTTTTCAAATAGTGTGTTAGTGTGACATTCCAAAGACTGTCCTGTCTTCTCGGGCAGAATTCTGCCATTCTCACTCAGGAAGAATCATCCTTCCCTATCTGAACTGATCCTTGGGCAGTGAGCTGCTCTTCTAGAGCCAAGTACTGCTCTATGAAGTTGAAGTGGCAGAATGGGGCCCTTACTGAAATTGTATCTTGTGAACGTTCACAACATGGAGTTTTGTTGGGTGAGATTGTTGAGCTGCTTCAGTGACTTTTTTGATTAACAGGGTATCTTGCAGAAATAATTATCCACAGGCCTCAGAGAGGGCCCAGCCAATACTCATTATTAATGGAACTGGCCTCCAACAGGAAAGTTTGGAAAGAAACTGTTGAAAAAGATAAGTTTGTTTTGTGTTCTCACTTTTGTGAGACAAAAATAAAAGCTTAAATATCCCTTCAAATATGCTAGGTTAAAGCTGCAGTGTCGTCTTACTACGTGAGTTATTTAAATGTGTAGGTAGGATTTGTGGGAGGGGAAGGGTGTGTGATAGAACCTAAGAAAAGGCTCTTTATGGGCACTTTGAATACATAGCAGCAACCATTTAAAAGCTGACAGATTCTGCACAAGGATTGTTGACAGCTTGAATGTGATGAATAAGCTGGTTAATGTTCTAAATGGGCCTCTTTCACTACATTTCTGGGAAGAGAGATACTGCCAATTTAGCCACATCCATTCAAGGTATTTTTGTTTTAATGGAGAAGATTATAAAATTTCAATCTCCTATGGAAATCTTATTAAATTTTATCTCTAGAATTTTGGGTGTTTCAACTGAGTCAAATTTAATTCCAGTGACCAACATGCTTGATATCTTTTTTAAAGCTACACTGCAGATAAATATATTCTATAGTCTTCATTTTGTTTCATGTTATATAGTCTGCTTCTGAGGTAATTTGTTACAGAAATGTCTTCCTTAAATTTCAAAACATTGGAAACGCATTTTTTCAATGTCTCACTCTCTATATATGTATATAATACGCTTGTGAAAAAATACTGATTTTTGTTATTTTTATGGTGGAGTTTATGGCTTTAGAGTTTGTTTTCTTTTTTTTTTTTTNTTTTTTTTTTTTTTTTTTTTTAAGGTGCTTTACAAATAGACAATAGGGGACCAGTTGGCAGTAAGGATAATTTAATAGACATTGTGGAAGAAGTAAATTATTTTCCCTGGACTGAATTTCTCTCTTTTAGAACTTGCTGGCCTAGGCATAACTGAAGCTATATTTAGTATTCTAAATGAGGGTGGTTGAGAAGTGGCCTATTCTGAGATAATCTAGATTTTTTCTTAAGATTTTTTTTAATCTATCTACTTTAGCTGCAAATCCTGATTTTTCCACTCTTGTGTCTCACTTTTCTTCCTATAGACAAGGTTCCTCCATCAGACTGCCATTCTCCTACTAAATTATTTCCTGTTCTTTTAAGAATCAATAATGTGTTATAATACATTGTCAAGGGCAGAGATGGTTCAAAATCCAACCTCCCTTCCTCAGCCCCCCAAATAGAAGTATGAGATACTAAAAGTGTGGTCTCATGTACATTATACATTTAGTACAGAAATGAAATATTTCAAGTTTTGTCTGAAAACTTATGCTTTGATTTTTATAATGAATCAGTGTGAAGATGCTGAGTTGAAGCCATAATTATAATTCCAAATGCTTTCATAAAATCATGTATTTTTATTAATTCCTCCATTTATTTTTTTGTTTAAAAGTTAGACCATAATGAGTCAAGTTTATTATTAGAGCACATACTCTGAAACTCAGGAAACCTAGTTCAAGTAAGCTGAGTTCTGTTACTGTAGCTCTGAAACAGAGAAATTATTTTACTTATGTCCTGTGAGTAAAAGGTGAAACCTTTGCCTCTTCACCAAGTTTACCTATGGAATGCTTTTTTTTTTTTTTCCAAATAGAGAATATTTTTTCAGAATATTCTCTGAATCTTGACTTCACTGTGTAGTCTGCCTTCTGACTCCCTCCTTGCAAATCATCTGCAATTGGATTTTTCTGTGGCATCCTCTGTGTACAGTGCAATCTTCTAGAGAGGCATCTGAATATCTGATTCAGTCATATTGACAATATTTTTATTGTTAAACATTTTTGTTATCAGATGTAGAAACATCTTAATGGAAAATGCTACACTGAATAATGACAATGACAGGTGAACAATACATACAGATTAATCTATAGTAACAATAGTTTTCCATATTCCCAGCATTAAAAGTAAAATTTACTTCAAAGCAAATATTGAAAAATGTGGAAAAAAAAGTAAAAATTAAATAGGAAGATGATCACAAAGTCTGAGAAGATATATAACAGCAAGAAGACCAAAAGGCTGAATCATTTTTTAGCATGGTAACTTTTTTTTTTCATGTTAAAACATATTTTCTAAGATTAATGCAAAGCTGGGTATGAGGTGATAAAATGCTCAGTATTTACTGTATTTACTTTTACTTACTGTGAATATGAGGCATAGTTGCATGTTGTGCCCAGTAGCTTAACTGGTTGTGGTGCCAAAGCATAAGTATCAAAACAGCGGCAACAGCTGAAACAACAGTTCATTATATTGTTCCAAGACACTAAACATCAGTTATTAACCATGTAGTATATGGAAGAAAACCAAAATATAGTAATGTCTATAGCTGCATAATAAAAAATTACTTAGCTCAGAACTGAATGGTAAATATACAGACTTCCTACTGATTATGCTCTTGTATCGTAAAATAAAGAAGTGTCAGCCTTAGCATGAAAGACCTATTCCCAAGAGCAAAGCTGTAAACTATCTGTTCTGTGCTGTTCCATGCCTTAAGCTAAGGAATTTCTGCCCATTGGAAACAGATTCTTCCTTGTCAAAAGCATCTGAACCGGTAATTATGGAGCTTCCCTTGCCTTTGACTAAACTGAAAATCTCTATTGTGAGAGCACAGATAACCCCAGTAGATGTGACAGGTTGGAGCCACCCCAGATTCCTGCATGCCCAAAGATACTGATGTAAATTCAAAATTGAAGAGGCATCATCACAATGTCATATAATAATGTCAGCTCATTACTGGAGGCTCTGTCAGCAGTAAAAAATGGAATTAAAGGCATTCAGACGCTTCAAACATTACTATCAGGCCCCCTGTTATCTCATGGGGAAAACAGCTTGATTTGTCACCCATAGTCCTTCTTTCCAAATCTTTTAGGACAAATGCATTGTACTTGTAATATATGGGTCTTACAAAGGTGATATAAAAATAAATACTGAACACTCACCTTTTCTGCAGTGAAAATAGTGAATAAAATATTTATGATGGTGGAACTTGAGAAGAGCTTCTCATTGTAAATGTTCATTTTCAGAAATTCTTAGTTTTAGAGGATAAACTTCATTTCCCAAAAATGAGAATGATGGAAACGTGTATATCTAGAAGTCTTCTAGGAAGGACTTGTAGGAAGTCTTGTAGGAAGTATAATTACTGTTCATTCTTACTTCAAATCTTAAGGAAAAAAAAAGCAGCCTTTTACTATTCTTTCTGATTTATAACAGCTTGTGGCTCAGTTTCAAGGAAATTATAAGAGAAGTTAAATGCATATTAAAACGTCTTTTTGTTTTGCTATATGCAATTGTCTTACAGCCAATTCAGTAGAACTAAATGAACAATGTTAATAGTATCCTGAAAATATTAAATTTGTTTTCAAATTGAAGTCAATTAAATATGATTAAAAAGGCTCATGTGTTCTTTATTCATGAACCTGTAAAGTGTACTTAATTCAGCATTCAGAAACAAAAGAAATCATAGAATAGTAGAATCACAGAATGACTAAGGTTGGAAGGGAGCTCTAGAGATTATCTAGCCCAACCCCCTGTTCCATCAGGAACCCCTAGAGCACGGGGCACAGGGCGGCATCCAGGTGGGTTTTGAAGATCTCCAAAGAAGGAGACTCCACAACCTCTCTGGGCATATTTGGGATAAATGAAAATTTCAGCTTTTCTTCTGGAAAACTGTATTTAAGTTATGCAAGTGATCAAGTCAGTAACAAAGACATCCCTTATAAAAACTAAGAAAAGCATTCAGGTGAGTGTTCCAGAAAGTGTATATGTGTATAATATATATTATACAATAAGTTTTGGAGTTCTTTTTACTGTGGCCCAAGAAAATTTCCCACTCTGAGTAATGATTTAATTCCTCAGAAACATAGGAGTTCTTCTGGCTTTTCAATGACAGCTGAGAATATTAGCAGTGCTGAGGATAATAATAACTGGTAGAGTTCTGTTTTTTTCCTCTGAATCTGTAAGCTAGGAACAGCGTAACAGATTTTGTTTCTTTAGTGCACAGCTCTGAAGTGCTACCTAAAGGACGTGCTTCCTGCTTCAGTCACACCTATCAGAACAGTCTGAGGGAAGACAACACAAGATTTCAGAGGGACATCAGCTCCAAAAGCTTCCTTGCTCCCCCTCCCACTTACCAGTTTGGTGAATCTCACCATGTTTCACAACTCTCTCAGCTTTATTGTGGATCTTCCTACAGTTGCTACTTTCTGAAAAAAAAAGGCAAAAAAMCAAAAACAAACTCACATCTTCTGACATTTTGTGGGTAGAAACAGACCTTTATATGCCTAAAATTAATAATTCATTAAAAATTATGAGAAGATACTTGAAAGAATGACATTTAGAAGTGTCCTTTACCTTTGCAATGTCTATTTTWWAAAAAAAAAAAAATATTATAGAGGGCCTGATTCCTAAATTTGAAGTGGCCAGGACTTGCAATCCATCATGCCAATGTCATCCTTAAACTGACTTCCTGGGTCATCCCACCTATGCCAGTTACTTGTATATTTCTACATGAAAAGTTAGGTTCTTCTGCTTCCACTTTATTCTGTTTTCTTCTTGTTTCCTCATTTTGCCTACAATCCTCATACAGACTCACAGAAGCACTCATCCCTTTGTACTGATTTCCTCAGATAACTGAGAAAGTTTACATTTGAGTAGCTGATTTTACTCCCCCCGCAATGCCTGTTCCAATGCAGAAAATGTCTTGTATGCAACTGTCTAATTCTTTTTTTTTTTTYTTTTTTTTTTGCATGGAATGGACTTTGAAAGCTGGCAACTTAAGATCAAAGCACATTATAAACCTAAATATCAGATCTCTCAAAAACACTATTATTCACTCTTTCTGTTCATCAAATCTCTTGTTAGTAAGATGAGTAAATGCCTACAGTATGTCTGGTCATACATATCATTCTCTTTCTTTCTGATAATTTCCTTTATTTTCATGGGTTTTTTCTTCTTCTTTTTTTTTTCCTGTCATGTTTTTGCTCTGTTACCTGCTTTATGATTCTCTCTCTGTTTCTTTTCACCTCATTTTTGTCCCTTTAGCAGATGTTTCTTTCTATGCACAAACTCTAGTTGCTTCTCTTTTCCATTTCTGATTTGTTTTCTCTCTCCTGCTGGCAAACAGATGGAAGACTGGCTGCTTGGCACTGGAAATGTTATGGAAAGGTTTCGTTTCCATCCCACTATGAGAACAGGCTGTTCCTGTGATATTTCTTTGCAAATGGAATGAGAATGCTTTTCAGTGCCGGGCAGACTGGAGGACCAAATGGTGCCTACTGGTACTGTTCCATTTTCGTGACACGCTGTAGTGTCCTAGATTATGTCAGAAGAATTATTTGTTGGGAGGATGGTCTGATTTATTTTATCTGCCACTTATTTACTGTTGTCTTGAAACCCATATTTCATCTATTCATCAATTTTATTTACAGATGATACCTTGAAAGATATAAGTAAAAGAATAGCTGTCTTGTACTTTTCCAGAGTTAGGAAGAGTAGAGTTCTACAAACACAGAAACTTCTTCCTAGTGAGAAAGAGTATTTACTGTATACACTGAACTGGAACACTATATGAGCATATATCAGAGCCTGCACTCATGTGCTGCTTTTGTCTGAGCAGCCTGGCATGAATGTGCATCCATCATTACACTCAGAAACACACAATGGAAAATTTCCACCACTTTTCAGCTGGTAGATAAAGCATTCTCTTTAAGTTCTGTTGGGCTTGATTTGAAAAATGAAATAGAATCTGTTCCAAAATATTTGTTCTTGTATGCACTTCATTTTTCCACCTGAAAAGATTATGGTACATCACTTTCACCTGGAACAAGAAGGATTACCCTGCTTGCAGCCACTGGTTTCTAAGCACCATACTCTGTTCTAGCCTTCTATGTTTTGGAAATAAATATRGATTGAGAGATTTTGCCAAAATATACGTCGTAGAAGGAAGTCAAAAGTATCAGTTTCCAAACAGTATTACACTGATTCTGACTGGTTTCTGTGAGCATCTGTCACGGAACGAGCGGTGAGGGAGTGAACGACAAAATGCACTTCACTCAGGTGACAGAAAYAGCAATAGATTTATTGATATGGACAATGATTTCACGAGATTCTATGGCAAGGGCACTTATTATTTACTGCATAGAAGTTYGGAATTATCTTGGATGCCCTCCCGTTGGGTCACGAGGTTCATATTGGACCCCCTTCTGAGAGGAGTCTAGGTGAGGCTGGATCCAATCCTAGTCCCAGACCTGGTCAACGGTTTATGGCTACGGGATTTTGTGCACAGTTACAAAATGAACATAAGTTCAGAAAGAGAGTGCGCTATAGTTCACTTACGATGAGTCTGTTGTGGGAAGGATCTCTCAACCCTGAGGAGTATCCCTGAGAGGCATCCCTGCTCAAGGGGAGATCCTGGCGTGCAGCCCGCTGCCATGCAAGGAGAGCTCAAGGGGCTCTCGGGCTGTCCCCCTGTATTTATGGGATAAGATGATTGACTCATAGTCATTCACTGTTATGCACAGTTAGCTGTTTTTCTCTACTGGCACCCAGCTATCAGAGAGAGACAACCTCCAAGGTCTGTTTTGGAGTCTGAGCGAGCCAGCTACCAAGGCCTGCTATTTGTGCAATAGTTAACACTTGAATGGGGCCATGGGTGAGAAATACTGGGGAAGGAGTATATCTGTCACAGCGTCCTAAATCTTCTGCAGAGGTTGAAACACTTCATTTTCATATGATTTCCTATGAAGTTTGCCAAATACAGACACCTCCAAGAAGATGAGATTAGTTAATTTAAAAGAGTGGAGTAGAGTAATCTGAGACCAAGAATAACTTTACTTTTTCTAAATACTATAGAACAGTTCTATAGTTCCTATATCCCCTTATTGTTTGCTGTCAGTTTCTGTCCAGGAGGGGATTTCAAATGCAGAAAAGTAAATTCATTTTGTTAAAATAAGTGGCTCATATGGAAAATAAGGAAGGAGAATTTCATGACAGTTTAGGTCCTCATTTCGTTGTCATGTAAGCACAATTTTAATATATATTAATTAAATGACACAGAAAACAGGATTTGGAGGCAGGTCTGCAGTTAGGAAGCTGGGTAGATCAAGAGACTGCTTGCTTCTGTCTTCTGCAGCAAATGAGCTTGGATAGACCTTGATGGATGTACATTACAGAGAGCTGATCTTTAATGTTTGAAATATCCTTTGTACTCTTCTTTGCAAACACTGCCCATCATGTTAATTTTTAGGGAAAGTTTGAACATGCAAATTTGGAAAAAAAAAATTGGTTGGGAAACAAGGAGTTTTGCATCCCTATTAGTAAAAAAAAGAAAATGTTGTGTTCCATTCCTTCAGACGTTTACTGTTCATGATTTTTTGGAAAGTGTTTGTTTCATATTTTGAACAAAATTCTATTTAACATTCTAAACTATGAGGATTTAAATATTTGTAGCGCAGATTATTATGTCTCATGCCAAAACTCATGTGTGCAATTATTTTTTCTGGTCACTATGAATTATTAAAAGCTGTCTGTTTTGTTTTGAGGAGTGAGACAGGCTTGTTGATGTCGTCTTACTTTCAGCATTTATTTTTCAGGTGCTTATCMCACAAACATTCATATTTAATATATATCCTGCTGCATTTTGTTACTACACATTGTCAAATTTCAATCCTTACTTTGTTTTATTAAATAGTTTATTTTCTACTCTGTTTTTAGGTAGATTGTATGCCAGGTCTGTGAAAACTTGGATGTGATGTTGTGACTTGTATGTAGTGCCCTCTTAGTTGTATTTTAGTACTAGAGTTGGGACTATTATTTCTTCGGGTGGAGTACCCTATAGAATATGCTGTACTGTCTTTTTTTTATTATTTATTTTAACACCCATTCATTGCAGTAGAAAGGCAAAAAAGAGGCAACACATTTTGGAACTAAAATTGTTACTTTACAAAATCACAAAGTCAATGTGGAGTTAACATAACTGTAAGTGTTATGTAATGTGTAATTTTTGCTGTGTAATGATAGCCAAGGACATTAGTTTTGTTAGGCTCAAACAATGAGGTCAAATCATATCTTCCTTCCTACTTCTGCACTTGTGTTCACTTGGTTTGCATTTAGAAGAMTATTATTTTCAATTCTGCAAGCTAAACATTGAACATACGTTTGAGAATATCATTAAAATCCTAGTCACTGAATATTCATTGTGCTGGAAAAACAGACCAAAATTGACTTTCATTTTATATTCTTCAGTTAACTCCTGATTTTCTTTTTCTTTCTTTCTCTCTCTTTTTTTTTTTTTTTCTTTTTTTGGTGTTCAACATCTCTGAACTTTCTTAGTTTAGAGCTATCATCTTAAAGACAAGCACTGATGTTCATTCTTCAACTTAAGAGCAAGGTTTGTTTCTCAAATTTCTTGCGAGCAAGTCTCTTCCATATGATCTTGTGTAGTACAAATCCATACTTAATATGACCTTTCTGTACAATTTATAGGTCAGACTTTACCAGCTCAGATCTGAGACACAACATGTTCTTGTCTGCCAAGAATATGCTGCCTTGGTAAAATACAAGAACATCACTGCTTTGTCTTTGACAAAATAACTCGGGAAAAAAATGCAGTACCTCCTAAGAAACATTATTTCCAAATACTCACTTATAAAATTAGCAGACATGAAGAAATAAGGATTTCAAAATTCCTGAAGTACACAGGCATTTCAGAAGTGTTTCCATGCAGGAGGTCATAATTTCCACAGTTCAAAAGGGCCCAGTCCTTGCCAATCCTTCAGCTTTCACAGTCCTAGAAATCTTTTCCTTAGGTATTTGGAGAATACAAGAAATAGAAAATCAGAACCCCACAGGTAAGGAGCAGATATACTACACTAACTAGCTTGTTAAAGTAACTGACATTACTATTTAGAATGTCAAATTTCAAATTCAGCAGATATAGCTAGCTTCCTCTTGATTTGACTTTATTAAAGTATATACATGTATATATATGCAAGGCTGTTTGGCATCAGGAACAGCTCCCATAAACTGTGGCTTCTTTTGCACCCTTTCCCCCAGTCTTTCCAAGCCTGCCTGCAACGCCCCAGCTTAGCCCACAGGCTAAGGCGGAGATACCCTGAGAGGAGGTTGCAGATATAGCTGTGTTGGTCGGCCCCCACTTGTCTCTATCAGCCAGYCTGACTGGCCAGCCACTTTGCTGTCATTTCTCCACCTCCAGAGGCCAGCCCCTTGAGCCTGACRGATCATCTCTACCATGTCTAGCTGTTTGTGCTATGGCTAGCTGAGGCTGCAGTCTGCAGGGAGTGTGACTTAGAAATGGCCTGGCTTTTGGTGGGCCATCTCATGCAGGGAGWAAAGTCTGGAGCACACTCTTCTAGTTCTCATACAGGTGCCCTTCTCATGCACACCCTCCCAGGGACCCCTCTTTTGCTCCCATTAGGCAACAGTCTAGGGGAAAAACTCCTATGTGAGACAGTATTCCATACCTCATGCCGTCAGGTGTACAACTAACAGGGACAAAGCCTGAGTTATAGTAGAGAACAAGTTTCCCTTCTCTGCTCGAGAAAGGGTAGATAGCACTCTGGGTTTTCAACATGAGCATAGGCAGTTCAGGCATATCTCAGTCCCAAAGAAGATATAACCAAGTTACAGACACCCCCAGAGAATCCCTATCACCATCCACCATGGTCTACTAAGAAAACTTTGTTCAAATTTAACCGAATTTCCACTATTCTCTCTCCTCCATAGCAGCTGAACATGAAGTGACAGAAGTAAACTCTGCTTCACGGCTATGCTGCTRGTTTACTGTTCGGCTTCCAGGTTGTCACGGCACTTGGTGGGCAGACACAGGCCTGCCCTTCCCATGTTCCAAGCAGGCAGTGCCTGCATCTACCCATGTCCTAGGCTGGCKGGTAGCATATGGCCTCATTACTGTGGTGCCGGCACCTCTCTAATACAATCTGCTGCTGAACTGGGCTTATTAACAGCCTCACTCAACGCTAGCAGRAGCCACGCAGCTTCCAGCTGGCTTGGAGCAGACAGTGAGTACACAATCGTCTGTGAAACAGCTCAAGTCCGTAGCCCAACTTAATGACGCTTTTAGATATCAATTTAAGTTGCAAATAACATGAGCTGTACAAGCCTTGTGGAGACCAAACTTTTTTTTTTCTCTCCTTCTCATTAAGTAAACAATTTTGAATATAGATTTATTAAAGACTTTTTCAAAGAAGTTTTTATTCATCAACTGTTACTTATTWAAAAAGTATAAAAACAGGCAGTGCTTCTAATGTCACTAACAAATAGGAGATAACAGTAATACTAAACTGTATTAAATGGTCACTCTTTAAATGTTTTCAGTCTTCAGTATGATTTTTCAGTGGCAGACTTAAAAAGACAAAAATGGTGGTCTTTACACTTCAAATTGCTGTATGTTATTAGAAATATCTTCTCTTATTTTCTGAAGCCAGTCCAACAAATAGTTATATAACTCAAAACACAGTGCAAATTTTCAGGAGTAATCACTCCAAGAAACAAGTATTATGCTATTCTAAATTATTTATCTTATATGTCTAAACTACAGATAATTAACTTCTACCTGAATACTGATAAAAGCAAGTCTTGTGCCTGTTCTGGTAGCTGCTGTGTCTTTCATTAGGAACACAATGAAAGCATCCTTTTCCTAACTGTTACTGTCTTTTGACAAATCATTAAATGTATTATATCARCTTCCTATTTTCAGGAGTACTTCTGAAAAATGGAAGCCATATTACATTGGAATGTTAAGCTTAAACTGATTCATAAGTTTGAGGTGGCAGCTATTAGTTATAAAGCTTACAAAAACACACATAGAAAGGCTTTTAAAGATGTACGCAGTTTCTTGAGATAGCAGCACACAAGACTTTCATGTCTAATTTAACATAATACAAGTAGAAGAATATTTAAAATAGTTATGTGACAACAGATTTTTTTTTCCATTAGCTTAGATTCACTTTTCAAAAGTGACTTCAGTACTCATTACTCTAAATCACATCTTTCAAGATCTGAGTCTTACCGAGTGGTAAACTGAGTTCCTTGGGCTCCATATTTTATACATTTCTTAACATTTCATTTTTTTTTTTCAAATACGAAATGTAAAGTTAAATATAACCTACAGCCTAGTTGATTTTTAGAATATGTACTTCAATTGTGTACAGGTTATATTTCCCTATTATCAAAAGAAAAGAAAGCAGACATAGGTCCTGGAAAATGTTCTTAAGAAACAAATGATAAGGATGCTTTTAATATGAACTAAATGTAAAAGTAGAATAAGTTCTTGCTGTGTTAACCATCTAGGAGAAAGAATCACATCAGATATGAAATAGTAAGTAGGTCTACTCTGGCTTGGGTCCAAAAAATTTAAAATACAGTTTGTACTATCCCAAGCTGGGAAATTAAAAAATTCTYAGTTAAATTTAAAGTAAACATTAATGGAATCACTCTCTATGGAATAGTTCTGCATATTCTTCTATGATGGAAGATATCAATACTTAATAATCTTAAAACAGCCAAAGCTCAAAAATTCCCTAGAAATATTACTGTTGATTTATAATCAAAAATATAAAATAGATGTGGGAACTACTCTAATACTTTTCTGCTTATCACATGCTTATTATAGTCCTAGTTCCATGAGCATTTCTCTTACATATTTTTGGTTTTACTATGAAAAGTCTTATTAGTGCTCATTTCCAAGAATGCTAAATAAATGCGGAGGTACTTACTGAGTTGGGCCATAAAACACCAGCCCTGTAAAATTACTTTTTTTTTTTAATCCATCCCTCTCTTATGTCGCCGAAAGCAGAATAACACGCAGAATCAGGTCTAAAGTAATGATATTTTGCTACATAATATCTCCCTATAGAAAATTGATATTAAATCATTTTTCATATCATTGTTTTTTTAGAAGTGTGACTTGTCTTACAATGTCTATAGCAAATGAWAGGGAGCTCAGCTAGAATCAGTGAATCCCTATTACTGTTCAAAGTGCCTCCAGACTTCACACAGCACAACACATTGTCAGAGTAGCTTCTCAAAGTCCTTTTTCCCCCAGAAAAACAACATAATTGGATAGTGCCAGGAAGCAACTGAACGCAGAACTTACCAGGAAGAGGAATTCACTCCTTTTAGTGAGGGGAAAGCTTCAACAGCAGTTGTAGGTCACAATCAACACTTCATTCCCTGCAGAAGTTTTAGCCCAGAGGAGATAAGGACAACCAGGACAATAATTCAAGACATCATCAAAATAGGTGACACAAGGAATCACACTGCTTCTCAGATCACCTCAGGTGACTATCTGTCTGAAGGGTTCAGCTTCTCAGGTGGGTTTGATCTCTGTGATGAAATAAAGCTTGCTCCCAAGCAAGRGGAAAGAAGAATTGTGACTTTGGTCTTGAAGTGACAACTTTAGAGTGATTACTTTAAGTAAAGAATTTTTGAGAGAAGGTAAATACCTCTCAGTTAGGARTGAACTTAAATAATTTTTTGTTATTTAGCATACTGATTACTCAGTGAACACTCAGTCATAATTAAAATAGTATTTACTACTACTGGCTTCATATGCTCTGCTTAGATAATGGCTGCTGATTATCCCCTTGACTACAACAGTTGAAGAATATTCTCTTATTTCTCAGATCTCTGGACAGTATAAGATGGAGATGAAAATTTTGTTGTGATAAAGAATAAAAGTAAATAAATGTGTGAGCAAACTGCTTTGTTTCACTAAAAAGCATTAAATAGCAGTGTTAAAAGGAAATTTCTRAGATGGAGTGTCTGAGTTCAGGTTTCTTAAAAAATTTATGTCAAACTGGTACTAATTTTCTAGCAGTCAAATTGCTGTGAGTAAAGTATCAAGGTCCGGGGATGCTTAACTACCTGTTTCAACTCTGTAAAATACTGGTTTTTGATAAACTTACATATTTTTTCTGCATATGCTTCTTTTTTAAGAAGGGAGGAGAAATTGCACTTGTCTGATTAAGGCTGTCTTAAAATGTTCTTCATATAGATACTCTCCAGGTGCTTTTGTTTACGTATTTGCTCAAGCTACAGATTGTTTCTTCTTGTTTCTGGATGGAGTGTAACAAATACACAAGAGAATAGAGAAAATTAAAAGTGGAGAGAGGAAATCATAGCTTTTATCTCTGATACTTCTGTTTCAGTTTTAAAAAGATCACAGAAGCAGCAAATAGCTTACTTTGAAATTCCTTTTCTTTTCCTGCTTCAGAGAAGATACTTACTCAGATAACTTTTTTTTTTTTTAACCAGTCAATGGAAAATAAGACTTTTATCAGTCTCAGACTATGCAAATATCATTTTTAAATTGATAAATCATACCCAGCAAAGTGTTAGGGTGCATCTGCTGGGTATAGCTCACCGGAATATCTACTATGCAGTTAATAACTTCACCAATTACATGGTCTTACTTTCTTCCAGTCACTTATGACAAAATAAGCTTTTTTTTCCAAACCTGCCACTATACATAAGGTATTTTAAAATAATGCTAACTTTTCTTTTGTTGCTGTTGTTTTGAAAATAGGCCCTTTTTGCACTRTAATACTTACATTTTTAGCTGGCAGTCAGTGTGTCACTTGACATAATCGGGCTCTGTGTGCAGTGTCTCTCTGAATTTTACCAACATTGCTGGAAATTYGGACTTGAATAGTTTCTGTATTCTCTTCAGCATGGGATAAAAGATATATTGCTTTGAACATCTTGTCCATGAATTTTCATGGTGAAATTTTAGTAGATGTTTTGCTGTCATCTATTACTCCTCCGTATTTATATACTGAAATAAAAAAAAGGGATTTTAAATTGCACCTTTTYTAAAAACTCATCTATTTATAGTTTTATATGAAATGTTCTTTATATGAAATGTCCTTGTTCTAACAAGGACAAGTGCAGAGTCCTGCRCCTGGGGAGGAATAACCCCAAGTACCAGGACAGATTAGGTTCTAACCTTCTGGAAAGCAGCTCCATGGACAGGAATTTGGGAGTTCTAGTTGACAACAAGTTASCCATGAGGCAGCAATGTGGCCTGGTGTCCAAGAAGGCCAGTGGGATCCTGATTGCATCAGGCGGAGCGTTGCCAGCAGGACGAGGAAAGGGATCCTGCCCCTCTCCTCAGCCCTGGTGAGGCCACACCTGGAGTATTGGGTGCAGTTCTGGGCTCCCCAGTACAGGAGGGACATGGAGCTCCTAGAGAGAGTTCAGAGATGAGTGACAAAGATGATCAAAGGACTGGAGCACCTACCGTATGAGGAGAGGTTAAATGAGCTGGTCCTGTTTAGCCAAGAGAAGAGAAGAGAAGAGAAGGCTGAGAGGGGATCTAATCAACCTGTATAAATTCCTGAGGAATGATTGTAGGGAGGAGGGGGTTAAACTGTTTTCCATAGTGGCTGGTGATAGCACAATGGGCAATGATTTTAAGCTGAGGCATAGGASGTTTCATCTCYGGGTGAGGAGGAACTTCTTTCCTGTGAGGGTGACAGAGCCCTGGCACAGGCTGCCCAGAGAGGCTGTGGAGTCTCCTTCTCTGGAGATCTTCCAAACCCACCTGGRTGCCACCCTGTGCCACGTGCTCTGGGTGTCCCTGCTGGAGCAGGGTGGTTGGACTAAATGATCTCTAGAGGTCCAACTCTGAAGATTCAGTGATTCTGTCCTTGATCCACTTGACAGTGAGATTCTGGGTGGCCACAGGAAGGAGTGCTTCTCCTCAGCTTTTGTAACAATATGTCAGAGACCTACTATAATATTTATTCAACTAGCCATAAAATAAGATGGTGTTTTACATGAAATGTAAATCAATATATAATCAAATAACAACCTAAAGATGTCTAGGGATTCTCATTTTCTTTATCTCTTCCAAATAATATGTCAATTATTATCTGCAGCTGTAGTTTCTCTGGTGTGGTAAGTAGCTGTGAAATTAGTTGGATCATTGAAAAAAGAAAATTGCTTCTCATTTGTCAATATAAGCAATAAGCTTGATATTACATGTGGTCAGAATTTCTGTCTGGAAAGCAGGTGGGGAATAGAGAAGAAACCCCGGGAAATTCAGAGTAGAGCCTGTGTCTTGGGTTTGTAGCTGCCTCTCTTGCTRCTCTATGTTAGCAGTGTGCATGTAGGGAACTTGGGGAGCTGCGGAATGATGGACAGAGCTGTGCCTGATTCTATCTRTAGGTCTGGGAAAGGAGAGAATCATCAGGTGTTTTGGTGGCATGATGGATTGGGAGGAAATGGTATTAGTTCTGTTTGCTTCTGACAGAGTTTGCAAGTCGCTTGCTAGTTTTTCTTTCTTTTTTTYCCCTATACTTGTGGCACTTSTGTTACGCGAGACAGATGCTCAGCCTCTAGCCACTGTCCTCCTGTGGCTTTCATGCYTCCTGTTTGATTGAATATGAGTACAGCAATGCTTTTTCTCCTTGAGACAGTCTGACAAACGTTCTTTGTGTGAATGGTGCACTTGGTTGCTCTAGTAAACAGCYTTCTTTTTACCCAGATGTCAGGAGGAACAATGACTTCCTCCCAGTACACCTKCAATGTACCATAGCTCCCTTGGGGAGCAAGAAGCTACAGATGTTAACTGATATTTCTTTTAGCTGATTCAGAGATGTTTGCAGTTGGGCTAAGGCTAAATGCTTCCTTGCCATGGAAAATCTGGAGAGAGCCATCGTTATTTAAAGAGCTTTGTAGCACTCATTCCATGGACTTCTCAAGAAATGCTCCCATCTGACAGGAAACATTTTCAGCTTGCAGAGCAGTGCAGTAGGATGGAGGGAGAGTACAGGCAAACAGTTAAACAAAACAGAGCTGAAGAGCTTGCAGGTGAGCAAGTAAAGTCTTGGATCCTCTGAGAAAGCATTGCTCGTGTTATTGACCCTCTTATCTTTTTGCATATTCATTTCCATCTATTCTCTGCTAGTGACCTCATATTACAGCTTGTTCTGATGATAGAAAACACATGGGAGCTTTTTCTGTTTATCAGTACATGCAGATAGCTTGAAAAGCTACCATCTGGACTGAAAGAAGAGAGCAGTGCTGTTTGTTATACTTAATTTCCCTAAGCAGAAGTAACAAAAGATCCAAGCACTGGTAAGACCCTGTGTGGACATGGGAAGGAGTGCTTCATCACTGCGTTGAATTTTCAGAAGCTTTCAGAAATACCAATGTGCTGCCTACCTTTGCACTACGTGACTGAAGTGGCATGAACTCACTCCATAGACCTCTGGGTCTGTCCATTTCTCCAGGGGAAGAAAGCAAAGGAGCCTGCAGGAGAAGGCAGGTTATGCTGTGCTGCGCTGCTACACGTGGCTCCAGAGAGCAAGCGTGTTGCAGTTCCTCTGCTGGARCCTTCCCAGGCTGAGCTTTGCTTTGCAAAGGACTGGTTACAGTACATTAGTCTCCAGCTTCCAAGATTGAGGTTAAAGCTCTGCTAGGGATTGTTTTCGGTGTTAGCTTTCCCCTCCTCCCCATGCTAAACCAAAGGGAAGTCTTTATTTATTTATTTATCTTTATTTATTTATATCTTTATCTTCTTTCCCTCCCCTGTACTCTCCCAAATGCTTTTTTCAAGGAACAAGCAGCAGTTCAGTGTTATTGTGAAGGAATGAGTGTGTAGCTGAGAAATACACTGTTGAGAACAAAAGTCTAGCAAGCCACCCGAGTGCGATGACAACTTAAGTATAACAAAATAAGGAGTGTTGAAAGGACTTTGACAGTTTTCATTAACAGCGTTGTCTGAGGGAAATGCCTACTTTCCCAGTTTTGGCAGCAAGAGAAGACAGCAGTACAGGGAATGTAATTACCTTGGGCACTGAGCCAAGTAATTCTGAAGTAGCATTTTCATAGAAAATACACTAAGAGTTTGACATAAATTAGAGAATATCAGTATACCTCCTATTTTAAATGTCATGTTTTTGACTTAAAACTAATGATGACAGTGAATGATCACATGTGCAAACTTTTAAAACTAAATAATCTTGCCAACCAAAGTCTAAGAGGCAAAAASATAAAGTCTCAATTCTAATGTAAAGTTTTGTTTCTGTAAAATGATCTTACGTACTTTCTGCCTCATTCTTATTCTCTACAAAAATGTGGAAAACCACTGAAACTGCCACACAGTTTAACTGAGTGGAAGGTAATTGTTTGTGGGAAGAAGTTGTTGAACCTAATGATGATTTCCAGCTGTTCTCCAGAGATTTCCATTGGGTTTTTTTCTGTCAATATCCCTGTCTCATAAGTGGATGATGCAGCTTAATTACTTGATTAAAGGTACCTACTAGCATACCCAYGGTACAAATAATTATAAATTCTATAGTTCTATGATTTAATTCCCTCCTCACTCAAATATTATACTTCTGCAACAGAACTTCAAAACTGTGGGAATGACTGATCAGTCACATCTGCATTCGGCAATATCATTGTGATTTATCAATTATGTGGCTAATTCTYTGTTTCCCTGATCTGGTAATCTGGCAAATTTGCCTCTTTTTAGTGCATTTTTWAACTTCTCATTTCATTTTTCATCATCTTTGTATTATTTTTATATTCAAGGTATATTGAAGAGGCAAAAGGAGACACTATTTTCCGAAGCATGGCAGCCAAATTCTGGAATTTACCTTAATACAAATTTTCAAAACAATGAAAGTGCAATTTAATTTATTTCTTTTTAAAATCAATGTTTAGAGTTAGAGACAGCATGATCATGTCAATTGTCAACTTTATTTTTGCAGTGATCTTTCCACTCAAAGTCTATAAGGCATAAAGTCTCAATTTTAATTTAACATTAATTTAAAGCTCTAATTTAAAAAATTGTTTTTATAAAAAGATCTTAAGTGCTTTCTGCCTCATTCTGACTTTGTACAACAATGTGTCAAGCTCTTGAATCACTCAAGGTGTTTTATTATTATTATTATTATTATTATTATTATTATTATTATTATTATTATTTTCAAATAATTATTTTTGGAAAGGAATGCCTTACCAGCATGCATGGTTTGGTTGTGAAAATCTTGATTCATGTGGGTTTTATTGATTTCAGGGGGAATTGGATGCTTAAATATTTTCTGAGTTTCTGGTTCCAGCCCCCTACTAAGTCACATGCATGTACTTTGCTATGCATAGCAATTAGCTGATTTGAAAGTTGGAACTTTAATGTAGGTGTCATGACAAGGTAGATAAAATGTTCTGGAACWTATAGAAACTTAAGCAGCCATTTAGATTATTCTACAAACTTCCAACTCTTCTGTTCATTTCTGTCTTTGGGTCGCCTTCAATCTCAGGTTTAATCTGGCATAGAAATGTTGATCTGTTGGAAATACTGCCTTCCCCTGGAGATACAAGAAAATGAAGTGTGAAGCATCAAACTCAATGTTTCCTCTTTTGTTAATACTGTACCTGAGGATGTCAGAGTTCTTGCTCCTCTTCATCCACTTCCTTGCAGTAGGAAACACTGAGAGGATAACCTTGATTCTGCCACCAACCCACCCCCAAGGACTCAGCAGGACTGGCAGCTCTTGCCTCATGAAATGAAGATTCAGACCATCGAATCAAACTCTTCACAAGGAAATTCAATACCTCTAATCTGTAGAGAGAGATCAGCCACTTAAATCTTTTCTCTTTTCTTGCTTTCTATTGACCACAGTTGGCTTTGGCARAACAAAATTGGCTCAGGCCAGGATTCTCTATTGCAGTGAGCTTCCTGGTAATGTTAAATGTTAAACTTGCTTTTACTTTTTCCTCAGTATTTGCAGACAGGATGCCTTGTGTTGAAAATCTCTGTGGCTGGGGGCAATGTTTCTCCTTCAGATGAAGTGGAAACAAAGTTCCACGCGTCTCACATCCAGGCATGACAAGTTACCGTGATGCACAGAGATAGTGCCTGAAGATGTCTTATTTCCTTGTGCTACATTGTCCAGCCTAGTTCTGGCAATGCCAGAACTGGAAATACCAAGCTGGAAATCTCATTCACAAGCTTCCTGATAGCTGACACATTTGGTTTTGGTCTGTGAAGACTAAATGGCCAAAATCTGGCTCCTGTTCCTGCTATGTGGTTGGAACTTGTGCAATTCAGTTGCAATTCGGTGGTTTCATTGTTAACTCTTTACTCAGCCATTCTCTACTCCCTGCCTACAGTCACAGCTGCGCGATCATGGGCCTGCTCTGAGGGTACTTGTTGCAAAGGTTGGTAAGCCAGCTGTAGAGTGGTTTTGTCTTAACAGAAGAGGTATTCAGGATTACTCACTTTAAACATGGCCATACCACAGAGATGCTTGATAGTGTATCTGAAACAGCTGCAACTGCCGCTGCCAAAAGCCCTTGATTTAGGCTTTTTCAATATATACACTTACATTAAATATATATATATAATTGTACTTGTTCACTCAGAAATTTTCCATTCTGATAATTTTGTTTCTCTGCAAGTATTTCTTGTTTTTCTTGTTATTTTTTTTTTTTTTTTTCCCTTGTGGCATGACCATTACAAGTCTTGAGCTTCTCCAGAACAATACATTTGAGTTTCGTTGTAGCAGTGGCATACAATGAATCAGTGGTCACTTCTTTTCCATATGTTCATGGCTGGAAGGTACCTAATATTGATGAGGAGAAAGGAGTTATTCACTTGAGATGCAGAACAGATGCCTCTATCAGATCCATGCTGCTCCATCTGCTTTCCTGTGTGCTTGCTTTATTCACCTATGTATTTATCCTTGYGAGACAGCTCTGTCCCAGGGAAGTATAATTATTCCTCTGAAACAGAGACAGCAAGTTAAATGACCAAGCCTGTAGCAGAGCCGAGTGAGTAAAATAGTCTTACAAACTAATGTCTGAAAAGCTCATTTTTCTCAGTTTTAGTACAGAGGCTAGCTCTGTACAGTTATTAGTTCATCTACTGTTTTGGAAATCTGTTCCTGACATACTTGCTTTAATTCCAGAAACATGTTATTTCATTTATGCTATGCCATTAGTAACTATAAAATCAGTTGAGCCTATGGTAGATTGTATTTCCTTTAGTCATCACTTCTTTTTTGTTTAATTAGAGCAAATAATTTTAAGTCTGTTCTTTCAGACTCTGGAACACTAGTTAGAAAACAAAAGGAAGAAGGAAAGAAGGAAACTGCCCAAGGGCAAAAATGAACCCCCAAGGATGGAATGCTGGGTAGGCTGCATCCCAGGGGATGACCTTTTTCAGTACCTTGTTGGGACTGTGTTTGATTTCAAGGAAGTGGCTTGGCTGAATGTCTGATATTGCAGGAGCCACATATTCCATGTGAGCGAGTGGCTGCCTTACTCCTTGGCTTGCYGATATTGCGCAGTGGCTATTTTGTTATGGTTTCCTCATAATGAAATATAATATTTTGGTATAATTTTAAATATTGCCATAATTCCGTTATTCCATAATTTTGATATGAATGTGAAGTCATTGAAGCTAATGACACTTTTCCTGAGTATTCCTGACCATACGTATTGTGAGGAGACACTGGGTTGTGCCTGTTTTGCTTATTCTTCTCCCACAAGCCTTTTGGGGAGAGTTACTTTTGTCTGTGACACTCTCTTACCCAAGGAGAGCTGTACGGAATTAGCCTGTATTGGGGCAGTTCATGTACAGCTGCATGTGCATTCAGACTGTATTCTGAATTCTGAGTCAGTCACATATTCAGGCATAATTCAGCCATAACTCAGGCCTACAGACGTTAGGAGGAGCAGCTGAGGGAGCTGGGGTTATTTAGTCTGGAGAAGAGGAGGCTCAGGGGAGACCTCATTGTTCTCTACAAGTGCCTCATGGGAGGCTGTAGCGAGATGGAGGTCAATCCCTTCTCCAGAGTAGTTATGGATAGTACCAGAGGAAATGGCCTCAAGTTCCACCAGGGAAGGTTCAGGTTGGATTTTGGGAAATTTCTATGTGGAAAGAGTAGTCAAGCATTGGAACAGGCTGTCCCGGGAAGTGGTGGAGTCCCTGGCAGTGCTCAAGAAACATGTAGATGAAGCGTTTAGGGATATGGTTTAGCAGGCACAGTGATGAGGGGCTTATGATTGGACTCGATGCTCTTGAAGGACTTTTCCAGCCATAATGATTCTATAGTTCTATGATTCTATAACTTGGAAGTAATGAGTACTACACTGGACATTAGTGGGRCTACTTGTCAATGTAGTTATGGCATTCTTGTGTATCCCAATGTGAACTGGGACTTCAATTCAGAGAATAGGACCTGGCTTCATATTTCGTTTAAGTCAGATAAAACCATAGATGTCCTGGTAACAGATCTATATAGTTGGCTTTCCTTCTCTCTCTCTTTTTTTTTCTTTTTAATTGCATCCTAGATACTGCATTCTATACAATGATTTGTTACAAGCATACATAGCTATTTTGTCAATATGTAATTTTTTTTAGTACTTTGAAAGGATATAGCCCTCAAAAAGTGCAAAATACGAATTCCTGCAAAATGACAGTGTGTCAGATACTTATTCATGATGTAATACAGTAAGAACAGAGAGCCTGAGATCTTTTTAATCTGTGAGTGGTATTCATTTGTTATGTAAATTAAATGGGAAAACTGTGCAGATCTGAGAATACGAAGTTTCACATTTTAAATCAAACTCTTAATATCTTTGCACCAGTTCATCTTTTATTGAAAACTTCATTAATTTTCTGTTAACCTTAACAGGTAGGTCTGATAACTTCAGAATGTAATTTACTAATGGATTTTAGTGTAAAAACTATTTCATAAATAATGATTACTTAGCTGTATTTTTTTTCCTTAGTAATCACAGGTGGACAAGACTGCAGCTTTTCAGTTTTTCAGTTCACCGAAAGCAGTTTGTTTCCAAACTCTGTGACCTGTTACCCTGAATGAAGGAGACTGGAGCAGAATGCGGACAGAGGCCATGATTAGGGAGGCAGATGCACTGTGTAAGAAAGATGATAAGTATTTTTCCCTGAATGCAGGGATGTGGAGTGGAGGACATGAGCATTCACTTTGCTTTTTACTGCTTATGAGTGTGAAGGAACTTGTGAACTCATGCATTCTTATGGAAAATAATTCATATGATTTTAGATCAGAAAGAAATGCAACCATCTAAATTTTGGACACTGAAAAGCTTTACTGCTTTCTATAAYTTCTTTGCTCAGCATTTGACTTGCATCTTTCCTTCTGGAAACAAAATATCAGCTTTCTGAGATTCAGGTTTCATCCTGGATATTTAAAACTACTTTTGCTATATAGGGGACATTTTTTCATTATTATCTTTCAGCGGAAATTGTTAGATTTTCAGCAACAGACTCAATAATAGTGCTATTTGAGGATATATTGTATTTTCATGTATAGAACATATTACAACTGCACATCTTCAGTTAATTAGACACAGATTTTGATCCAAAACCGAACTGCTATTCTTGCCTGTTAATGGATAAACAGGTGAGAAGGGCAGTGAATCAGTCTTGTGACTGAATTGAAAATGTAGAAGGGAAATGTAGAAAACAATGCTTTCTTTTTTTTTTTCCTCTTGGTATGTCAGTCCCACTCTAATAAGAATTTGAGGGAAGGATCTGCCTTTCTTTCTTTATATTTTTTTAAATGGGACTACGTCTGTAAACAGAATAGTCCATTTTTCCTGTTTTATTGCATTAAAAATTACATGCTTTTAGCTAGTAAACTACATCCTTTCTGCTTGTCTAAAATGAACCATTCTTTCAAAGTTTCCAAATCATGAAGGCTTTGAAAGCTTTGCATTCAGAGGACTTAGTTTATTGCCAAAGGATAACACAGATATGTCTCCCCAAGATCTTTCTACTCATCGTGCTGACTTTTCAAGTTGACTATGTAATACTGTACATTTTGGATTTGTAATATATATATGATGTAGATTTTACAGGCCATATGGGGTCTTCTATTTTGAATATAGAATTTAGAAAAATAGCTTTATCTAAGCTGTTACTGTAACTATATACAAGTATAAACTGTTACTAAGTATATAAAATATATACTGTTAATAAATGTTACTACATTATTGTAATAAAGTAGTATTGTAAATAATGCAAATATTTAATGCCAAAAGTGTAATCACATATGAGTGTGACTTCCTTCTGACTCTTCTAAACTGTTTACCAATGCCTATTTCAACTGCCTTAGTTCTTCAGTTAGTCTATCAGTGGATTAACTGTAGTAGATTAATCTTTTAAGTTTGCTATCCTTCCTCTGCTTTTTGTTGTTGTTGTTATGGAAAGTGTTTGTTTCTGTGTATTATTAGATTATTAATCTCTAGAGGGAATTTTTGAGAGGTGAATCTTCAGAGATTTGAAAGGCAGGCATTTACATTTAAAGTGCAAATTATTTGGACCAGTGCATTATTATGTCTTCAGGGCCATTTCTGCCAGTGTTTCTCTAAATGTGACACATGGGACTGACTTCTTCAGCCTTAACAAAGATGAAAGTTACTAGAGCATGAAACTTTACAAACAAGTTCTATTGATGTGTGTTGAAGATGGTGCTCATTTCCATTTTAAGTGGAAACCAGTTTATAGCCTAGTAAAATGGAGTATCCTAATCATTGTCTTCAGCACTAAAAATAACTGATATGGCTGTAAAGTTACATGGCACTTCACAAATATAAAGTAAGATTTATTCTAACAGAGCTCTGAAGCTTAAGTACAAAACACAGGCATAGACTTAGAAAATAACACAGTAAAAGAGAAAAGAAGATGAGAAGTAAGAACGGAGTGTATTTGGAAGTAAGAGAACAGTTTAAAAGAGTAATCACCAAGAGAAGACTATATAAAGTAAAGATAAAGTAATTATCAGATCATACAGATTACAGCTCTGGGTAGAAGGCTGGTGGAAGTAGAATTTTAAGATGCAACATCTCAGGAAGATAGAGTGAACCAAACATAAAACTTTCAATACAAGATGTGAGTGATGGAAAGATAAGGAAGGAGGTAACATCCACACTCATCCTAGAGAAAGAGAGCTGAAGCACTGAGTGGAGAATGACATTCTTGCCAAAGAATAAGGTGGAAAGCTGAGTGATTGTGAAACTATAATAGCCGGTCAGCTTGAAGTCAAAGTCTGCAGGTTAACTGCTCAGCCTTACATGTTGATACTCACTAATGCAGGAGAGGAAAAAGATATCTCCATCTTCCCTACTGAAGGCAGATGTGACGTTAGATTTGGGTTATTGGTGCCTAGTTTGACAGTTTCCATGTGGGACTATTGGCTTAGAACAGGCTTATTACTTTAGCACAGTTCTTTTACACCTCAGGGGAAGGAAGAGAAAGTTAACAAAGGCTGAAGGGATGGATGTGTGTGCAAAAAACTTCTGATGAGCCCTTAAAATGTGGTCTTTTTAATATTTACCCAAAACACTAGAGTTCTCGGAGGTTGGAAAATATATTTAGATCACATGCTTAATACACTTAATACTAAGTATATGTTCTTCTGCACTCCGGTGATAGGGATCTGGAAAAAAGATAATAGACATTGTTATACATTTCATGAATGCCCTTACAAATCTCACTCAGAATTATCTGAGAAAAATAGAGACATAGGGTCTGTCAAGTGCCCTAACCATAATGTCTGTATCAGTGTTATAGATATCTGGCACTTATATTACTGTTGGCAGTTCATGTACATTGGACTCCTCTAAGCCCTTGATCAGACTAGCTTTCTAAAGGTCCTCTTACACTCAAGCATGCCAGTAACTCACATGTACATGGCTGTTTCAAACAGGAGGCCCATTCAAATCAATGTAATAATTACCCAAATGTTCATGAGAGGTATTCTGGATATGTGTTTTATGTGTGGGGGGTTTTTTTGTTGTTGTTTTTGTTTGTTTGTGATTTTTAAAAGGCAGTGGAAAGTACAAAGCTGTTACAGAGGGCTATACACATGCCTTCCTGTGCTGGGCTTTCTGCTCCTTTCCAACATTTCTTCAGAGGTTCTGCTGGAAAAAAATCTGACGAAATTTCTATATTGTTCACATCAATAATTCATGACGTTCATTCTCTTGCTGCTCTGATGAAAGACCAGGAAAGAAGGAGGGTTACAGTAGAGGGAGATGCAGAAGCAGGTTATTTCAGGAAAAAGAAAAAAAGGACTAAGAGGTAATATAATCTAAAAATGGATTGTAACTGCTCTCAAACTTGTCTTTATTGCTCTAAGCTTCTAAATTATCTTCTCATAAAAGCTGGCTCCTGTAAGAGGTATTTTGAATTTCCTTCCTGGTCAAGAGGTGTCAGATTTCTGTGTTTAAGTTATTACCCTGAAGATCGATAAACTTATACTTATCTCCATGGGAGATTTCCCATTTCAAATATTTATTTACTGGAAGTGGCTTATAAGTAACAAAATTAAGCAGAAACTGGAGGCCTTATGTTAAAGATACGTTTATTTCCATTAGTTCTTCCTGAAAAAATTGAAACATGAGCTTGTTGTATTG
This sequence comes from Eudromia elegans, assembly GCA_003342815.1. Classification (NCBI taxonomy): domain Eukaryota; kingdom Metazoa; phylum Chordata; class Aves; order Tinamiformes; family Tinamidae; genus Eudromia; species Eudromia elegans. The sequence goes on along the minus strand of PTEX01000038.1, from coordinate 5,178,231 downwards.
TATCATACAAGGTACTGTGTGATACTCTGTTCCCAGTAACTACCTCGTGTGGGAAGGTGCATTCGAAGCTAAGGAGCAGAGAAAATTTTTCAGGCTTATAAGAGAGAAACACGGTTTGACCAGCAGCTCCTGGCTCAATGGAGGCTTTGCTTGGCTAATGGTTTCATCACACTCTCTTGATCCCATTTTCCTACAATATGCAGGAAAAAGAGAGAGCTTTGGAGCTCCATTCTCGTGGAAATGGCACTCAGCAGATACATGCTCAAAATCTTGACACTCCTTGTCACTATATTCCACTTTGCTACCACTGCTGTAGGCAGCCTTGCCCATGAACCCTTCGTGCAAGTTCAAACGGGCTGTCAACCTGCACCTTAGTAATAAAGCTGGAACACAAAACTGTACTGATGTGGCATTGATTTAGTTTTTTGAACCATTTTTAGCTATATTCAGGGGTGAAGGCTGAGTAAGAAAAGATTGATCTGACCAATATCTGCTTCTTGTGAAAACATATCAGTAATAGACCTACAATRCACCCAAGTGAAGCTCTGAGGAAAGGGGGTCCTCTTAGCAAATATTGTTTGCAGGATAAATATTTTCAGATTTCTTGCATTTTGAGGCTGTGATTTCCTTCTCCCTGACTCTTTTCTGCACCTGTCCTAAATGATATATTATTATTTAAGAGCCTGATTTACTATTTAAAAATGTAATCAGGTACCAGTTGGTACTACAGCTTGGTACTGATCAGATATCAGCTTTCTCTAGACTTTCTGAAAATGACAACGTGAATAAACTGAGTGTTCTCAACCAGCTTAGCAAGTTCAAGCAAAGCTGTCTTTGAGCGGAATCACAAGGCAATGGCACCTTATGTTAAGTTTCTCAGTTTCCGAGGCTTTCCAAAAACTCTCTTGCAAATTTTAGTACTTCAAACAGGCAAACAGCCTTCCCCCCAGCCCTGTGTATTTTTGCTTCAAGTTTCCATCTGAATTTGTTGAAGGTTTGCTGCCTCTGTCTCTCTTTAACCACAGTACTTGGTTCATGAGAGAGCAGTTATGACAAGCATGAGAGCTTAGGAAGCAGAGGGGTCATTTTTTACCCTCTCACTGGCTTATTCTGATTGTTGTGAGGCTCAATTTCCTCCTTGGTGAGGAGGCACTAACAGTCCACCACTCTTGGGAATCCTTAGAGGAGCTTGGATGAAAAATGTTATCAAAGTGGTTTTTTTTTTTTTTTTTTGCTTCTACTCTACACAAAATAGAGAGAAGAACTGTTTCATTTTGAAAACATTTGCATTGGCACACATGAAGAAAGTATAAAATATGAAAAATAGCCTAATCTAGTGAGGTTTTGTACATATAACTTTCTGAAACTCTTAGTTTGGACTTACTTTGAGGTAACTTGCTTATAAATCAAGCCTAGGAAGAATGTGTGTGTGCSTGTGTGTGTGCTTAATGTAAAGCCTCAATCAGAAAAGTATTGTTGACTCCTGAAAGAGTGGAGAAAACCCGCTGTCCCTGTGAGCAGGACTGAGTCTATAAACAGGCTTCATTTGTCTATAGTTTGATGTAAATGATAATGCTGCTCTGAGCTGGAATCGATTCAGGATAAAGTAAGACTTGCTCCAGGCACATCAATACAGATTAAAATATGACTTGTTTCAGCCAGTTTAAATGACAGGCAAGGTATTGCTAACTTCTAGAATGTGAACAGCTTCACTTATGCACACAGACTGTCTGCTCCCTAGCTCTGTTTTGTGCAATTTTTTATATCCCTTGCACCTCCCTAGACTCATGTATCTGCTGGCAATGTGGCTCATTAACATTGCTACATGGATCACCTGGTAATCCACCCATCCTTGTTAGTAAATTACAGGAACATCTGGCTGCTTGGAGAATAGCCAGTTCAGCTTTTTTACATATATATACATATATATATATATGTATATATTTCTTATGTCTCAGTTAAAAGCAAATATGAATTTTTTGAACACAAGTCCATCTCAAATTTATTTTGTACCCATTCCAGCACTGCCAGCACTAAATCCTGAGGTTAGCTAAAATGTCATGATTGTAAAATAAAGATCCATACCTATAACTATGCATATGGTTTTGTTGTTGCCTATTCATCTTCTGCTATTTGAGGTTTTAAACTAAAAGATACTGGGCATAGAGGAAACTCAAAAACATTCAGATTCACTATCACTTGTTTCCAAGAGAAGAAGTTTTAGCAGTAAACATTAACATGCAAGGCTTAATGAAACTGCAATAACAGCACCGATGGAGTAGTAGAATATTGTACACTTGGAGCTTAAGTTCTAACAGGCCTTTTGGCTTGYTTTAAATGTTTGATGAATTCTTCCCTCTATACATTTCTCCTCCCAAAGTAAAGACTGATTCCARGCTTTTCTCTAAGACCTTATCTTTGCGATATGGCCAGAGCTGAGTTCACTGGGGATACTTAAGGCAAAATTCAGAGAGTCTAAAATGGAGGAAGAGGCCAACAGAGCTCCTCCTGAAACAGTCTTCAGCTTCTAGAGTCTTTTTTAGTGTTCRTGGCCATTATAAGCACCCGTAACCAGCCAGGACTATTAAGACTTGAGAAGAAAAGGAATGTGGGAAGGGCTATGAGTCTGTGTGCAAGGGCTGTTGCTTAGCTCTGCCTGAAGAGGATTCACGATTTGATTGTGGGGCCAAGTTCTGATAACCTGCTTGGTTCTGGGAAGTACTGCTGGCTCTGGGCATCTCAGGCAGGCTCCTGTATCTTGTTGGCTGGGAACAGGAAGCATCAGGGGCCCTGCTAAACTTGTGTTGTCCTAGTCAAATAGCTTGTGTAATGAAAGGAATTGTGGACTGAGTGTCCGGAATATATTTGCTGGGCTGCCTCATTAGTAAATTATTTTGTCTCTTGTAATTTCCATATTAAAAACATAAATATAAAGTGTAGATACTGTTAGGCACTTGCTTTGCGAGGTGATCTGATCACCACCACCACTACTGAAATAATACGCATCTACTGAAATCTCTTTTYTACATACAGTGGTATTTGAGGTATTAGGTCTTTTCTCAATTAATTGTACCCTAAACCTTCCTAGGTAAATATTTCTTTGCCTGTGCAGAATTCTGTTAACTTTAGGCTAGATTACAGCCTGCCTTCTGCATAATACTGGAGAATCAGAGACTTAGAGACTTGTCTGTTGAGGAAAACACTTTTAAAAGMAAATCCAAAATCAGTAAAATGGTTTAAAAACATTTAAAGTTGCATCATATTCTATTARGTCTGTCAAAAAGTGGTTTCTTGGGAAATCAACATTTTAGAGGAAAAAATCAGAACAGAAACAGAGTTCTTATTTATTATTTTTTTTCTTCTGAGCATTTTTTATGGGAGATAAATTTAGCAATACAACTGAATGATGCTCAAAAACATTTTTGGAATGTATTATGGATTACTTTTTCTACTTAACTATTAGTAAGAAGTAACTGACMTCGTTATTAAGCAGTAAGTTTCAAAAGTATATATTACATATTGTAAGCAAAAAAAAGAGTGCTATGAGCATACTTGCTCCTGAATGTTTAAAAATATATTCCTGCAGAATAAAAAACTTTGATGATATTGCTAGAAATATTTTCTCATTCTTCACCTCCCATGTAATAAGAGACATTTTGGTAAAAGCCAGTAAGGAGAGTTCATGTAAATATAACAGTTTTTGTTGAAAGTCCTCATAACATCATTTTACTAATCATATATTGAGTTACAGTTATAAGACTGTTCCTAGTTCTCCAAAAAAAAATGCTGAAAAGATGCCTAATTTGTGGACTGAGAGCAGAACTTTTACATTCTAGGCATATTCTGTAATCATTTAYAATAATGACATGGGTGTCCTAGAGCAGAATAAAAATAAATGTTGAAATTCATTTCTTGTACAGTTCCTATTAACTAATCATTTATTTTCTATTTGAGGTTGGAAGATGGAGGGAAGTGTGCAGTTCCAAAAATCTACATTTAAGRATATATTTTCCCTGCTATACACAGTGTGGAGGAGTCATCATTACAGAGATTTCCTCATAAGTAGTTTGTTTTCAGAGATTCCATTGGAGGTAATATCCAGAAGGAAAAATGAGTGCTCACCATGGAAGCGGAGAAATMTTGCAGTGACACATTGAGAAATCAGGTTGTCTTAACTTTCTGAAGATTTCACTGTATTTACCACTATGAATASTGAATGATAAAACCTCAACATCATCTGTTGGCAAAATAGTAAAACAGTAGATGATGAATTATAATTAATTGCTACTCARTAGAGTATTGTGGATTTTAAGCTTGGTTGCCTGCTTACTTTTGAGTAAACCMAGAGCTGTTGTTGATAAAAGTGTTTGTTTATATAGTAGAGGTAATGCCCTACAGCTCAGTTTCTATAGAAGCATTTTTTGTAATATTTAATAAACCAACTACATATTAGATATATTACTCTGCATTGTCATTAACAAAGATTGGCAGATCAGTAACAGATGAGCACAGGTTACAGTTGCAGCCTAATCTAAATCTTGGGCTAATCTGCCATAATTCAACAATTATGTATAAACTGGGACATTTCAGAATAGGAAATGTGGGCTATGTGCATAGGATAGCTGAATCAGAAAGATTTGAGGATTAAAACGGATGAACTTCCAAAACAGAAAGGAGGTATCTGTGGGCACTATTGCTGACAACCTAAGTGAGGCTACTGTGTCTAGCTTTTGAAGAAAAAAAGAGGGAATACTGCATAGCATATAAAGGCAAATCACTAAAATTATCTAATCATGTATTTAAGGAGTTAGAATATGAGCTTCCTGTTATGAAACCTTAGAAAGTTGTTCTGTTCAAATGACTGAAGAAAAATTTATCTTGAAGAGAGATCTAAGAATGTTGTTGCATTTAGGGATTTGATTGTTATGGGAAGGCTCAGYAGTTGAAAGTTGAATTTACACTACTAGACCCTGGAATTAAAATCAATTATCCTGAGATTCCTTGCTCATTGAAACCACTTACTGTGGGCATATAGAGTGTAAGAACAAGAACTCAGCTGGGGTCTGTAAACTATAAAAAACAACAAAAAAATCAATAAAGCTAACATAGTATTTGTATTCTTAAATCAGTCRTAAGGAAAAGTCAAGTCATCAGATAGATGATAATTAGGTTTCTTGATGCCAGCCAAACCTTTGGATCTATAAGATGGACCTGTCTGCACAGCAGACCTTTCAGAATATTTAAGGGAAAGACATACTGAACCATTTCTCTCTAAATTTAAATGATATGCTTACATCCAATCTTCCATATCTCAAAAATAAAATTCATTGAAATTTCTTAATTTTAGTGCTTTTTGTACTGCAWTCTRTTGTAWCCATTTTGGTTTATTTTTWAATATTTTTTTTCTTGTAATTTATTCTTTTTTCTCTCCAATGTATTTTAGACGAAAATTATTGCCATATACACAGCTTCCTAACTTAAATCCTGCTTTCCCAGATCTTATAACTCTTCCTTCTGGTGCAGGAAGTCTGTGAGCCTAAGCAAGCTCATTGTTCACATTCCATCTTCCCCTAAATGTGAAGTGCATGCTTGCAATGAACTCAATTATATAGATTAAATTTGATGTATGCAAGGTATTATTTAAGAACAGGAGGGAAATGGAAGTAATTCACCTTAAATGTATATCTGAAATTAAATATCCCTGCTGCTTTTTAACCCAGATGAGCTTGGGAAAACCTCATGACTACAAAGCTCTGCTGGACCTATGTAACTGCATATAACGGAATGCATTAAGTGTGTTTAATAAAATGTAATGTAGGGATGCAACGAGGAAGGCCAAGGCCCGTGTGGAATTASAATTAGCGAGAGATGTCGGGGATAACAGGAAGGGTTTCTATAAATACACCAGCAACAGGAAAAAGATTAGGGAAAACGTTAGTCTACTGCTGAATGGGGAGGGTGCCTCGGTGACGGAGGACACAGAGAAGGCAGAGTTACTAAATGCCTTCTTTGCCTCTGTCTTCTCTGCTAAGGCTKGTCCCCAAGAACTACAGAGCCAAGATACAAAGGTGATAACCAAGAGAGATGAGGACTTTCCACTCATCAAGGAGGATCAGGTTAGGGACTATTTAGGCAAATTGGACGCCCATAAATCTATGGGTCTGGATTGGATACACCCAAGGGTTTTGAGGGAACTGGCAGGGGTTATTGCTGAGCTGCTCTTCATCATCTTCGAGAGGTCATGAAGAGTRGGGGAGATGCTGGAGGAATGGAAGAGAGCTAACGTCACTCCAATCTTCAAAAAGGGCAAGAGAGAGAGAGGAGCCGGGAAACTACAGGCCCGTCAGCCTCACCTCTGTCCCTGGAGAGGTGATGAAGCAGCTYRTYCTAGAGACCCTCTCTACACATATCAAGGAGGAGAAGGTGATCAGGGCYGGTGAGMATGGATTCASTAAGGGGAAGCTGTGTTTGACAAACCTGATAGCCTTCTACAATGGGATGACTGGCTGGATGGATAAGAGGAGAGCCGTGGATGTTGTCTACCTTGACTTCAGCAAGGCTTTCAACACAGTCTCCCATAACATCCTCATAGAAAAGCTCTGGAAGTGTGGATTGGACATGAGAACAGTGAGGTGGATYGAGGACTGGCTGGATAGCACGGCCCAGAGGGTCGTGATAAATGRGGCTGAGTCTAGTAGGAGGCCTGTGGCCAGCGGTGTCCCCCAGGGGTCAGTGCTGGGCCCAGTGCTSTTCAGCTTGTTCATCARCGACTTGGACGAGGGCACAGAGTGCACCCTGAGCAAGTTCGCTGATGACCCCAAACTGGATAGAGTGGCCRACAGTGCAGAGGGCTGTGCTGCCATCCAGAGGGACTTGGACAGGTTGGAGAGTTGGACGGAGAGGAACCTTATGAGGTTGAACAAGGACAARTGCAGGGTCCTGCACCTGGAAAGGAATAACCCCAGGCACTGGTACAGATTAGGGKCTGATCTGCTGGAAAGCAGCYCCSYGGAGAGGGATTTGGGAGTCCTGGTTGCCAATAAGTTAACCATGAGGTGGCAATGTGGCCTGGTGTCCAAGAAGGCCAATGGGATCCTGGCTGCATTAGGAGGAGYGTTGCCAGCAGGTCGAGGGAGGGKATCTTGCCCCTCTACTCAGCCCTGGTGAGGCCRCWCCTGGAGTATTGGGTGCAGTTCTGGGCTCCSCAGTACARGAGGGAYSTGGAGCCCTTAGAGAGGGTCCAGCAACGAGCGACCAAGATGATCAAGGGGCTGGAGCGCAATGAGCTGGGCCTGTTTAGCCTGGAGAAGAGAAGGCTGAGAGGGGATCTAATCAACATGTATGAATTCCTGAGGAATGATTGTAGGGAGGAGGAGGCTAAAGTGTTCTCTGTAGTGTCTGGTGGTAGGATAAGGGGCAATGATTTTAAGCTGAGGCATAGGAGGTTTCATCTCTGGGTGAGGAGGAATTTCTTTCCTGTGAGGGTGACGGAGCCCTGGAACAGGCTGCCCAGAGAGGCTGTGGAGTCTCCTTCTCTGGAGATCTTCCCAACCTGCCTGGCTGCCACCCTGAGCCATGTRCTCTAGGAGTTAGGGTCTCCCTATTTTTTTAAATCATTGTAYGACAGTAGATGGTTGGTTTGTTTGCTCTCTTTCTTTCTGTATTTTCCTTTCTCTCATTTGACTGGAGTGAATGCGACTCAGCTCTGAAGGGTATACGGCAGAGCTATTTCACTACTGTTAGGCTAGACCACAAGGTTTCTCTCTTCTCTGTCTCCTATTTTCTTTTTCTTCTCTTCTATATTYAGGTGAAGTCATATCAGAATTTGACTATAATATTGGAGGAACAGTGAATTAGTGAACCCTATTGACAAAATATTTTTCCTAATAACAAAGCTTCTTTTCTGGTTTGCTSTCATTGCCTCTCAGAACTTACTGAAGTTGTTACCATGTGTGATTATTTTCTCTTATTTTTTATTGTCAGTGAATGGGTTAAACAAGTAAGGTTTTAGAACAAAGTTTCTATCAAATTAGGTGAATAAAGTACTGCTAAGGAATAAGACAAYGACATACTCTAGATTATCTTTATTGAGGCCCATTATGCAACTTACTGAGCAAAGGTAGAATGTGTAAGCGTACCTTACTCCACAAAATCSCCTTGGATGAAAAGGTAGAGGCAGCAATGTGCAAAGGATCAGAGTAGGATGCAATGTGCAAAGGATGCAGACACAGCACTCAAGTCTTTTTTTTGTTTCTARGGTGTGTCTAGGCAGGGAAGGTGTTTAAAATGTCATTAATACAAATAGATGAAGTCAATTTGCAGTAATTTCTTCCCTCTTCCTCTCCCCCCAGAACAGCATGGAAAACTATATAGGAAACCGAGGAGTGGTTGCCTGTCATATAATTTCACCTTCTACCTTTTTTCCAGATTCATTTTTCTTTACTGGTTGCTTGACAACATATGTCTGTGAAACTGTTTCCTCAACTGGGGAATGTTTTCCATAATAGTGGTATACTAACGGTCTTAAGAATGAACAGTTACTGGGTACTGTATTTACAAGATTACCTCAACCCAGATGGTACTGAAAATTTCAGTATGATGCAAATTAGGAAGGAGGGAAATATAGTAAGATTTTATAATGGCTCTAAAGGCAGCATGTGATACTCGSGTGTCTTTGCCTCTTCTACGTTTGAGGGACGTTATTTCCATTACTGAAGTGAATCAGCATGTGTATCCATCTTTGATTAAATAACCATTTCTCTCTAGCATCTGTTTTGATAAGTTTACTTTTCGTTATACCATTACTTCTACTAACAATGTAGCCTCTCTCTCTCTCTCTTTTTCTTTTTTTCTTAAACTTCAGTTTGCAGTATAAGGTTGTTAACTGTGAAGCTAATTTAGCTGTGTATGCAGGTTCCACACTGTTCTCTTGAAGTGCAGTTCAGGGGGTTAGCTACAAAACCAACATGACTACAAACTCTGTGGCCTGTCTATGTCAGCAAAATGTTGTTATTACTCTGCGATGATGTATTTAATATGCTTCTTGTTATGTTAGTACTTGTGCTGCACGTTCATCTTGTATTTGAGTTCCATGAACGATCAACAAAAGTCTCCAGTGTTGCAAAGCGCTGCCCATGAGCCTAGTAAGGTATTTCTTTACATATAAGTTTGCTAGTTATCATATGATTGAAGACAGCAATGTACACTAGTCCTTAAGTGCCTCTCATTGCTTTCAACTGATAACCCCACTTCAGTTTTTTTTCAATGTTGGATAGACAAAAAAAAAAATCACAAAATTCTTAGCAAGAACATAGGCTTAGAAAATAAATCMATGTGCAACCTTAAGTATAGTCATCTCTGCTGCTTTGAAAACACTTCTCAAATGAAATTTTCCCCCGGGCCATGTATTGGCATATTGACTAATACTGGCMTTGGGAACAAGTAATGTGTGGTTTCATATGATACCTTTACATCTTCCTGTGTGACATTGCTGGTAGTAATTGGCATTGCTTTCTGTCACTGTTTAGTCCTCCTGATTGTAGTATGCTATTTCTTTGCCTGTTTCTCTGCAATTTCTGTGTGGTACTGTGATAAAGACCCTGTTAAAATCCAGATGAATTATATCCACGCTATCTCCCTTTACCCTCCCAATCTGCCACTGTGCTGTAAAAGCCTTTMAAGTTAGATCAGCGAAGTCTGTGTTCCTCAGATTTTCATTTTGGCTGTAATTCTATTGAGTTCTATTCAGGATACCTAGAAATGTATTCATAGATTTTTTTTCTTACTTCTTGTGTTTTCTTAGTGTAGTTAAACTGGGTTAGAGATTAGAATGTGGTTCTGAAGCTCTTTAAATACGAACATTAACACCTAGACTTTTGAAGATGCCTGAGGGATCCAGATACCTATGTCCTGTTAAACTGTGAAGGGATAGAGGAGAAAAAGTGTCTTGGTTCCTTTGCCTCATTGCTTTATAACTGAACTGARCATTCAGCCTAATAGGAAGGCCGCCTAACATCTCATTAAGCTATATTTGGTTCAGTGTAATAGGCACATAGTTTTCTTCACTTAAAATACAATTAGTTGAAAGGCCTGAAGTTCTTCTTAAAGATCCTGTTTACATCTTGCTTCTGATAAAGCATGAATAGTTTAATCTGCCTCAGAATTCTGGCTTACAAATGCAAGCCTGTCAGAAGTTACTACCTTTCTGTTTTCCCCACCTTTTTGTTTTTTCCTGAGGTTCCTGTGCCTTCTTTCTGAAGAGGCGGGATTTACGTTACAGTATACCAGCGGTTGTGAGGGGGAACATCTGAGAKGAGGGGGTTGAACACATGGAGACATGTGCTCACTAACTTCTGTATATGTTGACTTTTAATCTGCTTTTATATATCCCTCATACACTTCAAATCTAATTGGCTATGGTTGCTCAGAGGGGACTGAGCAGTCACTAAACTCTGAGATACAATTGAGGATTGAGGCCCCATCTATTGCCAGATGTAGCCCTTCATCCGAGTTCTGCTTATATAAAGAGCTGCTCAAGACAGTAAACTTTTACTCATTCCTTAACTCAGCCTTTCATCAATGGATATGTAATCTCTACCACCAGGGATTACTAAAGCATCCCTTTTCCAAAATAAATCATCTAGCTACATTGTCTATGATTGGCTTTGAATTGATCTGAGAATATTTTTACTGGGAAGAGCTTAATCATTTAAAGGGCAGTGGAGCACCCTTGAGAAGCAAATCTCAGTACTAGCAGTAACCCCGCACATTACAAGACCCTTCTATAAAGTTAAAGAATGGAAGTTCAGTGACTGAAATMCATTGTTTTCCTCCCTGTGATGATGAGAAGATGGAACCAAGTGGCTGTTTTATTTTTATACACCACCTTAATATAGAGTTGTATTTGCTGAACATATCTAACAAAAATAAATGTTATTCACTTGGAAAACCCCAGTTCTTACAAGCATTTTTGTTACGAAGAGTGCTGTGTTGTAGGCTCAGGTGCACATGMATTAAAAAAATAGCACCTAAGTTTACAATTGGTAGACTGCAAAGAAATATATAATTAAAACTGGGATYCTTCTCTCATTTTAAAAATGAGAAAAAAGAGGATAAGGAGAAACTGCCCCTGAGTGGAGTTATTGGCTGAGTCACAGATAGGATCCCTTATCCTCTTTTCAATTCAACCTTCAGTGGAAAGAGTAAATAAATAAATAAAATCTCGAGTGTTTCTATAGAAAATACCATCTTGATTGGTAGCTGTTCTTTTAAGATAACGTGAACTGCCCTGGCAAATTGATGATACTTCTAATTCAAAATGTATTCTTGATTTCGTGTGTTTGTGATTATCATTCTTACTGCATTCTGGTGTGAAAGAGCTAATATTTTAGACTAGCTTTGGAAGGACAAAACACAAGATTACAGTGCACCATAGTTTTTCTACAAAAGGAGAAATAATTTCTTATTAGCCACTTAATATTCTCCTATATAAAAATAATGCAACATTTCTATGAAGAATTACAAGCTGTTGAACAATGTCAAGTATTCAATATGCACTAAATATGCATATTTATTACATGCATATTTAGAAATGTATATAATGTAAAATTAGGAAAATAGTAGTTGTACTGTTTCATTGTGTCAGCTATGCATGTTTCTAAGTAGTGTTGTATAGTTAAAATATTCCTAATTTAGAGATGTGTCTCTAAGTCCTTCTGTCTATGAACGAGTATTGAATGACATGGGTTGTTTTCACAAATAATTAGTTCTAATGATTTTTTTATAAATATCTATATTTACAGAAAGCTTTCAAAAATTAAACATTTATGTAAAATGTTTTTTAAACTAGGAGAGGTTTGACATCACGGAAGAATCTCCTGAGTCCTAATCTATCATGAGAAAATGAATAGTGGTGCATTTTCTTTGTTTCTAGGAGTGTCCTCCCACTCCTAGAGCATATTTTTCCATGAGATTTATCCGTGTGTTCTAATGCAGGTCCTAGTGCTCCATATGAACAAGTCCAAAGCAGCATTAGTAAAACTCAGTGAGCTTGTCATGAGTAGGAGAGGTTTCTGTGCCTCTTTGGTTTTTATCACATAACACTTTTCAAAATGCAGAGTWTTTGCCAATAGGGTTAGAAGAGATGAGACTAAGCTGTTCTGGATATACTAGCTTAGAACCTAAAAGCCAGTAAAAAAGCAAAAGATTTCGTAGCAGCAAAAATATTCTTTACTAAATAGTAGATGTTAAAAATTGCTATGCAACAAAAAGCAGAATAAGCATGTTTTACTATTCCAAAATTCTATTGGAAAAGTTAAATACCAAAGAGGAAGTGCTAGCAAATGTGTCTACCAAGTGACTTTTATCAGGGAAATAAGTGTCTCATCCAGGTTTTCTTTTTCTTTACTTTTTCTTTTTTTCACATTGTAATGTGTGAAAACTTAGACCTAACTTGCAAAAGAAGGTCATTGATGTATGCRTTATTCTCACATTTTTGGTGGTATACTGAAGGTGTTAATAAAAAGAAAGTAACCTTTAACTGATTCCTATTTTGATTTGTGCTGATTAGCAGAAGTATTTTTGGTAACTCTATAGAATCAGTGTAAGTTTTGAAAATTTTGAACTTATGTTAGAGAAGATTGCATCTAAAGGCAGATTGCAGCAAATATAGCTGATARAGCACATGCATATGTTTTTATGTATTTGTCAGTTTCATGCACTGACTCAGTTTGAATACAGAAAAAAACRATTCTTTCAATAGCATTTGCAAAATCACTCCTGTGACTCCGGTGACTTACAAGGACCAGTGATTCCTATACAATATCACAAACTTAGGCAAACAGTCTGTATTCTAGTTCTAGATACTATGTGTTATTCATCAATAAAATGAAAATATTTTTAATATAAAAGTTACTTTCTCTTTTTTTTCAGTTTGTCTAGTTAAAATTAATTTTACAGGGTGTGGCAGGGGAATGCTCAGTATTCATTAACTGTTCAACTTGAAAACATCTAGCTTTCTAAACATTTTCTACTGACCCTTTCTACTAACTASGCATATATTTCTAAGGTGAGATATYRTTTCATATCTGCCTAGAAACAATTTATTATTTCATTTTCAATGTGTAGTGCTCTCTCTGCACAGTTGTGGAGAGCCAAGCTGTGGATTGTAAGGATTTTGATCTTTGAACATGACCAGGAATAAAGGAAAATTTCTCTCCTAATAGCAAATTCTGCATAAAGTTTTTTTTTCTATTCATGTTCTTTCATCCTACTACCTGCAAGTAGTATTTTATTTTTAATACAAAATAAATTCAGCATCTATTTCTGTGATCACCTTGCTGAAGTTACAATATCTTCCTCTTCTTTTGAGTGAACTGCTAAAGATTACATCAGTATAAAAACACTTGCATGTTGCATCGGTTATCTACTCTCCTGTATGGGGAGCAGCACTAAACACTTCAGTAAAAGGGGTCAAAGATTTAATGTAGTTGATAGAGAGCAATCAGCTGTTTGGAAACAGACAATTAGATGGGGAAGTCAATCTACAAGAATTAATATTTTTACCCCTCACCCCAGTTAAGTTCTGAAGCTTCTCTTTATTTCTATTAGTGAAGGATCCATAGAATTCTGCCCAAAATTTTAGTCTGCAATGAGTAGGTCTGATATTAAGTTTTGCAGGCTAATTATTTGTTCATTAAAAAGTACAGAGGACAGTTTGTTGTGTTTGGATTGAGTGGGAGGAGAGGTTTAAATTTCCCATGTTTTGATCCCATTGTTTTCCTGCTCTCATACTGTGAGAGTAAACATAGGGAGTGTTCTGACTGCCTTCTCTGTACTTCTTGTCACCAGGTATTTCGTAYACCACCTGCCAGGGACTGACTCTGATTTACTTCCTATCTAGGTTGGGCTGTTTTGCTAAGTAGGAGGGCAAAAAAAGCAGAAGCAAATGATGATCTCTTTGTAGCAAGGTGGTTGACTGCAGCTACCATAGGTGGAGGTGTCTCAGTATTTGGCATCATGAAACTAACCCAAAACATTTCATGTCTTTCTTTGTCCCTACTCCAAAATTAGACCTGCATGTTTCTCAGATTTATGACTTAATACTGCAAGGCTTTGAGGCTCCTTCTGGGCTATAGGAGCTGAGCTCCTGTGCTATTTTGATACAATAAAACACATTTCATTCTTACAGCTTCTGACTGGGTTCAGTACTTGGCTTTGTAACTAAATGGTGGAACTGTCTTAAGTGTCTGCTTCTTAATTCCTCTTCTACAACAAGGATAATGCCATCATTTACTAGCGTATCCAGACTCATTTTTAGACTTGTTTTATTCTTTCCAAAGCCCATGCTCTCTAGTGGTATTTCTACTGCAGATTTCTACAGATTTCTAMAGATTCTAATTCTAAGCTGAGGCAAGTGTAAGAGGTAAAATGCCTCTGGGTTCATRATAGTTTCTTTCATTGTTCTTTTTGATGGTAGTTGTTCCTGCTGACTCTACACAGGAATTATCTTTTTTTAYAAAAATGTTGATTACAGTAGTTGAGCTTTTTAAAATTATTAGCAATGATGTCCACTTTTCAGCAGAGTCCTCTCTTCGAGGTGTTAAAGAACTTTCATAAAAGCAAAGCAGGTCTTGGGAATGTTGATGGGGGTCTTACAAATAGTTGTCTCTGACTGGGATTTTTATATCTCACTGTTAACTAACCACAGAAGGCCTCCATAAAGTAGGAGAAGGCTTTGAGTGCATTTCCTTGCATGAAGTCACTTAAGAATTACTTTAGCTAAAAAATGAAGCATTCTGCATGCTATTTTGAATCCACTGCCTAATAAAATCCAAAGTTAGGATAGAGCAACTTCCTTATTGAAACTTTGCTTGATGAAAGCAAATAACAAAACCATGGCTCATTTGGGGAAAATTTAGATTCAGGGACTGCAGAGCACAGTTTTTGTTGCAGATGCYGTTAGTTTTGAGACTCAGTCTTCCAGAATTGCTAAAATTCAAATAATTTAAACTTTGAACTCTTTTTAARTTTTTTTTTAATGGTCTTCACAAATATTTGCCAGCAATTTGAGTCTGGATGTTGGAAAAGAACTATTAGAATATCCCCTCTCATTTGAAAGGGCTTAAATCATAACACAGTTTTTGGTTTGGATATAAATCGGTATTGCTTGATCTCARTAACTTAAAAGCCTGTCTGCCTATGTTGTCAATGGAAATACATTTGTGAAAGCAGATGGCAGTGTTATGGATGGGAAAGAAAAGAATCGAGGGCACTGGTGTTGCAGGACTTGGTAGYTTTGCGTGTTTGTTTTCTTCCTTTGAATTTCCCAGAGGCTTTTTTCATGGATAGCTTTCAAGCTATTGTTAGATTTTCTTTTTAAGATTGAAAAAAAACCTACTCRCCAATTTGAATTTTTGTTGTTTTTCTTTTTTACTTCTTAAGGGCATTTATTTAGTCAGAAGGACAGAATGGGTGGAGGAGAGCTGAGTCCTAGGATTTATTATATCTGTGTGCTTTAGACAGTGCTATTGTGTAATTATCACTTTTGATATTCTTCTACTGCATGTAGCATTCAAGTGGCAGGTCACTGAATTTTCAAGAACTTTGTAGAGGTAKTTGATATTCCTTTGTTTTTATTTTATCTTCCTGAATTTTCAACTTTTATCTTTAGGCACAATACAAAGAGAAATGCAGTTGAGGTAAAACACGGAAAGCACGACCCCATTTACACTTACTGATGACTAGCGCAGATACAGCATTATTGAGTCTTCTTTTACAAATGAAACTGTCAACAAATAGAATCTGTTACACTTCTTTTTACAGTGTCCCCCAAGATCTGTGTGTGATAGAAAAAGAAACAGGAAGATATAGGTAATAGATAACACAATCTGGAGTGAGGAAGCATTCATCACTAAGGCTAGACATGGATGTGCAAGTGCAGGTCCCACAAGATCTGAGCAAATGTATTGAGAGCTGAATCTAGCCCTCCAAAAAAGAAAAAAAAAGAAGAAAAAAAAATCAGTTTCCTTTGGTTTGGAAGGTGATCTGATGCTTTGGTGATTCTAGCCTATAGAAAGCCCAAAGGCTTTTCACTATCTTCTATAATATAAAACAAGCCTTTTTCCCAGTAATGTTTTTTCACAACAAAACCAAATCTGTATTGTCATGTTACTGCTTCTCCTCAAGCAGATGAAAGGGGTAAGAAGTGGAATGGGAAGTGTATTGAGGTTGGCCAGACTCTCAAAGGTCACCTTGCCAAGCTTCTGATCTCATATTACTCAAAGCTCGCTGCACAACTGTGTTAGAAGCRCACTGCCGTTGTGGGGGTGAGGGTTATTCTATTCAGGGCATAACTCCTCTCAATCCAAGCTTTTTGTCAGAGCCGTAACACAAGAGACCATATCCATATGGTAGTTATATTTGGGTATAAAGAGTGTTTATCCATGAAGAATATGCATAAGTTGTGTTGCTTGACGTTCATATTTCTGTGTGTGTATGTGCATATATTTAAACAGATATGAGACCTGTTCATTGAACTTTACAGGTATCTAATACATGAAAATGTCGTGTAAAGCTTTTTCTTGCTCGTTCGATGCAGTCACACTTTGTTACGAAAAAATAAATTACATCCAAAAAACCTGCCCTCAGTCTTTCTGCTTTGCCACACCACAGTGTTTRCGTCTGTGTGTGCATGTGGAGAAAAAGACAGAGGTGGAGATTAGAGGAACTCTATATTAGAGCAGCCTCAGAATGTGTTTGTTGTCATTCTGCCCTTAAGCCATGTTGTTTTCATTTCCTTAAATTCAACTGTTTGGGAYGTAGCAATGGCTTATTTCAACTTTGAATTGTAGTTTTCCTCTGTAAAAATAGAAATTATGGTGTTTAATTTAAGTCCATTGCAGAATTCAGATGTGAAGAGCCACAGCAAACAAAATATAATCATTATTTCTGAACCTTAAGACCACTATAGAGTATTTTAAATAGTTTATATATAAAATCAGGCAATGCATCAGATTTAAAATTCCAGCATCTCAGATACTTCTAGGAGCAGAAACATGCATTATGCCTTCCAGAGAGGCCTGACCTATTCCCTTTCCAGTGGAATATCGATCCTCTTCCTAGTTCTGCTGGGCTAAGAGAAAAGAGACTTTAAATTGTGACATTTCTGTAGGAAAAAGGTCAAAGCAGTTACCCAATTCAAGACTGAATGTTCCCTTTCCTGGACTTTGAGCAAGTGTAATTTTGAAAGCAATGTCTACTCAAATATTTGCTAGTGTTATGGGAGACTACAATGGTGTTGCTGCAGTCTCAATAAATGTTTACATTGGAAAAGGGGTTGATTTGTGTGGTGCACTGAGGTTCCTTTTCAGAGACACCAAGCTCAGAAAGACAGGGAATAAGTGGGACTGGCTTAAATTWTTTTTTTTTTGTACTTACTGTAATAAGGAATTTAATGTCACTTTGATRGCTGCAGACTTGGTGCTATTTCATCATCAGAATCTCATCTCTGGTCTTTGGAGATGATAGTACAGAAAAGTAACGGAAGAAAAAGAGAAGAGCCAGTACTGCAGTACTTTTCAAAATTATTTTTAAACTGCTTCCTTCCTTTCCTTGCCCCTTTCCACCCCAAATGGAAAGTGGATATTCTTAGTTTCTTAATCTGCAGTTACAGTTACACAAGTCTTAAATTCAGTAAGTACAGCACTCCATACCCACAAGGACTGATGAAAAGATGGGTTGTTTAGAACTGGCAAATTCTGTGGATGACATCTGTGTCTGGCAGGATATTCTTTAAATACACTAAATCATCTCAATTGTGATGTCAGCTGGACACATACTTCACTTGCATAAAGCATCTTTAGCTTGTTAAACTTTATAAACTTTCAAACCTCCAGATACCGTGTAAATAATGTACATTTTCGTAAGTCCTCAGGCAAATGGTAGTTGGCTTGATTAAAGAGTATATTTACTAAAATCCAATAACATTTTTACAACTCTTATAGTTTCCTCTTCAGTAAACATCTACTTACACTTCTTATTTCATCTTTATTTCTTATTTGTTTGTCCATCTCTCCCTTCTTCCCTCCCCAAAAGTTTGTGAAGGAACTTTTTGTGCAAATGCGTGCTTGAATGATTATGATTAGATTTGCATTGGAAATGTTTACTTTAAAAAGGCTTTTGCATATCTGGGGCAGAAGGTATTTAAAATCAAGAAACTGTAAGGAACTCATCTGTTAAAAGAAGAAAATGGGGCAGAAGACTGAAGGACATCTAGTTGCTGAGGTCTACATCCAAGGATAATATTCCTGAACTAACTTGGTCTTTTCAAGACCTGCATTACTGCTCCACTAAATTTAACATTGATTAATGAGGTGAAGTGACTTTGCTTTAAGAAAAACGTTTAGGACCCAGACAAGACCAAGCAGTGAGTTAGAATGCCCTAGCACTCTGCAAATATACAAATATACTTATACTATGCAAATATACTCAGTAGATTTGGATTTAACAAAATATGACTCAGAATTGCAGACCATCAAGAAATGGACCTTATTTTTTTTATATGTACATACATACATATGTGTTTATGTGTATCTATAGCCATATGTGCTTGTTTTGTATATATATMTMTCTCTCTATAGCTGTGTAAACACACAAGCACCCACACCTAAACATACCAATATACAATGCCTGYGAATGTAGCATGCATATATTGAAATAGTGCATGACAGTATGAAGCTGTGATTCAGCTCGATCTCTTGTATCTTGTGAGGGTGACAGAGCCCTGGCACAGGCTGCCCAGAGAGGTGGTGGAGTCTCCTTCTCTGGAGATCTTCAAAACCCGCCTGGACAYCACCCTGTGCCACATGCTCTAGGRGACCCTGCGTGTGCAGGGGGGTTGGACTAGATGACCTCTGGAGGTCCCTTCCAACCTTAAGGATTATATGATTCTAAAATAAGAAACCAATATTAAGATATGAGGATATGTAGGTGTGTGTCTAATATAGGTTATGCAGCTGCACATGTATTTTTTTTTTTTTTTTAACAAAATAGAGAATTAGAAGTGATCAAGATAGGGGAAAAGGCCTAAGTTATACTGGCCTGTCTTTAAATATGAAGTTACAAGATACTCAAGCTGCTTAGGATTTATTTGGTTTAAGTGTTCAGGCCAGTTGTAAAACAAATTGTAAAACAATTGTAAAACAATACAGATAGAAAAGGTGGCAGTAATTTAAGGTGTTGCCTCTCTTCATGTGGTTACTGCCCCTACTTACTCCATCTGTATGATAAGTGTGTAAAAATGCTTATCACAAGTCTAAAAACAAGCAAGTAAACACTCTTTTTTCTTTTTCATGATTGCTGAGTATGTCTTTACCTAGCTTTCAGCAGCCCTTTAAGTTAAATTGGCTGAGTCTACAGTGAAGAAAATGAGGACTGCTGCACTTACCATTTCRGAACTCAGCTGTGTGGCCAGCTACTCCATGCAAGCACTACAGCTTGCTCTTTAGTAATATTTCTACTGTGTATTAAATTTAGCTTACACAGRCTAAAGCTAATACTAAACCACTAAAAGAATACCCTATGGGACTTTATATCAGTGTAGTTAAATGTCCTTAAGAGTGATGTTAGCATAAAACTATGTATTTTTCTTGTGTTGAAGCTCTTAAAATAGCCTATTTTGAAAAGGCAGATTTTGGTTACAAAGCTCCTTTTTTGAGAATCATTTGCCACATGAAATCTGACGTCTGGCAATTTCTATGTAAGCTGACTAAATACTAATGAGAGAATGCCTGCTGCCATTACCAGTTAGTAGGGATCATTAGGGAGGGTGTTGAGTTGCCCCTTGTTCAGAAAAAAAAAATGATGCTGCATCAGAGCCCCCAAAGCCACATGTGCCACTTCTGCCAGTAGGGATACTCATCATCCAGCAGCAGTGGCTCAAGAGAAGGGCACATCTGCAGAGCCCATGCCAAATGACCTCCCACTCTGCAAGTGCTGGTTGGGGAGTTAAGGAAAGTTTAGYGGTGGGAGGCAAGGTGTGATGTAATGCCACAATGAAATGAGCTGCACCTGTGCTACGGAGGAAGCAAGGTCAYGGGTTGAGGAATTTCTGTAGTGTCTTCTGGAGTAATTACTTGCTGTGGATGTGGCCAAAGAAAACTGAAAACTGCCTGCCAAACAAAGCATAAAGCTGGCTTCCTCTCTTGGAGAGGAACTGAGCCAACTTCACCTCTAGCATACATGTATGAAGTCAAACATATTTTCTTTCCTTGTAAGACAGAGCACGAACAGATTGAAAACATTTCAGGCCAGCTGTCTCCCTAATGAGTTTCTAAAGGAAGGTCATCTTCCTCAGAGCTGCCCATGCGTGCCTTCGGCTGCTTCCCTTCCTCGTGTAACTGGGTTGCACGCTGTTTGGGCGCAACAGCAGATCTTCTTTGGAGGTYGCGTTACATGTTTTCCTTGCCTCAGTCTGTCCTCTCTGTGGCTGACATTAAATCTTTATTTTTGGACCAGTCCATCCCTTGCCACATTCCTTGGCTGAATACATGAACTTCTGAATGGCATCAGAAGTTTTAGGCTTCCAGGTGTTTCTCCGTGGAAGACCTCACTGGGAGCTGTGCTTCTCTGCAGATCTCTSTCTCCCTGACTAACAGAACCTGGCCTTCAATTGTTGCTATGTTCCTATGAATGATTATTTAATTCTGGGTTTACCTGTCTTACCAGTTGCTCCCTTATGTATTCCCAAAACTCTCGATTGTTAAGGTCTTCCCAATGGGCTACACCTGTGTCAAAGAACAAGTACTTTGTTTACTTCATTCAACTTTTTTTTTTCCTCTGGAAAGTGATCACTTTCCATAGTAATTTTTACAGTCATTAATGTTTCATCCAATTTAGGTATTCATCAATTTGAGTAGGTGATGTGTCCAGCTACACAGCTTGAATGATGAAATCCAACAAACAAATCTGCCCAAATCTATCAGTTCAATTTATTAGTATCGTGATCCACAAATAGCTCATGATTACTCATAAGCAATTGTAATGGCATCACAGATGTTTCAGATACCTGAAAAGAAGTTAAAAYTGGGAGAATAAGTCTATGCAAAGCAACTAGTTCGGCTGATATAGTGAAAGAGAAACACAATACCACTAAATGATTAAAGATCTCCAAAGAGACATCCACAAGACAAGGCTTAAAATATATCTTTCAAAACAGGTAAGGATAGATTTCTTCTTTAGGATGTTTCATCGGTACAATTCTAGCACTTAGGAATCAAAAAGAAAACTTACTAAAGCTAGCATGAAACTGTATGATGGTAGTAATGATGATTTTTGCATGACTGTAGTTCCTTTTATATTGGGGGCAATCTTCTAAAGGTATTCAAATCATGTGCAGGAATAATTTCATGCACTACTGAAAATATGTGAAACAAAGGAACTGCCTAACTGCACAGCGACTCACTCTGATCTGCATGGGAAATTTAGATAGGCAAACTGTAATTACCTGAGGTGCAACTGGCCAAGGCATCAATATTAACAATCTTAACCACAAGATCTTTAACAGTGACCATAAGTGACTGGGATCTTCATTTTACATCTCGTTTTTCTTTCAGAGAGGCAAGCATGGTTATATCCCCATGAAATAACACATATTACCTGGAGACCTTTTTGGTTCCTATGTTCCTTTGCATGGGACATGGGAGAGCATAAGAGGAGCAGTATTTGTGCTGCTTGAAAACTAGGTTGTACAGGGACACAATTAGTTTGGGAGCTTATAAAACATCTTTTAGGCATCAGACATCTCCCAGTAGGCCACCTGCAGCACTTCAGTTCAGGAAACACTGTGAAACAGGTAACTTGCAGTTCTTGTCTAGGCAGCTCTTTTGTTGAGAGCCCACTGCGTGCCTCTGCTCTGCCTCATCATGCTTGTGGACAAGGTTCTGGCTGTGTCTTTAGTGTAGACCTCTGCCAGTCGAGCTTGACTGGTGGAATGTGAGTCCYAACTCGTATAGCTGTGCTGATGAAAGGCAAAGCAAAGACCAGGTTTGTCAGTTAAGCTGTACTCTTGTCACTGTGGTTTATTCTGAGCTGAAAATGAGGGATAAGTCTGAGGTTCTCACAGGGTGCAGAGTTCAGCTTGGCTGGCAGGGTTGTGTCTGCACAAAGCGCATAGGCGGTGTTACAGAAGTACTTACTGCTTTTCTTTTTCTCTGTAGAACACTGCAGTTCTCTGAGACCTGCAGGTGTAAATGTTCCTTAGCTGGCTTTGTCAATGTGAGCTGTGTTTAGCAAAAAGAGACTTTTTGAGCTGTTTGAGAACTCTGGTCCATATTGGCTACGATGGCATAGGGATGATTTGCCGGCAAGTTGGCCTGCAGGTTGGGTTACGTAGGAGGAAAGACAGCAATGAGCAGCTGGGTGCAATAGGTGCTTCCACCAGCACGGCTGAGTCTGTGCGGGAATGTCTGGCCMCCGTTTTGTCATGCACTGCCAGGCCACGTCCCTGCCATTCCCTTAACGGCAGTGCGTTTCTGGTGTGCCTGCAGTCTCTGGGCCTTTCAGGGATGCTCCTTATAAACAGGCAGCATTGCAAAATGTACTTCAGCTAATTTTCTAGTTAACTGTCAGTGTGGTTTGGTGGGAGGTACTGTGTGAACTTTACTAGCCGAATCAAACATTCAGCTGTTTTAATTCAGTAGCTAATCAACTGGGTCAGTGATGATACAAAATAAATACACTGTGAAAACAAAATATTTTTAGCATATTGAGTCTTAACTGCCTTTTGGGTTTTACATGGTTTGCTAAATTGAAATTTCATACATTGAGAATACCTCCAATAGCATGGTGCCCTCTTAATCCCATGCTTTTGTGATAACTTCCTTTCTGAAGGAGAAAATAGAATGYAAACTTAATTGCTTAAACTCTGAAAAATGCTTTTCTTTGAACTCAATGAAGCACAAAGATGAATAGTTTATTACTAAAGGGAATTTAGCTCTATTTACAATGCTTGTACTGTGAAATTGGCTGTTTGTGATCTCTAAAGACTTGCTTTATTTTCAGGCATATTGCACTATATCTTAGACTAGAGTGGAAAACCAGACTAGGAAAATTACAGTCTCTAGGACAACCTATTTCTGTACATATGGAAAATAAATACAGAGCTTCACCAAGTTTAGGGTTCAAAGCAGTGAAAGATTGAAATATAAGCTGCCAACACGGAAGGTCTTTTGAAAGAAATCACTTTGTAAAACTAGATAAATGCTATTTTATTGGTGCCTACTACCTCGTTTAAGTCACTGACACTGCTAGGCCAGAAACACAGGCCAGAAAAGAGCTATAGTAAAGTCAAAGCAGTGTGATRGGGCAGATGCATCCCATGCAAAGTACACATGAAGCTCACTTGTGGTCAATGGCTGATGAGCTACTGCAAAGCAAAAATGTGGGCCAGTGAATTTAACACAGATGCTTTAATATCTCAGCTGTCCTGAAGGTTGGCACCTGCCTCTGTAGCCAGCTAAAATACTATTCTGTCTTTGACAGCAGAATAAAGCAAYAGTTTTTAGTACATCGGCATTTCCTGGGTCTATGTGGAAGCAATCTCTGAAAAACTCTTCCTTCATGTTCTCTTTTAGAATAATTAAAATGGCCAGGAAAGAAGCAAAGGTGATCAAGAATGATTTTAGCTATATCAGAAATCTGAAGAACAGCAAAATTTCTTCTAACATTGATAAGGTATAAGCTAGAATATTGTATCCAGTTCTGATTGGCTTTGTCCAAGCCTAGCTTTCAGGTTGACCTGAATGCAAGGAAGAGAGGGGAGGCTGATCGGTGAAACAAGGAGCTTGTCTTAACAACAACAGCTTCAAGAGCTTGAGCTGTTTAGCCCTGCCAACACTGAAGAAAGACTCTTTTCATCATCTTTTCAATAGGATGGGGATGGTTGTGGAGATATCATAGAGAGGAAGAGAACTGACACTTCTAAAGATGGAGTTTGAAAACTTGGTAAAAATATATAAAAAAGAAAAAATACTAAAACAGCAGAGCATAGAGTGTCTCATGCAGGAGACATTCTAGATCTCTATTCTTGTGAAYAGAGTGTTTTCAGTTCAGCTCTTTAATAAAAATATTGAAGTATTTTATGTATGTATTGAATATATTTCTAATATATTTTTTTGCTAGGCAAAAAAATGTTTCAATAATGTGTGTATCAAATAAAATATATAAMAGGCTGGCATATACTTTTTGTTTCTACAGCAAATGCTGAACTGAATTTTAAAAACAAACAAAACAGCTTATAGAAGATATGATTCAGTTTAGTTTTGATAATACAGCAATTAATTACCAGATACCAGAATCTTGGCTTCACTTGGTTTTAATTTATACCAACAGGAAAAACTCTGAAACACATTTCTGCGTGCACAGAATGTGTGATTAGGATTTCTGCTAAGAATTCAAAACATAGGTAGAACTGACTGGTTTTTGCATGGCAATGAAAGTGATTGATTGCTATTTTTGTAAAATATCTATCAAAAATAGGTCATCCTAAGTGCACACTGGGTATGCATTTAGGGTATGGGTATGGATATTTGACCCGCTATGATAATTATCAGTCCAGTAATTCATGATATTCATCYGATTGAACTAGCTCAAAACATCCATGCACAGTGTCATGTGTCTCTGTCACAACGTGACTTAAAGGGCTGAATTTCTTAGTTTCTCTATAAAACAGCATGTCATCAGTTGTGATGCTATATAATCGTGTAGCACTGTAAATTTTGTGCGAGATCAGCAACTGCTGAGATAATGCCAATGACACCATTTTGGTATCAATCAATATTTTAAATGCTTTATCCCATCTATTTAATGTATTATAAGGGCTGGGGATGGTCGGCCCCTTGCCAGTTTATTACATTCAAATTGTCTTTAGAATAATCAGTTATGTTAGCACGTGAAAGTGATGGAGAATGAGACACGTTCTCATAGATCAAAAGGGCTGTGTGTTAGATGTGTTTTCATCCTATGTTTGGCCAACAATTGCCTTGCTGGTACTCCAGGGAGATGGATCATCTTGTCGGTGCAGCTCCAGGTCTCAGTCCTGTTCTGTTGTGGGCATATGCTGGGGTTTTGGCACAGAGATTGTGCAAAGCAGGCTCACATCTGTCTGTAGTACAGAGTGTAAGTATATTCGTTATCACTACCTCTGTGGTGGTTATTATTTAGCCTTATATAGCTRGACATAGAATCTGAATTTTAAGGCAAAAAACAAACAAACAAACAAAAAGCAAACGGTGTTTTGGTATAACAGCATACAACACTTACACTGAAATGATTTGGCATCAGTCTTGGCATCTGAGGCATTATTCAGTGAAGGGCTAAAATGGCATTGACTATCTTATACTTCGTTCTGATAAGGTGTTTTTTTACCAAAGTATCTTGCTTGCAGTATGAGTTTTGTCCTGGAAAAATGATTCAGTTGTTTAAYGGAAATCAGAGTATTTAGAAAGAAAGACAAGACCGTTTATCAAGCAAAAGTGTCTCAGAAATTCCAAGTTGGCAATCATCATTTCAACAGTCACATTTTTACATGTTTGCAATTTGAATTTCACTTTTATTTTTTGTTCAGATAATTGCCAAAAGTAGCACAAGAAATAAGGTTCACTAGAACCTTTTCAACATTTGCAGCTAACTCTAGTTCTTCTGAAGGATATTTTATCAACAACGTAGTGTTGTGACTGGACAACACAGCAGTCCATTCAGAAATATGAAAGTCCTAGATGATGCTTACAGCACAGAAGGTTGTAAATCAGGCTCAGTACCAGTTTTTCATGGTATGTCATYAATCAAATGCACATCAGCTGTGTAATAATGTTCCAAGGAAGATGAATGCCATTGTGGGATATTCTAGAAAAAAAAGAAAGAGTATCTTTCTCCATCACTATCYCCATCTCCCATCACTAGAATATGGAAGCTCGTTTGAAAACTACATTTCCAAAAAGATGTGGGTAAAGGTTGATAAAGGTCAGAAAAAAMTAGAAAAACATGTGTAGGAGAAAAGCCGCTGTGAGCCTGAAGATTGAAAAGACAAATATTGCAAACTATTACTTCCATGAAGAGAAAGAGAACAAACTGTTCTTCCTGTGTGTACTGAATAGGACAAGAGCAGTTACTGATAAATTGCAGCAAAGAAGATTAAGGTCAAACACAAAGAAAAGCTTTCTAAAATTTTATGAACCTAGAATGGACCCTTGGTTTACACCATTCTGTTTTTTTTTCAAGCTCTTTTAATGTCACAAATAATCTGTAATGTTGTGCTAGATTTATCTTTTCTATGACTTCCTTTCATGTCTTGAATTGTTTATAAAACTCCTAGAAGCAAAAGAAAGATTTTAAAATCTGATGGTCTCTGTAAATGAAAAATTTCAAATCAATGTACAAATTACAAAAAAAAAAAGTCATACAGAAACTCCCAAGCAAAAAATTAGAGCATATTAATTGGATAAATTATTTGCATTTAGTTCTACTTCTGAAGTTTGCTTATTATTGATCCTTACATAGAATAGTGGTGCTATATGCACAGTTAATTGTGTTTATTAACATTCTGAATACAGGTATTATCTCATTGCTTTAAAAAAYGTGCATCTTTAGATGTGATTCTGAACAGTTAGTTTGCATAATGATAGCAGTTAATGCTGTGTTTAAAGCCTATGTTGTATCATTCTGGTACACTGGAAAAGTAAGGGTAAGTAAATATGATTAACTGCAGGCTGTGGTGCTAAACATATTCAGTTATTCAAGTGAATGTTTCTCCCTCTTTCGGCTAATGAGAAATTTATGGATTAGCCTTTTCTTCCTTCCCTAGTGGTTGTTCCTTTTTATTGTTAAGAAACTAGGGATAATATAATGTAATGCTTGCTTGATTATTATCAATAAGACTTCAAATGGAATATTTAAGAAGAGGCAGCCAAATTCATCCCAGGTGTAACATCACAGAAGTCAATAACATAACACTGGTGAATACTGGTGAATAAAACTAATTGCCTTGATCACTGTAACTGATTTCAGCTGTTTGATCGTTTTGATTTAAAGCATTTTTAATTAATGAAACAGAATGAATGTCCTTTACTGTCCTCAGCAAATCTAATGTAATGATGGTGGAGCTAACATAGATCCAAAACAGGAACTTGGCTCATCAGAAGCTGAGATATCCAATAACTGGACAACCTTTTCAAAGCAAAATATGTATTTAGAAGTATTTCAGTGGAAAGCCTTGTTTCCTAAGAAAGGGTTATTTTGAATCTTTTTTCACATGTTCTTTCTTGGGTTTTYATTTTAAAACTTGGCTTTCCTAAAAGAACTTCAATTGTATTATCTGTCTATTGATATGAAACAAATCTGTCATGAATTTACAGCTCCTTCTTTAATTAAAATTTTCTATTATATAAAGCATGAGTCTTAAGCATATTGCAATCTTTCAAGCTCTTGTAACAGAAGATCTTAGCGTAGGCCCAAAGAAAATTCAGTGAGAGCTTCCTGCAGRAGTTTCCTTCCCACAATGAGATTTCAGTAAATTACACTATTCCTTTCAATAGTAATTGCAATAAATTTAGTATGACTGGCAAACATGAAATATGTCAGTGTATCACAGTTCATTACGACAGAATCTCCATTGTGGACTAATAATAAATAGTAATGCTCAGATAACAGCCAAAAAAATGTAACATCTGAGCATTGGAAGAACATAAATAAGGATATGAACTCATCGGATTCTGTTCTGAATAAAATAAATGGATGCCCTGTGGACTTCTATCAAAGTTATGGATATGGGAGTTTCGTTCTTGACTGCTAAAAATGCGAAGAAATAAAAAATGTATCCAACCCCTASACTTCCAGTCCTCCTCTTGCATTTGTAGCAGCTCTGCCCTCCAAAGAATGATTGAGGATTGTGAGCAGAGAATGTAAAGGACAGCTGATCCAGCAGGAGTATTTGAGATGATAATCCAAGTTGTTCCAGTGCACTTGAAGGGCACTTTAGGGATATGATCAAATAATACTTGTCATGGGGTTTGTTTTGTTTTATTCTTCACTTCTTGTAAAAATCAAGCTTTCTGGAAAAGGTGAATGTTATTTATATTTTTTTTTTTTAATTTGTCCTCTTATTGGGAAAGTGTTAACTTCTTCCYGTAGTTTCTTTATGAAGTACAAGTCAATTTACATTTTTTTTTCTGCAATACTGATTGTCAATCAATAGCAGTTATATTAGATTTTATTACTATTTTGTGCTCTTTCAAGCAACTCTGTCTAGGCATACTGAGGCATATTTCAGCTGCAATGCAATACACTTTAATCTTTCAGTGATAGTAGTAGATGCACAGAAAACTACTTACTTGCGAATTATACCTGAATAATTTAAAGCATGACCAGATTATTACTATGATGGAGAAAATTAAAGGTTTAAGGGACAAACTCARTGCTAATCTAAAACTACCATAACATGTGAAGATAATAAACATCTAACAGTAGTGAAATTAGTCCAAATATCCTTCCTGAATTGACATTATGTGTGAAATTTTTATGATAACATTTTATTGTTGTTCATGTAGTGTTTGAGCATATAATAAATGTTTTTTACCAGGCATGTAAGTGTTTAATTGAAAAAAAAAAGAAATAAATGTCTGTAATGTAATTTATATTTWACAGGTAAAATACATAAATGTATTTCAAACTTCTACTGAAGTGACTTTACTGTTTCTGAGAAATGTAATAGGTTTGTGCTAGGCAAAAAATTTTTCCCAGCTATTCATCTTAATCCAGGAAAATTGCTTTGCTTTTGCTTGAATATCAGTTGCAAATTTAATTATCCTTGTCTCTTCTATCATACCTCAAGTAATTACATCTTAGTTAATTTTAGAAAATCAAAAGTGAACACTATATGCAAGCCCAGTGCTAGAGCCTATTGTTGGACGATCAATGTAGTCCTGTTTATTTTAGAGCTGAAACACATTCTATTCCAGCAAACTCTTACTCTACAACTGCCCAACTCTTACTATAATTTGCTATATATGTAAACATAAAGATTTTAAAATCCAGAATAGGTCATTAATTCTGCTTGGTCTGACCTCGTAGACAGCATAAGCTATAAAACAGAATATGCTGATTTCAATAACATCAGGTAGAACTTGAACATGTCTTTTTCTGCAGTTTTATTTYGCCTTTTTTTCCTCAGAAAGACTGTACTTCATTGAAAATTCACAACTTCGTAAGCATTCCTCTAAGCCTCCTGCCTTTTTCACCCCAATATTTATAGTTGTAGCATTGGCTAAAACTTCATAATTTTCTGTCTAATTCTGTCTGGACTGAACCCTGATGAAGTGATCAGTTCTTGTGTGACTATTGTGTGACTGTGTGTGACTGTGTGTGACTTCTGTGACTCTTTTCTGGCAGTAGAAAACTTCTTTCTGACTGAAAACTATGAAGAAGGAGGAGCTTGTGAGGAAGTTTCCTGTATACTCTTTTCTCTTGCACAAAATATATTTAGTGAGGGAGGGCTTCCAGGCTTACAATCATTCCTACAGGGCTACCTTTAGGAGCTCCACCCCCATTTTTGGATACTGAACACCAGAACCGAGTGCAGAATTTYTCATAACAGTTTTACTCTTGCCTTATCTAGCTGTTTCATAGATTTCAAGATTTGATTTGATATGTTGTTCTTTAAACCTGGCAATAAGACAGAGGAAATGTGCTTGTACAGAAGATGATGGGTTTTTTCTGACTTTGAAAGTCCTTCTGAGCYAGGATATTGTATGAGGCTGTTGAGCAGATAGACTCTTCTAGACCACAATCACCACGGTCGCAAGCRTAAGAGATCATCCTCTTCAGCCTGGCTAGTGACTCATCTCTGCCCTCTTTTTGGAAGTTATTGCCTGCTTCCATCTGTCAGCTCTGACAATCAGTTGCTCCTCAATTAGCTTCACTCCAAATATATTAGGCTAGAAAAGACCTTGCTACTGATATTGTTTAGATTTAACATGGTTCATATAACTGAAGGCAGGAATGAGAGAGATCTGACCGGATCAGCTGGCGGGGCTGGGAGATCTCTGCTTTTTAATGGGAGGATAGTGAAGAGCATTGGAGGGAGAAGGGTGGGTACAGCAATGTGCTCTGCAGCAGCTGAGCCTGAAGAATCCTTGAAGGACACTGATCATACAATGACAATATAYTGAGAAGGACATAGCCTACATTCTGAATACATCTTGTAAGTATTTTTCTAGCAATCTWAATTAAAAAAAGCTTATATAAATAGCATCTGATCTTGAATTCTTTAAGGGCAGAAGAATTTAGTCTGCAAGAGTTTTTAGGTTGGCCTTGAGAGCACCAGGCAGCTGTCAGGCAGAACAGGTTGTAGGGATGTTGCTGTGCTTGTGGATAGGTKCAGAGCCAGATCAGCTCTGCCAAGGCTTCTCTCATCTTCCCTCTTCTCTCATGTTACACAAAAATGGCTGAATGGCCGTAGCTTCTGACTGTCGCAACGGGAGCGAGCGTTCCCACCGTGCCCAAAACTAGGTTCTTACTGCTGTTGCTGTTTGAGAGGTTGTGGGCATTTGCTTTCTTTTTCTCTCTCTTTTTTTCAACCCCTTTTCACCCCTTCTCCATCTCTTCCTCTTCAAAAATATTAATTAATTAAAAAAAAAAATCAAACACAAGTGATTTTGCTTGATGCTGATATGTCTGGAAGKATAATTCTTCAGAGATTCTCTGTCRTTTTCACCACCTAGATGTACAGAGCAGTAGTCAAAAAAGGCACTTCCCATGCTTACTTTCTCCTTTTTGTTCTCCAAAAGAAGGGCAGTTGAAACTACTTTCTGTTTCAGATTTTTAAAAAATTATTTTTTTTTTAACAGTGTCATAGTTTTCAGCAGACAGATCAGAAAAAAGTTACATCAAATTGCATTCTGACCCCAAGATATTATCTTCAAACTCCAATTCAAGGTGCTTCCCCTCMTTAGTTTAATGAACGCTACAGCAGTTTGTCTCGGTTGGCTTTTTTTMATAAATAATTGGAAGCTCTTTGGTGTCGTGGCTTAATATCATTTCATGCCCTATCCCTTAATGATTCACAGACAATTTGTTAATCCGGAACTTTATTTTCCCTGAAAAACTCCTGTCCATAGTGATTATTTCCATAATAGCATCAAGCTGATTGAGAAGTCCTGCTCTTGCCTGTGAACCATTACTCATCTCCACCAGAACAGATGCTAAGGGGATTTTCTGGTGACTCTCCTGACTCCTCCYGACTCAGAATTTTGATCAGATGCTTATTGTGTGAATGGTCAGTTGATAGGAACTAGTTTTCTTTAGTATCAAAGTACTTAGTATCTATCTGACCTAGTAAAGGCACAGATGATTCAATGTGCTGTTAACTGATAATCTCAGAGGCAGCTGCTCAGCTTTTACAGAACATTCATGCTAATTCTCGTTATTACACCTGTAGTATTTAAATTGTTGGGTGAATTGAGTGAGAGGAAAAAGAGACCCTGCTTCTCCTAACACAAGCCTTCCCACTCTCACTCCCAACCCCCTCAAAGAATTCCTCCTGCCTTCACCCTCCTTTTCTCCTTCCTCCTTTCCYGTAGATCTCAAGAGTTATCATACATACTGTGAATTTTGGTGTGAAATTATTTGCCAAAATGTAGGTACCTATTTGTTTATTTTTCTTCACTGCAGGTGCAGCCATTGTTGAGAAAGACTTTTTTTTTTTTTTATGGTTAACTAAGATAATGAACTCATGTACCTGTGCATAAAAGGACCTAGAGTTGAATGCTTTTCTAAATAGAATGTTTTTTAGTGGATGATGTTTTTTGTGCTGAAATCTTGCCATTCAGTTTCCAACTGTGTAATTACATTGACTGTTAAATGCTGAGAAATATATGCTTGATCAAAAAGTGAAAGTATCTGTCTCAGAAGACAATGTCTGCATAAAGTAAATGTCAGAACAGTGTCTGATGGCCAGGTTTGATATTAGGGAACAATGTGCAGTCACTTATGCAAGTGCAGAAGGTGCAAAACTGTTAGTTTGATATAGCAACATTTTGCAGGTCTTCTGCTCTTGTGGAAGAAATTGTGTAAGGGCAGTGAAGATCTGAGTATTTGGATTTCAGTGCTTTTATTTGCATACTTAAAAATATAGGTAATGGATTTCATTATTGTGTTTGAGAGGGTCTGCAGGGTAGGAAACGCAGTTGGCAATGGAGCATCACTTAGGAATGTGTGCTTACAAGTAAACAGAGTGTATCGTGGAAAGAGCTGATCACAGGCACTGCCCATGGCTCTCTTTGCACACGTGTGTGGACTCTGAATGCAGATGTAATTGAAGAGTGGTTTAGTGCCAACTACGCAGCACAGATGGAATGAAAATAGAGGCACACTTTTCTTTTCTGTGGAAGGGAATACTTGAATTGAAATTCTCTAGTGTGCTGGTGCCCACAACGCTGTGATTTCTTTTAATGGTGGGGAGTGGAGGGGAATGTCAGAAACTGAAGCTGCTAGCCTATTTATGGAACATACCGCTTCATGTACCAGGCACATTGATCCCCAGTTCTTATGCACTGCCAAAAAAACAGATTGCTCTGGTACTGTGGAACACATGGGCTGGATGTTGGCATCAGCTCTAGTGTGAACTGAGTTGTTTAAAAATTTTTTTCATATGTTTATAGGCATACATATTTATGATATAAATCAAGATGCTGATTTCTGTGACCKCCAATGAATTAAAGTTGCAGTATGCTGATCAGTGTTCTGGGTGTACTTTTTAAATTAAAAAAMAWTTTTAGTTYATCTATTCTGGATTTAACATGTTAYTTTTGGAAGCTGGAGAAGGGACTGAAAACAARGTTGTTACATGCAGGCTATGATCCYGTGCCATTATCTATACTACTCTCTAGGTAATTCAGGAAGCTGCTTAGGAYATTAGTAGCTTAAAGCTACCTTTGTACTTCTAAGCACTATTTCATCTAGTRTATTAATAACACAAGATACAGATGATTAATACTGATGTTGCTGATGAGGTGTTGGTGGACTGGACAGATGGAGGGGGGAAAAAAAAAAAAAAGACTTTCTTTCTGCTATGTGATTTCTCCCAAGTAACTTCTTTTTTTCTTGTTGGTTTTTTGTTTGCAGGAAAGAAAATGTTCTTTTATTTTGAGCAAGTATAGAGTCTCTTTCTAATTTAAATTTAGTTGATCTTTCAATCTTTCAGGACTGGACAGCAAGGGCTACTACAAATTTATAAATAYGGCCCTAARTGCTGTATGAGACCCAGACATAYGAGCTGGGATTCATTGTTCTACTGYTTTGCTGCAAAACCAACCTCCTCTTCTAGGTTCTCTTCCTTATTTAATTCATCCTAATAAAGAATGGTATAAGGTGAGATGAATTCCATTTGGAAGGAAAAAAATGATGTCTTATGAATCAGGCCTAGTCTCTTGCACTGCTGAACTGAAGATGTTTCTCTGTTAGCTGATATTTGATAAAGGATTTTATTTCTTCTATCTTCTGTTGGATGATGACAGCTTGGAGATGACATCCTGTATAACAGCCAGCATTTAAAAAAAAAAAATCTTAAAATACTGAACATTAACAGAAACACACCCATTTTAAATGTGTATATGCCCATATATTCTATACTCAAGTGAACAGAAATGGACATTTTATGCAAATCAACCCCGTATTCTACAGATCAACATATTGACATTTGTATGCAAAATATTTATAAAAAAAAAAAAAGCGGTGAGTTTTAAATCTGGTTCAATATGGATTACAGGAAAACTARTGAGTTTTTTGTAAATCAATAAGATTCTCATTAATACTACCTTTACTGTGAAAATGTTTATTATTAATACAGTATGCTTTGTCTACAGATAAATCTGTCACATTTTCTGTCTTATACTACTTTCTAGTCAGCTTTTATCGATCAGTTAACAGGAAAATTCTATAGATTTCTCATGTAATACCAACCATTTCATAATATAAGAATAGTCAATTACTTTAATTCAASCTAGTGTTGTAAAACACTACATTAAAATATCCAAGCAGAAATTTCAAGCTGTGGCAGTATRTTTCACTTGACTATGGGTTAGATAAATATACAGGTATATGCCTTTCTGTGGAGGAGATGGGTGTTATGTATGATGTGTGATTTAATTGGAATCATACAATTTGAATTAAACAACATCCAATCTGAGAGTTGTAAGGAAAATACTCCATATTTGTACTTTCCCCCCCGCCCTCACTGGGCAGGGGCAGAGTGCAAATTGCAACCTCAGTGAAGGCTTAAGCAGAGCTCTGCTCTTTGTGACTATTTAGAATAGAACAGCCTCYATCCCTGTTCAGACATACCTGACAAACACTTGAGACAGTACTAATTGCATTTTTGTGAAGCCCAGAAAAAAATTGCTCCTCAGGAAACCCACAAAAAGGAGAGGAAGAAGAGTATATCGCTGATTCACAATAACTCTCTCATCCTGCTGGCAATTTACAGTCCTGCTAAGGCTGCTTGTGAGGTCAAATGTGCCCTCGGAATTCATGGACCTTACAGRTGAGTGTGAGGAAAGTGGTTTTACAGCAGGCTGCTTTTTTAAGRATGATGCTCTAAACACAGGCAAGGGGTGTTTCCCTTTGAGAGGAGGGGAAAAAGAGAAGTTGAAGGTAGAGCTGAAAGGTCTTGACTTTGCCTGTCTTGAAGAAACCCGAACACTTTTGTTTTTGTGGTCACACTCATTTGATATTGCTGTGCCAATGTGTGCTGTAAAATCGGTTCCAGAGGTACTTATGGAAGACAAAAATCTTAAAATCCCTGTCTATATGTGTAATTTTTGACTTCATACTAGACTTCATGCTAAAGTGATGTAGTGGAGAATATATGTGCTGTTTACACAATGGTGTATATACTGTCTAAATAAGTTGTGTGAGCATCAGAAAAGTTGATAGACTTTCCAAGAGGCTTAACTGAACTTATACAGCTCCTTCTGGTATTACAAAATACATAAATTAATATAGATTTTATTTAAAGTATACTTTTCCTAAAGTAGTAGTTGTTATATAGTAAATAAATTCCTTAGATATTATRTGAAATTGCAATGATAACCACCTAATGAACTAAATATACAGATCTGCAGTTCCATTGGTAGTTACATTTGATGCCCAAGCTACTGTTGTTGCTACCTGTGTATTTGTATAACTCATGCAAATTATTAAAGACAGGTTGATTTTAAATGCAGTGTTAAAATTTAAAAGGAGTGACAGTACTAATAAAGCAAAATAATCAGAATAGATCTATTTGACAAAGCCAGTAATTATGAACTTGAATACCAATTAGTTCTGAGTAGATAGGTTTATTCTGGCTCGTTTGTCAGATTTCATATTCATTTTCCAAGTGTTCCAAGCATCCAGAAAAGTAAAGCAAGAATTCATTATATAAAAACAAAATGTCTTGTTATGCACCTGCTTTTTTAGTATTTCTATATGTAGTCTTGATGAAAATATAAATGCTGGTAAATCCACCTGCTCAGAACACAYAAACTGTTGCCCCTTTATTGAATTTAAGTAATGAATTGATCCAACAAGGGTACTGTGCAGCACTGATGGACAAGCTGCTAAGAAGGCTTTTGAAGATATGTTGATAATGCATCTGCTTCTCTCACAGCACTTTATCTCACCTTTAAAACTATTGCCTTTAATAGTATAGCTACTAGAGTAGATAATTCTCTTGAGTGACAAATCATCTATCGATGCATCTATCTATTTTTAATACAGACAAAACAGTTTGAGTTTCCCCTCTTAGTTCCTTTGGGACTAGCATGGGGACTAAATTAAGATAGGAATTTCACTTTTTTTATTAACTATGAAATGCAAAAAAAGGTGTCTGTACYTTCTGTAATTGAGCATTAGCTGAGCAAATGCAAATTTGCATAATTTAGAAAGTTAGAGGATAGACTGATTATGAAGCCTGGCGTTGCAGCATGAGACTTGTTAGAACAAACTCGCAAGGAGAAATAAGGAAAGTCTTATCACTTGGGACATCTTAAATTGAACTAGAGAAATCATAAGCATTATAGTGGCCTGTGCTCACAGAGGGATGAGTTAGCTCCCTGAAAGTCTGTGGATTTTTTTTCTTTTTTTCTTTTTTTTTTTTTTTTTAAAACAATGCATCTCTAAACTTTGGCAGGATTTAATAAACATATACAAGTATATGTTAAGTATGTATCAGTTCTTCTAAACCTTTGAATGTGTATCTTTATTTTTCTTTTTAGCAAGAGGGAAATATGAAGCTAAATCAAAAGTATGTGAGTAAATGCTTATTAATATTGCAGAAATTTCTTTTTCCTCACTGCCCTTAGAAATATATTGGTGGACATTTGAGACATGGTCTCTGTTGTTGTTTTTGGTTTTTTTTTTTTTTCTTTTTTTAAACCAAAAACAAACCCCTTTTTTTCCTTTTTTCCCACTGGAAGGTCAAATTAATATGCAGCAAATCTTTGTTCTGAAAGCTATAGTGGCCATCAGTTGTTAGAGAGAAACACACAATAAAACAGGTTTAGTAGTTTATCTCTGATGCCTCTGAAAAATTTGATGACTTTTTGTGTCTAGATCTTAGAATCAGTTATAAATAGAGACTTGGTGCTTTTTGTTGTRTATAACAGCATGTCCATTACTGGCAGAACCTCATTTATTTCACTGCAGGAGTAATTAATACTCTCAAAGTCATTAAGAACATGCAAAAAGCACTTGACAAAAATTCCTCCTTCCAGCAGTTTTGAAGACCAGGTTAAGCTCTGTAAAATGAGGCRTCATATCACTTCAAATGCTTTATTCTGGATAAGCAGGTCAGGCGTAGCTTTACCGAAAYGAAAAAATTTTCTTGTTAACCAAAAAAGCTAGATCCTTTACAGGTTGAGCTTCTGATACTAGTATTTCTTTGAGCAGCACAAGATAATACTGTTTAATGTAAAATACTCATCAGTAGATAATTTTCTACCTTCTTTTTCAAGACATTAGCTGCCTGTAAAAGAAAGATTCTCTCAGGATGTAATATTTCAGGTCAGTAAAAGGCTTGTTGGAGAATTTGGCAAAAGAGCAAACAGGCTGACAGGAAAGACTGGATTTTATGCATGACAGAGAAGATGTGTTTCAGCATGCCATGAAGGATCTAAAAAGCAGAATGGTTTCATATAGTGGATATTTTGATCCTAGTTTTGGAATAGCATGAGGAAGGAAAGGGCTACTTCTGTCAAAATATTACTGTTTTGCCTGAGGATTTTGCTTACAGAAATTAGAGCAGGAAGGCCAGATCTCAGAATTTTCAAGGGAAAGATCATGGTAAAACTGGAAGAAATAAATCAATCTCTTTGATTTGAATCTAGTTCAGATGTTTTGCATTCTAAAAGGCATTTAGAAGTCATGCTGATTTCAATTTTGYGAGGCATTGCAGTTAGTTTTCTGAGTGCTGAGGATATATTCTTTTGTGTATCCACTGCAAAACGAATGAATGCAACCAATCAAAAAATTGAGTCTTAAATTATTCATTCATCATTTCCAGACTGTGAAACTCTAATAAAGCTAGGAAATCATGGTGGAGGGAGACAGGGTTCTGTGGGAATTGTTATATTATTGGACATGAACTGGCAAGGTCAGATCTCCTACTCACTAAGCAGACTCAAAGTGCAAGAAAACAGTTTCAGAATGCATACTAAAATACAAGTTTAGATCAGTGTAAGTTAGCAGGTATCTATGAAAATTGGGAGGTTCCTTGCAATAGTTAAAAATGAATGAAGTAGATGCSTGATAGTTGAAGATGGAATTATTATAGCTACATGATTAGTCTCCATTGCTCAGGAGCTGGTTGCAGCTGCACAAGATAGCCAACAAAACATTTATGGATAACTCCAGAGAGTTGAATTTTTAAATTGGAATAGGCATATAAGGACAGATGGGAGTACAGAAGGTTAAATGAAAAAAAACACTCTGGGGATGAAGAAATTGAGGGTAGGATCAAACAGAATATATTGATCATTTCAGTGAGAATGTTTTGAGCATACTTATTTCTAACAATATATTAAGCTAATAAAGTGGTGGCTCCTTAATGAAATTTTCTTCTGCCTTGCACAATTGAGACCTCTTTGAATCACAGATTAGAGGAAAAAGTTATCATCTCATCAAAAGGTCTCCCGATCCTAATCTTGAAAGGAAGCCTTTATAGGAAAGGAAG
This sequence comes from Eudromia elegans, assembly GCA_003342815.1. NCBI lineage: Eukaryota > Metazoa > Chordata > Aves > Tinamiformes > Tinamidae > Eudromia > Eudromia elegans. Next base: position 5,139,974 of record PTEX01000038.1, on the reverse strand, counting down.
TTATTTATAAGAATTTGTCTGAGTGCATCCAACATTTTTTGACTTTGTATCCAAGTGGAATTTCACAGGGCTCCACAACCAAGCAGGGGCCTCAGGATCAATGGTTTAAAAGCTGGTTCCTTGCTCAGAGGTTTGAACATCTGAAGCATCCTGCTGCAAAGGCTGCTGAAGCAACCTGAAGCCAAGTTTCTTTCTGGAGGTGAGATAAATAGATCTCTTCATGTAGAAAATTCCTTTTCTTCATCATCTCTGGACAAGTACCATAGCTTGGAAGTTGGAGATACAACACACCTTCATTTTTCAGCTGTGATAGCTCTTTGAGATCACTTCAGCCGATTCTCCAAATATCTTAGACTAAATTTCTTTAGGTTTGAATATCTAGGATTCAACCAACTTACCAGTTGCTTGCTTTCTTGAGCTTTTCTTTATGACAGCCTGTAACTTGGTGCTAGTTTGCCTTAATTATATCATCACAGTTGTCTTTTTCAGTGAAGAYTAAGATGTAAGAACATGTCATAATCCTTCTACATTCTGGGATCCCACATTTAAGCTGGGATCTTTTCTTTCTTGAATTTTCAGTATTTGCAAGGTTACCAAGTCAAATTAAGCCATAAAGATAGACCCACAGTATGGACAGCAGCAGCATCCATATTTACTTCAACCTTCCTCAAAGGGCCTCCTTGTAAAGTATTACTAGCTTTGTTATGTCTACTCGCCTCTTGACCTTTCTGAGAGTAGTGCACATTTTGTCATGCACAAGTTGTATCAATGAAGCGACTATACCTGAGTTAGGAACTGCGACGGGGTTACGAACTCCTTTCTATGTGTCATCAAACTTCAATCTGATAAGAAAAGCACTAATATTTCTGATGCTCTTATTGTGTCATCTCTCTTAGGATTTTTTTTTTTTTATTAGAAAACTATGTATTGAGAAAGAAATACCTTTTWAAAATTGGTGGTTCATTATTGAAGAAAACTCTTTAAATCTAACTAAACTGAGTGAATTTCTGGTGTAGAGTGACAAAGATGATTAAGTTGAAACAAGGAATATTAATCTCCATGTGAGGAGGAACTTCTTTCCTGTGAGGGTGACAGAGCCCTGGCACAGGCTGCCCAGAGAGGCTGTGGAGTCTCCTTCTCTGGAGATCTTCCAAACCCGCTTGGATACCACCCTGTGCCCCGTGCTCTGGGTGTCCCTGCTGAAGCAGGAGGGTTGGACCAGATGATCTCTAGAGGTCCCTTCCAACCTTAGCCACTCAGTGATTTTGTATGAATGTCATCTTAGTATTATCTCTGAATATTATAACGCTCATTGTAAAGTAAATATGTCCTCATGAAAAGATCCTTTTTTCTGTGGACTGCAAGTAAAATACTRGCAAACTTAAAATAATGTCTTAAAACTTGAAATAATTATTTAACTGTGTTGTACGGACCATCCTTTCTTTAATGAAGGTGGAAGACTTTTTTTTTTTTTAAAGTAGCTATTTTTAGAAAGGGAGAAAATTAATGGATATGAGTAAAGGTTAAGGAGATCTCTATTTTTTGGAGATATACTGAAATTCATGATTCAACAAAAGATTTGTAAGCACTCAAAAGGACTGTTGCCATGTCAGGAAACTTTCATAAATTTTTTGTTATTGTCTCGTGTTACTTCATAGAAGAAAAATACGGAAATGTAATCAAGCTGGAAAAATTATAAGCGGTGTGTGAAAGTGTTTGAAAATCAATGATGACATAATTGATGTTTTCTGTAAAAATGAAAAGACAGTGACATTCCACAGATCTCAAAGTCCCTCAAAATTCTCGTTAGTGACTTAGGTAGCAGAATAGGGAATATACTTCTAAAATTGGTAGGTGACATGGTTGGGGATACTTCAAAAACAGTAGAAAATACTGTTCAGAATGACTTTGCTGAAATGGAGAATCGGAACAAACAGTACACAGTGCAATAAAGATAGTTCAAGGTACAAAATGTAGTAATAATCACAAGCACAAATAGGAGGTTGGAGAATGACTGGGTATCAGTTTTGCTTGAAAGGGCTATGGTTGTCAAGTGAACAAGAGTCAACAACATCATGCACTTGCAAGAAAGGCAAACATTTGAATAGAGTATATAAACAGGAGTCCCTATTGGGCATGCAGAGTTAGTCTTTTGCTCCACAAAGCACTAAATACTTGTCTCATTTGGAGCATATTGTCCACTCTTGTGGAAAGATGAGGAGTTGGGGTTATTCTAAAAACAGTGTTACACTGAAGAAACTCTTATGGTTTTATCTCCTTTCTCCCCCCTTTCTTCTTGTACTCTGTTGTTGTTCTTTGTTTGTTTTAACAACCTGCAACTTGATATTAGCCAAACTTTTTTCTTTGCTCTAGTCCTTTGGCCCATCCACCCATCATAGACTGTGAGTAGCAGTACATAAAAAAAAAAATCATCTAATGCAGTCTCCTCATTGATTCAAAGATTTTTTTTTTTATTTTATTTTTWTTTTTTTTTTTATTCCTGGCAAGATCACTGCCCACTCAGTGCTTCATCTGACGCATCCTGTTCTTTTTCCCTTCTCCACTATAATTGACTTCACCATGAACAAATAGGTGATGCTTATGCACTTTCTGAGTAGTCAGCAGTCGTCTTTGGCTTTTTATGTGTGTTAGGAAGTAGGCCTTCCTAATTTAGGAGACATTCGGTGGAAATATTTGCAGAGAAAAGCACAGGCAGATCTACCTCCTTTTATACAGCTCTGCAAATGGAAATCTAAACTGTGAAAGACTAACTTGAAAGGAAAAATACTGCTTTGTTACATATTCTTGTGCTATTCAGTGGCCCAAGCAGCTAATGCACTTTYGGCAATGCGTAGTTTGTCGACAGGATGTTTGATGGGTCATACTGGTGCTTCTACATCTAGGAAAATATCTGAGTAYGTGAGGTGTCTCCTAATAATAATTACTATTGCAACTCAGTTTCAGCTGCCCTTACTCCTTGTCAAGTTAATTTTTTAATTGTTATTACTTCATTATCAGTTGTTTATTTTCTGGAGAAGATACTTCTTGTGTTATTGGCAAGGGATATTGCAGGAGTGTGAATACGTGTGTTTTTCTTGACGGTAAGAATACTTTCCTTAGTTTGTCAAGCATTTAATAATTTTCCCCTTGAAATTTCAGTATCTTGAAATGGGCTGAAATCTAAAAATATTTCTGGCAGAAGCAGTAACACCAGACATCTTAATTATTATGTTTCCAAGGGAATGACAGCCCGTGTAAGGGAAGCTGACATGTCTCCCTGCAGCTATGTGCTTTTTATATTGGAACTTTAGGCTATTATAAATTACCCAGAAGTGAGACAGGCAYGAACGTGTTACATCAAATTTACACCAGTTGCCATATTATGTAGTGAGATGGTTAACCCTTTCAGATTTCATTTTGTTGTGAGCTGTTGAACTTGCTGGTGATAGTAGCACCCAAATAGATATTGACTTTATAAAAACAGCTCTGCTCTTTGCTAATTTGCAACCTGATCACCTGCTGTAACTGAAAGGAATAGTGGGCTCAGTAGCACGGCAGAGAGACAGTGGTGATGGAGTAGCTGTTGCACAGCACCTGGTTTTCTCGATAACCACTTTCTGGTTTTGAGGCACTGCTTGTTATATCTGCTGCCAGATTTATTCCTCTGTCAGGCCATGGGAGCTCTGCACCTGCTGCCTCCCGGTTAGACAGAAGAGAGGAGGAGGAGGAGGAGGAATTGGAGTTCTGTTGTCCCTACACTGTGTAGCTATTAGAAAAAAAAATGAGTAAAGACAAAAGTAGATTTAAACTAGATCCTGCTGATCAAGTATTGTGTTGTCATGTTGCATTACATTGTCCTCTAATTATTCACACAGTTGGTTCAGAAGATATTGTTTCCACAAAAAAAAAATCCATAAGGGAAGAGAGAAGAGAAATATTTTCTAGTTGAATGTTTTGCTTTATAACTATTCAGCTAATCTTAAACTAATACTGAAAAATTTAATGTATTGTTCGCACAATATAACTTAGAATAAATTTTTTACTAGAGAAGACAGGCATTCTTTAAAAAAAAAAAAGCTCCATCTTCTTTAAAGACTTCTATACAATTCTGAGTGACAAATACTTTTTAACAGCAGCTGAAATATCACAGTCACAAAACAAATTGCTGACAGTCAGCTATTTGCAACTGAGATATAATAATAATATTGGTATTTGAGTCTTCCCAGTCATTACAAATAACTTACCCACTTGTCACTGAATCCACTGATGTTTTCATTACTACTGCCTTCCACATGATGTTCATGAAGCCTGTTTGTCAGGACATTCAACCATTCAACTCAGTTTGGGTGCTGGTTTCTTTGTGACCTATTAGGTGTTCTTTAGTCCAACTGCTAAASTATTACCTGAGCAAGCCCCAAAGTTGTTGCAAATGCCCTGGTGTCTGTATACTTAATTTTATTAGTAAATTCTTAGCGTGTAGTGATCTGTAGATCTTACAAACAAGAATGCAAGTGTAAAAGATGAGTAGTGTTCAAATATTGCAGRCAGCCAAGAGAGCTGGGCAGGCTCTSCTTTCCTACAGTAAGCATGTGCTCCCCTCTCTTCATTTATGTGGGCTTACGTGGGTAGTCAGGACAYGGTTGTGTGTTTCCTCTATTCCAGCTTTTCACAAGCAAGCAGATGCTGGCCAGCAGTGCAGACATGCTTGTCATTATTCAATAAACACATCTGCTGGCAAGGAAGATTGATATGTTTTCTGGTAGATGCAATTTCCACTTTCAAATTCATGAATATGAGAAAAGCAGAATGCCAGAATGCTAATAGATTTTAAGGATAATCCAGGTGCAGGATCAATATGAAGTTGAAAGTTCCTGTGAAATGCCTGGAAGAGGAGTTAAACTACAAATGAAATACATTTTGTTAACTTGAAATGGATAAGATATAGTACTATATATACATCTTGTGTGTGTGTGTGTGTGTGTATATATATATATAGAGTACTGTTTCCAGTAACTCTAAAAGCACTGAATTCTCCCCTGAGTTTTTATTGCAACTTCAATCCTAAAGAATTTTTAGTACAATAATCCTATAAATCTTATGTTTTGAGGGTTTTTTTGCAAAGATATATTTTACTGAAGAGAAATTCTCATGTTGCTTTTAACATTGGTAATTACCATCATTGTGTTATTCCTGCCTTATTTCACAGTCTCCAAAGTATCCTGATATTCTCTGTAGACCCTTCCCTAAAATTTTAGGGTTGAAGCATAGGGTACAAAGAATAACAGATAGGAAATATATATTTATAGGAAAAAAAAAAAGTAACAGCTAGGTGTAGTCATTTAGTTTCCATATAGACAGGTGCAATGAATTAGAAAGCAAAGGTAATTTATAAAGAACACACAGTTTTGAGATGGTTGCATTAGGATGACTGTTGTTGTTTCTGAAAATTCCAGTTTTTCTGGATCTCAGTCAATTATTTTTTGACTGAGAATTATGTTAGGATGAGATCGTTAACTGATGCAATAATGAGTAGGAGTGAAAATAACATAGACCTTATAGCATGATTTTTAAGTTTTGTTGGGACACACAGAGTTACTAGCGAGAAGGGAGATGATTGTCCTTCAGTGGTATTCCTCCCTGACGAAAATCCACATAAATTCCGGCTGAAGATGGCAGGCAGCTAAGGGAATTTGTTACAGCTGCATCTGCAGCCAGTACAGAGGGAACAGGCCAGCTGGGACAACCATAGAGCTTTCTTCCTTGACAAACCTCTGGCTGCCAGAGCTTGCTTGGGTAGAGGGAGTAATTAACTGTCACCCCTTAATAACTTTACTGCAGTCTTGGGCAGTGAAATCATTTTGATAGTACAAACATATTGTGATTGGTGGAGTGGGAAGGAAATTTTTGCCTTTAATGCCTGAGACTGTTCTCTTCGTTTTAGGCCTGTAGCATGATGCCTGGTGTTGTCTTGAGGTTTCTGCATCTCCAGACACTGTGATAGCACGTGCTGAAATAGTGCATGCAGTTGCAGTCAAACTCTAATCAACTATTTGCCGAAACACATTATAACCCCCCAGGCAGCCAAACAGAGCTTGCAGAGTCCYTGCTGTCTCATCCCTGTGCTTCTAAGCAGTGAATTGATCGACTAGAAACACTCCCAGGGCTATGTCCAGCTGTAGACTTTTWAAGCAAGTTTATTTTTCTTTGCCCTTAAAGGAGGTACTCAAATTAACTGATGAACAAGATTTGGGAAAGCTTCAGAAAGATTCAGCCACTCAGATCACTTTGAAAGTTGATTTCCTACAGCGACTGTACAGACAGTCAGCCTGCTTCTGAAATTCAGCATGGACGTTGAGCTTGTTATGTATTGAGTATTTTCTATTTTTTTGTATTGTCTGACTTTGCAGAGTTATTTGTTGCTTTCTCATGCACAGAAGAGGGTACATAAAGTCTAAGCCCAACAGCATGGAAAAATAATTCATGACATTTCTGTCTGGATAGATAAAAAATGATGGTTAATGAGATTTCACTTAYGGAATGAAGAATGGTGTCTTTGGGATGGGAACTTTCGCTCATATTTTTCATCCTTTCATCTAAGCATGAGAAATAATGTATGTATATTTTTAACCGCAGCATATTCTACTCTCTATGTTGAGTATAATTCTTTACATTTGGRTAAATTGTAATGGTTCAGCTCTTGAAGAGATATGTTTACTAATATACTGCAACAGAGATCTCAAACTGAGAATCAGCCTGCTAACAACTAAGAGTAGGCAAAATATAGGATAAGAGAAAAAGGATCGACTAACTGATTGGCAAACTTTTTCTGTCTTTTCAGTTTAAGATTCTTGATCTGACAACCTCATTGGCTCCCTGGACTATCTCTGTATTGTTAGGACAGGGAATGAATTAAGCTTTTTTTAACCCAAATTTTGACAGTCTATATTGATCTGAGAGATTCCCACTGCTTACATTTACAGACACTGCTGGAACACCAGCAGAAAGTGTCCAAGTGGAAAAACACATTAACATTATCCATAGATTTGTCACTGAGAAAATGAGTTGCTAAATAGGGCTACAGATTAGGGACTTTGTAAGCTGTCGTTTGCACAAAACGGTGGGCAGTGTAGGTAGTGTTGATTTAAAAGGGAGTACTRCAGCTGCTCTCCACACATAGAAATCAGTGGGCAGGTGGTGCTAATTCTGAAGTCAAAAGTACAACCTTTGTAAAATGCCATATTAAATGTTTTAAGTATTGACTAAAAAAAAATGTGTAAGTTGCCTGCATGGTGTTCAAGTACTCACAYGGAGAAACTCAGTGGCTGCTTGAGAAATATGTAAGTTTAAAACTAATGATGTTGTCGTGTTGATGGACTCGTTGAAGCAGAGGGTAACTGAGTAAGAAGCAGCCTGCACTCTGTTGTACATTTAGATCCTGGGTTCTGCCACAGTCTTCTGCAATGATCTTGGTCACATTCTTTAATCTTTCTCAATGTTGGTTACCCATACCATAAAATAAATATGGAGATAACAAACTATTTTGTCCATCAATTGTAGAGTCTTAATGGAATTAAATGTATTATTCCATGTAGACATATGCCATMTGACACCTTGGGCGGCTGTTGTGATGTGAACAATTAACAGCACAGCGTAGAAATGCAACYGGATTCCCTGGGTTGCTGATTTTGTGCTGATTTTGAATATTCAAACACATTTGACTGTTCTCGAATCCAGTAGGCAAATAGTTTGAGACAGATTTTTGGCAAAAACACTTGTAATGAATGGTTTATCACCATTGTTTCATTTGAGGAGATAATTTGAGGAACTGAGGTACTCCACACCCAAACTCATGATAAAAAGATGAGAACTCATGTGAATGTTTAAGTCTACAACCTATGCCCTGTGAGAACTRTATATCCTATTCAGATATTCAAATATTCAGATAGTCAGAAATCTGCAGAAAGGCTCTGTCACCTGCAGAACTGTTTGCCCTTGGAGAAAAAGTGGCTTTTTGGTCTTTACTTTCTAAGAAGTTACTTTCTAAGTTGTGTGACAAAACTTCAGTTTGGAGATATTCAGAATACTCTGCACAGTCTTTCGGTAAAATTAAAATTTCACAGAGCTGGTAACTGGGAAAAGCTATACAAAGTTGTGTAGTATTATTTGAGCAAGTGAAGAAAAATAATAGAGTTGATGGCAGTTTCCTAGGATTCAAATCTGTTGTTGTACCAGCTTCCTAGAAAAGCTGGAAAAGGAAGAATCCATGGCAATTTCTTTCTCATCGCTTGTAAAAACTGTCAGTCTCCATCAGATGAGAGCTTGAAATTAAATATATGGTAAAGAAATTTAGACATTTATGACTTTTTTTTTTTTTGAAATTGTATGTATGAAACACTAGATTTGTTATACATGGCAGGCTATAATGGATTTAATAGATTAAAATTTGGCATTTCTTTCTTGAGGTGTCTGGAATTGTTCAGTGATAGATGACCGTATTGTGAGTACTAAGGCATRAATTTTATTTTTCTTTTCAGGAATGCTAATTAGTTAAGACCCTATAGAGACATAGGATATATGAGTATAATATACTACTGATAGTATTAATTTTCTGAAAGACTAATATTAAAAATTTAGAWGTTACAAATGATACTTTTGGTTAAATTGAAATGGCAGAAATAAATATTCTAGGTRTTTATCCATGCTAATTCATAGTTATTAGCTTTAAGGTTTACAATATGTTATATTGCAACTGGCATATCATTATTTAAAATTAAGAGTACGCGTAATTTTTGTGTTTCAGCACAAACATTTAAATTAAAAAATCTCTASGTAGAAACAGTAATTAGCTCCCCCAAAATCTTTCACTAGCTGTGAATTCTGTATTTTGTCTCTTTCCTTTATGCTATTTAAACAAATAATTGTGGAATACCCAAACAAATTACAGAACAGGCGCAGCATTAAATCTAACCTCATTGCAGAAAAAGTCTAACTAAATTTGTGTAACGACAGAGAGAAATTTAAGTAAACGTAGACTTCCTAAAGACGTCAGTTCATCTCTTCTAGGGTTAATGGCCAACACAGAGTCCTCAAGCATTGGCCCTAGCAGTATGGGAGACAGATACAAAACYGTTATTCTCCGATCAGATCCCGCACATAGTTCTAAGCAGCCCTTGTGCTGTTTGTGAATGGCATTTCCGAGCTCCTTCTCAAGATCCAAGTTCTTCAGTTTAGAGGATGACCCTCATTCAAATTAGTCAAGTCAGCACGGAAATCAAGTGATGCACAGATCTCTTTAACCATTAAGGTACATTTCCAAGTCGCCAACTCTGGATTTTCTAACTCTACATAAGTGTTTAGTCCTGATCTCCACTTCCACTGTTCTCCGTTACATTTGCACTTTAAAACAAAGATAGTTAAGTCTGTGGGGAAACACCAGAACCCACAAAGATATGGCATTAAAGAAGAACTGAGCATCCAAGTAAGGGAGAGCCTGCAGCAATACCAGGTTTTCCTGGATTCTGTTACAGCTTAAAAATGTAAGAAAGAATTTGTTGTTTAATGCCCCGGCACAGAAACAAAGTTGGCCCTTTAAACACTTCGAGAATAAATATACAAGTACCTCGGTGAGCTAAACAGTTGAGGTGTCAGTTGGGTGTCTATGATCTGGTGGGCTAGTTGGACTAGAGACTTTTACTCATTGYCCTAAATCCCCAAAAAGCCTAAGAGGCAGTACAACATATTAGTTGCTTGGCTATGATAGCAGTAGTAATGTTGTGCATTATGTGTGTAATAGGGGATTTTTTTTGCAGTGTCCTTAGGAAAAGGACCAAGTTCATACCATGAACTTGTGACTATGACAATACTATAGAAATATTAGTTTTGTACKGAATTTTATCATTATGCCTTAGGTCAATTGATCTGTGTGTGTTGGTCAGAGATAGTTGTGTTTTTGCAAGTGATTTGGATTTACAGGTGCTGGGAAATCTAATCCAAATGTTGKTTTTGTGTAATTTAAAACTTCTAGTTTAACTTCCAAAATKATTTAAAARAAAAAAAAAAGAAAAAAAACTTAGATTTTCTAATTAGATGGCAGRCAGGAAAGTCTATTCCTACCTATTTACTCAGTAACTAAGTTAAAACCACTGTATTTCCAAAATCTGTATTTTCCAAAGCATATCTGTTTTCCARTAGAACTTGTCTACCTTTCCCTACCTACTCTGCCTCCTTCCTTTTTGCATTTGCCTTTATCCATATGYTCTTAGATCAAAAGTAGAGTTTAGAATCCAAGATTTTAGAGTTTTAAGTAGGTCAGTTAGATTTTTTTTTTTCCATATAAAATGTTTCCTGAGAAATTTTTCAGATGTCACGTATAAAAATCAATCTTTTTAACAGTTTAGAACAAATTGCTTGTTTATTTAAATTCTTTTGATGCAGGCAGATTTGCAATTCTGTAATAGCTTAAAGAAGAATGTAAGTTTGCTCCTAATTCATTATGTACATTACTGGAAGAGGATTTGGTAGCTATTACTGAGTCTGAACTATACATATTATTTGCAAAAGTCATTTAGTGAGGAAATGAGAATGAAACCTGGAGACTTTCAGATTTCCCAGTCATGGGGTGGAGGGGAAACACAACATAAAACAAAGCCCCCATACCCATGCTAATAAAATTGTGATACTACCAAAAGTAGAATTATAAATACAGTTTTTGCATATTAAGACTGACTCTTGACAAAAGCTGATCYAATATTTTTAGATTAAGGATCCAATATTATTGGAATATTTTGGATTTGGACTATTTTGGAGTTAAATTCAAAACGGATTATGAGATAGTCACAAAGTTATGATCAGAACTGAGTAGCAAGGCCTACTTTATTCAAAGGTAGGATATATTTTCTATCTTGTCATATATGAATGATAGAATCTGAAAATACTTTACTACTACAGCCCATGCTGCTGTTGGACAATTTTTTTTGTTTTTTTTTTTATATGAATGATAYCCTTAAGATATGAATCAGTGTTTCCTCTCATGTTATTTATATATTTGAAAGATTGGTTATATTTTATTGTGGGTAGTCTTCTGCTAGCTTTGTGAGCAGTGCATGCATGCTCACACACACACACACGCACTCAGCTTGGACATCTTTGCATTCATTGAACGTCTATGAAATTCAGTTTCTAGGAATGACCAAGAAAACAATTCAGCAAAATATAGTAAGTGGTTTGTAGCTCTGGACTGAGGAGGATATACCTCCTCTATATAAGGTATCAGYACTTGCCTAGTACCAAATGCAGCATTTGAGGTGAGAAAGGTGATAGTGCCAAATTAAACATTCTGTCCCAGGTGAAATTGGTCTTTACAGGGTGGTTCCTACGGAATTCCTTTAGCCACTACTCTATTGAAATAGGCAAAAGAGACAGGGACGGTGCTCAGAGTGTCACTGAGGTTAGCTTTTCTGAAGACCCTGATTTCTGTGGATTTGTTTTCTTGTAAAAGAAACTTCTCACATGATTAAACCCTCTCTGAATAACTTGCTGAAGAATGAGTCTGTTCCACATTTTCTGAGGGCACATTTTATGCTACAATCAAAATTATTAGCATAGAGTGATGAACCTTRCACAGGGACTTCAGGAGTTTTTCAAGATGTACCAGAGCAGAAAATTTCCCCTAACCGATTTGGATACCTATTTGGAAGTTCCCCGTCACAYTTGATAGAAAGTTTGCCATTAGCATGCAGTGCTTCTTGAAGCACTTCCATTTTTAGTAGTGCCTGGCTTAGGGTCCACGTTATTTTCCCTGGAAATACTAACTTTTATCTTTCACAGTTGATAGTCTAGAGAAATTRAAATAATGCCTGCAATAATAATTACTAATGCAACACTTTATTATTTTTGCTTATTTAATTTCCTTTTTCCTTTGAGAAGATCTGAAGGCAGCTRTCCTTCAGGTTATGGATTCTTAATACATAATTACATTCAGAAATCCTCAGTAGGTGCTTACATTCAGAAATCCCAGTGGAGAGGAACAAAAGCCATGGAATCARTTGATTCAGTTTACACAGACTGTAWRTATGTTGRTCACTGAAACRGGRCATTGCCTTGAAGCTTTTATTTTTTTCACATGCACATTCTTAAGTCTACCATGATACATATTATATATTAAATAATAATTTTCATCTCTGTATGGCAAAGAAGAATTGTAAGTAGAGAAAAAAATGGCATTTGATACAGGAAAAGTTCATCCAAGTGGAAAACTAATTCTTCAGAGTGAACTCCCAGAACATTATACRGAGAAGCAGGTTGTGCTGTGCATTCACAATACAGGAAAGGGACAATCATTAGAATTAGTAACAATTCCTTTAGCAATGTTTTAGGTTGTGTTTGTCTTTACCTGAATAATCAACTAGCAGATGAGAAAACTGAAATGACACTTATGCTTTTTACTATTTGTAAGCTACAACAGTGTGGATTTAGTAGCCTTTATTTGATGCTTTGGCAGAGGAATTGAGCAGAGATAAAATTCTAGGATTGTACCACAGTTTCTCCTGACACATCATCACTTCTTGCCCTTGCACAGCAATGTGTGAATGTGTGTAGAGTATCTTCTCTGTCTCTTTTCAACTGCAACAGCCTTGCAGCCGCCCTCAGAAGCAGAGCATGTAGATGCTGCCATGTCTGTAGAACCGCTGAATGTGTCCACCCTGAGATGTGACTAGGCATACTACATGAAAAGGGCTGACGTCCTTCCTCCCCTAGTCCTCACCTGCATTGCCCCTTCATGTGCCATGGAAATACATTACAAAGGACCTGCCTTTCATGCTATTTTTGTATTTTCATGATTCCAGCAATTTCTACATTTGTTGATGCTACCCAGGAGAAACTCTTCCTTTCCAGTATGCCCATGTCTGCATTTTTCTGAATTCTTTCTATTTCATTCCAACATATGATTTGGAAGGTCAGTTAGCAGGGAAAAAAGGCATCACAATATGTTTCCTGAGTATAAACAGAATTGTTTGTGTGCATATAAAGTGGATATATGCAGAATAATCTTTAAATGTAATTGATAATTGATTATGCTTCTCTGTAAGCATCTTTGTAAATTCATAAATGTGTAGGCTTGAATTCTTAAAAAAAAAAAAGTAGGTTTTTGGCTACTACATTTAAGATGCTTCTAAATTAATCAGAACACAAGCATCCACACTTATTGATCACTGAAAATTGATATCATGTGCTTTTGGAAATKATTACAATTCAGAGTTTGCCTTTGAAATGGGAAACAAAACTAGTCAGTTAGACTACTTTGGCTTTTTATTTGCTCTGGCAAGAGCAAGTAACTCTTGCTGAGAGTAATGTTAGATGTATTTGAGTCTTTCCCCCCACTAGAATCTTGTGAAATCCCTCAAAGATGTCACACTACTGGTAAGTGTTATTCTGCAAATAACAAGCACTGTTGACAAATACAGCACTTACCAAATCCCAGCAATTTCYTTGCCATGATCTACCAACACAGGTGACAGCTGTGTCTTTTCATTTGTCAAAGCTGTGAAAGACAATCTAGAACCTGTATTTTTCATTTTTGTCATTCTCTCCTTCAACAGATGCACAATTTCCTCTCATTCAAGACCTCTGCAGACTTGTTGAAAAATGTGGCTTTTACATTTGATTTACTCTTGATTTACTTACTTCCATTTGATGGCTATTCTTTCTTGGAATCTTCCTCCATTATTAGCTACTCTGTCTTCAAATAAACATGGGAATTGAAAGTTTCCGGTTGGCTCTAAATGATTTGTTATTGAGCAGTCTATTTKCAGACAAGAATACTATTTACTTCTTAATTTTCTAAGCATTCAGTTTTATTCTTTCTGCAGAGCTGACAGCTATCATAGAACTACAAAAAATGTGGTTTGTAAGAGAACTCTGGAGATTATGTAGTCTAACTCGCCRCTGCTGAAAGCAGATACTCAGATGAGATTATTCATGTCCCTGTCAGACTGAATATTTCCACTGGAGTGAAATTCCACCACTTCTCTGAGCAACCTATTCCAATATTTTTTTTCTCCTGATGAAAAATCTTTTTCTTATATACAATTAGAATTTTCCAAAAGCAACCTACATCCATTGTCGTATGTTTTGTCACCAAGCATTCTTGTAAAGAGATTACCTCTGTCCTCACTGTTACTGCCTTTTAGGTATTGGAGAACTGTGATTAGAAGCTGCTTCTTCTCTAGGTTGAAAACACCCAATTGTTTAACCTTTTCCATGTATTTTTTTTGTTCTGCAACTTTCTGATCGTGTTGGTGGCCTTGTGCTGGACCTTCTCTATATTTTTCCATTATCTGTCTTGAAGTCAGGGAACTAAAACCGGATACAGTATTACTARTGGCTTAACAGGGTCTGAGAAGATGTGAGGGATTCCCAATATYTTTATCAACGTTTCTCTAATTTTGTCGTCTTTATCAGCATTTCTCGAGTAAGAGCTGTCCTCCTACCTACCTGTCCTTCAGCTGGCTTCTCTGTTAGACTAGTTTTTTTCTTCCAAATCAAGACATATTTTGACTTATTCCCTGAGTGATCAGTGTAAATTGTTTCTTTAGCTTCTAGTTAAAAGAAGCTCAAAGATTTGGGGGCCAGCAAAACTACTGACACAGTTGACTGAATCATAGAATACCTTAAAGAATGGATTCAGCAAAGATGCATATAAAATTAATAGTTGTTTTTTAATTCCAAATATTTATAACTTAGAGTTTTAATGGCAAATTCATATGCCACACATGATTACTCTTAAAACCACATGTATCTGCTAGAGTACTCATTCAAGTAGCTGCTTTTGTGACTCATGCTTATCATGGATGTAAAAATCAGTATCCTAACATATAATCTTTTACAATATATTGTTATTGAGGATGTAAGAACAACTCAAGAACAGATAAGTGTAAATCTGGGATTTGGGTTCACCATATTACAGATAGGGAAACCTTTTAGAAAATTCTGATTTTATGTTCCTCATTTGTAGAATGAACAAACTTGAGTCTTGAATAAGGATATATTTTATGACCTCAGCAGCTCTATTTTTGGAATTTTAAGAGGTAGATMTGGGGTTTGTTTCTCTTCTAGCATTGTGTTACATCTTAGGCAAGGCTACTATCAATCCAAAGTTACAAAAGTGGTAAGGAGTAGTACAAAGCTAAAATAGATTTATCTTCTGTTGTTTCCATCAAGTAAATAACTATGGCTAAAAAGTTTTCTCTCAATTAATATAGAGGGCTTTTTCTGATACTCAACACATCCAGCTAAGAAAAGGTTCCAAAGAAGAAAAGTACTGAAATGACTAACTCATTAGATGATTGATCCTATCTTTTATTCTATTTTGAGAAAGAGATTAGGCCTGTGGCAGAGTTGATCTCAATTTCTGATCATGATTAATAAAGCCTTTTTTTATTAGACCTGCTGTGTAGATTCTGTTACACACTTTCAAAAGCTTTAAGAGAAAACGGTCTYTGAGAACAAATAAAATTGAAAAAAAAAGAAAAATAAAACAGCATTTTCAACTGAGCTTCTATATGGGAAGAAGCAACATGAGAGATGGATAATTATCCTTAGATAAAACATCAATTACTTCTTTTTCTTTTAACTTTTTAAAGCTTCTTATCTTACTAGGTTAAGCTAAAAAGGAAAAAGATATTTTCCAGGAAATCTAAATCTTAGTTACATGGAAGCTTACTCTCTAGGCTGCATGTTAGATAAAGGCAAGGGGAAGAGGGGAAGGCAGGTAGCACACCTACAAGTTACTTACCCTAACTAAAGTGCTGGACGAGAACAAATACTCCATACAGAGCTGGCCAGGAATCAAGGAATTGGATGTTGAAATGCATAAGAGACTGGTACAATAGTCTTTTTTACATTTGAAGTGCTGTTTGTGCCCACTCCTCTCTGTTCTTCTTTTGGTTGAACAAACTCAGTTTGTTCAATATTTCCTCACAGTTCATGTTTTATATAGAGCTTGACTCAATCTTTTTGTTTTCCTCTGCCCTCAAATTGGTCAGTGTCTTTGTTCAAGTATCCCAAACTACATATAAGTATTACTCTCGCTGAAGTATTACTCTCGCTAAGCCTGAATGCAATAGGGGATTACTCTGTGTCTCCCTTACACTAGTAATACTCACCAGTATAGCTTTTGACTCTTTCTATAGAACATYCTCCTTGGTGGCCCTTGTTGGTATTGTGCTGGCCTGAGCCAAGGATGGTGGGATGCCTGGCACTACCTTGTCAGAAGCAGGAGCTCCGTCACTGGTTGCAGCAGTAAACAATTTCACTGAAATGCCCCAGGTTTGGGAACTTAGAGTTCACTGAAAAAAATGAAGGGAAATATTTAGTCAAATTTTGACAGATCAGGCGTTGAAGAGAATGACAGTCTGCCAGATTTCCAACAARAGAGAACAAGACTTTATTATAAAATATGCCTACCTTTGATAAAAAGTGGCATCTCAGATGAAATAAGAAATGGTACTTTTAGATCATATACAAATTCTACTCTGATAACAAATATTCTTTCTTTCCCAATTCTGCCCAGAACACTGTCTGTTCAGTGACCTGCGATGTCAGACCACTGCTTATTCCAATTCCTGGCGGACAGATGCCCACGCTAATAAAATATAGAAGTGCAGTCCTGCTGAAAACACAGGTTGAATGTATTCTGTATGCAGAATTTAAACTTGCTTGTTAACCTTAGAAAATACATAGCCAACATACTGTTCAAATACGTGCAAAGCATCATAAAGAAACTAAGCTCTTTCTGAAAGCAAAATGCACCAAATCTSAAAGATACTTTCTAGATGTAACTGGATTCTAGTTCTTTACAGCTGTCATGACAAAGATTTAATTTTTCATTAAAGAAAAAAGGACGGATTTGAAAAATAGCTGATACCTGAAGAATACCTGAACCCGAAGAACTTTTCTTTGTGCTTTACTAATAAGCATTGATTGTAATAATGACATGACCTTGATTTCTCATTTCTCACTTGTATAGCTTTTCATGATTATTTATTTTCAAAGAAGGATTTTTCCCCTTGATTAAAGAAAAAGGAATGCTAAACTTAACTCTTTCTTACTAATGTTAAAGGTGCTATTATGTTGTAAAAGCTAAAAACTTTTGTAACACACATTTGCAATATTTTTCAAATAAGTGCCACCTCTTAATCATGTGCTCCTGCCCCCGTTATTCTCATCGTTCAAGGTTCAAATATAGCTAATTTCTTAGGCAAGCCAGCCTCCCCCAAACACTTCCATCTATCTCCTACTCATCTGTTCTCATCTGTTTATATAGTGAAAATATTTTTGAACCTTCTTTGTCAAATGGAACAATGATCATAAATTCTTTCTAGTTCAGATGCAAGATGGCAGTCGTCCCAGCATTTAATGGGATTTTGCTTTTTCATGCTAAGCCCTGTTTTTTTAAAGTGTATTTAATTAGCTTATGGGCAGTATATAAAAATAATAGGTTAAAAGTAGCTTAAAATATAGCCTTCAGTGACTTTTCTTCCTCTTAACACATGGGATTCTCAGCCCACCTCTGTCAGGGAAAAAAAATGTGGCATTTCTGTGTCACCTACGGAACATAATTTTCGATGCMAGTCCTTCTGGGTCAGCCCTCATTAAGACATAAATCTTAGCAGAGAGATTTAAGGTAAAGCCTGTATTTATTTTTTTCTCAAGCCTTGTGCTTGTTGTTATCTCAAAGCTGGGATACAGTGGCCATGATAAAAATCCCTTTCTTATATAAAGATATTTGTAAAGATGAGACAGATTCTCTAAAAAGTAAGGTGCTAGTTTCCCCTGATTTCAAAATCACTATTTTGAAAAATCTTCATTGTTGTATTCTGTCCAGCTTCTCTGTGTTTCAGCCTTAAAGATGTTTGAAGAAATACATAATCCCAAATACTGACCTGTTTGCTACAAGCATTTGAGGAAAGTGTGTAAAAGATATGAATTAATTGTACTAATTGTACATATCTCATAATGAACCTTACGGAGAGATTCCYGTGAAAGGCATTATTAAGGATCAGTGAGGGCCAGCTTCTCCTCAGGGCAAGGTGAGCAGGATGACAGTCAGGGGTGACAGCTAGGCTGGCTAGGCAGGAGCCTCGCCAACAAGGACCCCAGGCCTGCAGTAGTGAGATAGGAATGCAGAACACATCTGGTGATACTAACCACGTTCAGCCAGAGGCTAGTTATCAGGTGGAGGAGGCTCCAGAGACCACTGGTGCTCACATGGGCCTTGCTCACATCTTTCCTGGACCAGGCATAGCAATACTCAGGTTGCTCAGAGAGGTTGTGGGATGTGCATCCTTGGAGATGGTCACTCAAAACATGATTGGACACAGTCCCGGGCAACTGKCTGTAGCTAACCCTGCTGGATGAAGGGGGCTGACCAGATGTTCTCCAGAGGCCACTTTCCATCCCGACTGCTCTGTGATCAGTTACTTCCCTTCAATAGCTGGCTACTAAGCCCCCTATTAAGGTGGGGAGCACTGYCTACAGGTGCAGAATAGTAGAAATTTACCAGAAAAGGAACAAAGAATATTTATTATAAAGAACTTTTGAAAAGATATGTATGTCATTTCCTGGGCTTGCTTTGCAGAATTTTTGAAGAATTTTTAAGAGGGGTAGAATGAKTTTTTTCTGTCGTAAGCTTTATTTGGCTGCTTAGGCAACTAGTCTTTTTGGCAGGCTGACAAAATTTTCTTGCTCCAGTATATTAGTAAATGATGATTGTTAGGGTGGGGAAGCCCTTTTAAGTATTTGCCTGCCTTTTAGACATATAAGGAATGTCTCACGTGTTATCATAGATGGTTTAAAAGTTTTAAGACCTCTAATTAAAAAAAAGGTCATTCTATCCTTCAATA
This sequence comes from Eudromia elegans, assembly GCA_003342815.1. NCBI lineage: Eukaryota > Metazoa > Chordata > Aves > Tinamiformes > Tinamidae > Eudromia > Eudromia elegans. Next base: position 5,121,072 of record PTEX01000038.1, on the reverse strand, counting down.
AACAAACATTAACTTGTTCAAAAACTTTGAATCCACAACTGGACTGTGTATGCATCTTAAAACCCATCAGYAGAGCTATCACCTGAGGTATGTTTCCAATTGCTAACCCGCTCAGGAATTATCTGAATCTCTTATCCATAAAGTATTTAGACTTTATAATTAGATTTTAGAAAGACATGGATTGATTAGCTCTTATCCTCATTTAAGAAATGATACTCCCTTCTGGATTTTAGTGTCTATTTCCAACTAATGTCTACAGTTTAGAATTCTATAATGTATTTAAATCTGATCTATACATACAATATCTGCAATACAGGAAAACACCATTAAATTTTAAATGAGCAGGATTGCCACAGGTTCTCTCAGCTTTATTAATGTTTCAGATACTAAYGCTAAGAGGTTATAATATTTTGTGCCTCTTTTGCACAGACTTGATTGCATTTCTCTGTTTGCCAGTTGCTGATACTTGAGCAGTGTCTCATTCTAAATTTGGTCTGCGTGGCTGCTTGGCTTCATTGCACTGCATGAGAAAGATTTTTCTGTGAAGCTAATTAATAGACTCAGTTTGGGATTGGGAAGTTCAGACTCAGGCCTGACTTTTATGTTACCATTAAGAGATTATGGAAAAAAAAATGCAGAGATGGTGGGAAAAAAAAATTGGGGTAAGTGGGTGGGTGGCTCTAGACCAGAGAAACAGCACAAACAATCCTGTGCTTTGGATTGTGTAGAAGAAATTCTACCTATAGACACTGGGAAAAGAGAAGGCAGGATAAATTTTTGAAATTTCAGGCACAACAATCAATTCCATATTTCCCTCATTACAAGTGAGCAAACTTTCTCTCCAGTGAAAAGAGCAGATGCAGATAAAAATTAATAAAGGCATAGACTACTGAAAGTTAAATATTTCCCTTCCCTCCTGCAAGAGAAGATTATTACTTACTATTTTCTCTATAACAGCACTGAATGACTCTAGTGATGACTGGGACCTGCTGCTGTGGTGGTATCTTACTTGGAAATGGCAATGCCAATCACAACATTGAACCTAGACTGGAAAGTGGTAGAGAAAAGGGTAGGTTATGAAAGAATAAGTACAGTTAATAATATCTTAGTTATAGTACACTATAGCAGAAATAATTCACTCATAACCTTGCCCATCTGTCCTTCAGAAACTGTTCTTCCCATGGAGAAGACAGAACGGAGGGAGAAGAGGCAGAATAATTCTGTTTCTCTGAAAATAGACAGAGCACAAACCTAATCCTTGCACCCACTGYCCAGACCTCAGAAGCTTTGTCATGGGAATTTGGCAAGTGGCTATATCTGAAACAGAAGCAAAATGGAGTTCATATTAAAACTGTTGGCCTCATCCCTTTATTGTCCAGGCAAGCTAATTAATTTACCATTTTAATAAGAAGCTTGTAGAATGTAAAATCTTCTTGTTAGCATGTTAACAAGGCTGTAAACTGAGTACTCTCTTTAGATTGTCTTAACCCACTTTATGAGAGCAGGGGGATTAAGAGATCGTCTTCCACAGCACATATCTGATTTAAATGGATAAAAAATAATAATGTGAAATTATCTTGGGGCTGAGCAGATAATAGCCTCAGTACCTGCATTACCCAGTCCCTATGGAATACAGACACTGAAAATTTACAGCCTAAATCCATCCATCTGCTGAAGTCTTTAACATCAGATTCAACATGCTTAAACCCAGGAATGGCCAATTCAAGGTTTTCAGCATTTCCCTGTAGTTAAATGAAATTTCATGTCATTTAATGACTCCTTGAAAACACAGTACCTTATCTGCTTTGCATGGTACTTTGTTTTAGCTGTGATAACTTTCATCTAAGTGGAAATTCAGGCTGTGGTACTTTAGAAAATATTTTCTTCCTTTCTCTTTACTGCTGAGTAGTAAGCCACAAATATTACTGTCATTCCTCATCTCAGTCTGAAAGTTATTTGGCCTTGCAGCCTGGTAGCATGAGGCCTTGATCCCCTCCAGCACCAGAAAGATGCAGGTCAGGAAGATGGAAATGTTTTATAATCTCCTTGTAGGAATATGAATGGAAAAAATCCATGCATCAAGCCTGAGCCAGTTCCAAAATCCGTGTATTTTGCAAATCTTATAACGTGTCTCTTCAAAATAGCTATCTTTTAAAGTGGAGGGAATGAGGCCATTTTTATTAGTATGTTACAAAAAAGACAGTGTAAGTTCAGCTATATCCAGCTTGTCCAGCAATATAGAATTAGTTTCATAATTCTATAACTTGTAATGTTGTTGTGAAGAAGTTCTAGATGACAGAAGATCTGAGGAAAACAAAAAAGATATTAAGGAAGAAATGAAGGACTGTGACTGTTTCCTGCTGGCACTATATGCATCCTGTGAAGCCAGTGGGACAAAGCAATAGCGGGGAAAAAGCAGAGAAGCAAATGAGACATTAGCTAACAAAGCAAAGCCCAGCAGAACAARTCGCTCTGTGGGACGGTTATATTTATATTGCACTGTGAAGACTGAATTCTATGAGGGTTTAAGTTGTGACCAGGCAGTAAGTCTTCTCCTGAAGAGTCACCAGGTTTCAGAAAGCTGATAAAAGGATTCATATCATGCACTCAAAGCATGCACAGATACGGAGCACCTGTAGCCACTGACTTGTATGGTCCCCAAGACCTATTTTCCATGTAGGTTAACAGAGAGGAGTTTATAACAGTGTTCATGTTTGGAAACAATTTAAGGCTATAGAATGTAAAAATAATAATGTCAACATATATTATACTATAAAACAAAGTTTTATACTTTTCTTGACAAGCAGTTTCATATTTGCAATTATTTACAGAGTGAAGAAACTCTCCATGTAATTGCCTGGCTAAGCTGTTTGGCACATTACTCACAGGAGTTGCTTGTAACTTAGCCTGAATGAGAATATGACCTCGCTGAACTTTATATGTACATGAGCAGCAACAAAAATAAACAGTAATAGATAACCTTGACACAAGAGGCTTTGTTGCAAAACAACTATGAGAGAAAAAATGTAGAAGGAAAGGAAATACAAATTTTTTTTCCTGGATAGGGAAATTAGGGCCCAAAATGATTAAAATAGTTTGTGGAAATGGACAAAAAACATCCGTTAAAAAACTTTGAATTCTCAACCTAGAATTAAAAGACCTTGTACCTCATTGAAAATGGTGAATTTTGCAGGGGATGGGAAAAAGTACCAGTTCTTTTTCTTCATCTCCTAGCCAGAGAGGTAGTGGTTTATTGGCCTCTGAAGGTAGATCTGTTTGAAGACAAAAACTGAAAGAGGCACAACAAATAGTAAATAAAAGTCAGTGACAAAACGATTGCTGTCATCATCATCACAAGTGCAGTGAAGCAAGAGAAACGTCCAGTGGCTCTGGACCAGGAACAAAAACAAATCTGTAAGCCCACTGAAAAGTTTGGAAGGAATTCACAGCAGGCTTGCTGCTTGTGTTTGTACCCTTTAACAATAAATGCCTGGATACATCATCTGCATAGGGCAAGGAGACAGCAGAATCATCAGTCTCTGCAGATTTCCCTTGAGCAGCTGAGCAGTCAGGACGTTTCACAGAACTGAGACAAACACCCCTGATGCGTTTGGAGACATAAACAAAAATTTCCCAGATCGGGTTAACATGAGAGATGGTGAGGAAGGAGGCAGGAAGCTAGAAATATGAAGACTGAGAAGCAGAACTAGGACGAGTATAGGAAAGCAGGTAATCAAAAGATTTAAAGAGCAAGAAGAAGAAATTGTAATGCGTAATAACTCAGCATCGGAAAGGTGATGGATGCTGAGTACCAGGCAAAGTACTTTGGCAAAAAACACATCCTGGAGGCTATTCTGGTAGTCATCTTCCCGCTCCCCCACCCCCTGCTTACTGAGGATGTAGGTACTAGAACTGGAAATAGATTCGGAATCCTGTAGGGAAATACTGATGTTTTATGGAAACTGCTGGGAAACTCTAGAAAGTATTCAACATCTGTTCTGGGGAAAATAAATATGTTCTGAGGGTACAGCCATGGTTCTCCTCTTAAAAGTTTGCTTTTATTTTGGGTTTCCATCTTCTGTGAACCACTGTTCTCCCTTAAGAGCTTTCAGACAAGGAAGAACTAGGGCCCAAGCAAATGTCTTCATTAAAACTTAGGTTTGTTGGCAGTGGATCACACAGATTCTGCATTTTAAGTAGGTCTATGTTAAACTATTTCCCTTCTCACTTTCACATTATTTTATGATATATTTCATATCTGCCTTGCTTTCAGAGCTATACACACTAAAGCTGAAGTCACTGTTATACTACTGGTATTACAAAAAATGTGAGAAAAGTAGTTTTAATAAATGAAGTTTTGCTCCTGAAGTCAAAAAGGAAACTAATGGTAGACAACGAGGTAACACTAWAACCCAACTAAGATTCCTACAAACATGGAGCATAAGCAGCTTCAGGGTCCAAGATTCTGTCTAAATGCTTCAATGAATGAAACTAGAATAGACTAGATTTGTGTTTGCTTTCGCTTCTTATGCTATATCTCTGATTTTTCTAGCAAGATTTTTGCTTTGTAGTTTTTCAGGACTTCTAAACTATTGATGTAAGAACTTCTGAAGAGAAAAGTTTGAATGTTTTTAAGTAGACATATTTCCTTTGCCTCAAATGGAAAGAAAATTGCTGTGGCATACTTCTGTTAGTTTGTTTCATAGAAAGGAACCATTTTGCAGAGCTAGTAACTGTGAACAAGCTGTCTCTTACGACAGTAAAAAAGTGAATTATAAGAAAGTTCATAGGTGATGTTAGTAGATGAGTAGTTTTATCAATCTTTCTCCTGTTTTTTTAACTAGATTTGCTATGTATTTTAGAGAGAGAAAACAATGCAAAATTCACCTTRAGGCAGCTGTTCTAGGAAAGATTTCATGTTGTTCTGAAACAAATATAACCCCACATGGGTCTCTGGAAAAAAACAGAAAACAAAAGGACGTTAAAAGCTTACATTAGAGAACCAGAGAAAAGCCTTCCGATATGCTGTGAATGTCTTCTAAGAAAGGTTTTATTGAGGTCTTATGTTAACAACAGTGATTTTACAATCAGCCATTGCATATACTTCTGAAAGGAGTGATAACATGCCCTTTACAATGGCTCAGAAGGGATTCTAATTTTAAAGTGCATGAGTTAATAAAGCAACCTCGCTTTACAGCCAGAGACCATAGTAAATATCAAACATATTTATAGCTGAATACAAATTCACATTGTGAACTGTCAACTTGATCTTTTCTAGACCATCCTCGGGCTTCAGAAAGATCCCCTGTAACTTCACCCTATAGATTAAAAGCAGAGTGAGAACTGGCCAGGTCCTGACACGAAGTCCCAAGAGGATGGAGTTTCACTTCACAACAGTAGCTGATGCTACTCACCTTCTTCTGAAGGTAATTTCACTTCCAACAGAACAAAAGTATAACTTTTTTTTTTTTTTTTTTTCCCCAACAATTAATTATATCAAAGTCTACACTAAAGTTATCTTTTTTTTTTTTTTTTTTTTTACTTTTTAGGTATCTTTTTGTCATTTTCATTGAATTTGTTCTAGTTTCAATCCTTATGACGAGCTTTGGATAGAGACTGCTTCCTGCTCATTTCTCTTTCGACATAAGAAGGAAAGTGCAGTCAATAGGAATACTTTACTTTGAATTTTGTGCATGGACTTTGAAAGAAAATTTTGTTTGTGTTTTACAGGCTTTTTACTAACTGAAAAGTGAGCTGGAATTGTCTCTTGCTGGGTCAAAAGGAAGTTCTGTCACTGTCTTTTGTCAAGATAATGGTTASGCCTTTTTTAGCTTTATCTGTCCTTAGTGAGATATTCATGTCTTGTGGACTCGAACATTGCTGTCTGTGATAGCATTTGTAATTCTTGACAAAAATGAATGAGGGTTTAGTTGAACACATSTACATCTTAAAGAAAAATGAAAACAAGTCTTGGCTTATAACAGCAATGCCATGTTTTTTTTTCTCTCACACATCCTCTTTTTCCCTTTGGGTAAATTATGAGCATGTTCAATGGATGCTTGCTTATTTCTTATTTTTTTTTGCCTTCTAAGCCATCCAAGCTATTGTGCAAAAATTGATGTAGCTCTAGTAATATTCGAGAGAGAAATATAGCTCCATGACTAGTACTGCACCAAGTAATGAAGGGCATTGATTCTTCTTACCTTTTATGCAATAAATTCACACCTGTCAGGTACAATAGACCTTTCAAAATTATGACAAACATCTTTTAAAATGGCTTWAATAATTAAATGTTTTCCCCAATTCCCCAAGCACATTCTCTCTTTACCTACCCTCTAGTATGCTTGGTCATTCCCTTATTCCCTGCATGCATCAAATCTGAACACATGCCAATGTATTCAGGGACTGTTTTATCATTTATTGTTTTCAGAACAACMTGCTGACAAATTTGAAAACATCACTTAAATCCATACTTAGAGTTTTGAAAAAAAAAAACCACCAAAACACCAAAAGCTTTCTTGCAGAGTAAGCTGCAGTCTCTGTTTCTGCAGAACTCAACAGAAGGAACACAAGTGCGTTGAATATGCACAACAGGATTCTAGAAAATTAAAGGACTTGAAAGAAACAAGCAGCGACCTGTGCTAATCAAAGTAGTTCTGTCTTTCTGACATGACATGTTTACACTTCTAGATGCAGCAAAAGTTGGCAGGATTTTCTCTCATCACACCTTTATTGGAATTTTTTTGCATATATCAGTAGTTGTCATGAATTTTCACTGACAATAATTGAAAGTCATCTCCTATTTCTATCTATTTCTGCCTCCCAGTAAACCAGTGAAAATCTAGAGTAACTCTATTGAAATCATTTGCAGTGTTGTAACAGTGTATTTCTTATATTTCATGTTTTCTGAGACTAGAGAAAATGTATCATTTTTTTAATGAGATTGCAGCTGCATCATATGCAGTAGCTTTAACAGACTCCCCATTTCTTTGTCATAGACTGCCAGCAAAAAACCTGCTTGTTTTGTAGAATAGCATCAATAAGCTTTGAAAAATAWAAGTTCAAAACAGAGCAACTCTTATCGAATCGCTAGGCCACGTGGTCAGGCTGCACAGGCTATGGCGGTTTTCAGCTCGAGTAAGCTGAACCTTGTTAACTGTTCCCCTGCAGAATTAGGAATAATCTTCCTAACGCTCCATGCCCTCTTCCAACAGTTCCATTCTGCATGCATAGGAAGAGTTTCTGTACAGGTTAGAACTTCAGGAGTGGGACCAAAGCTTGGATTTTTTTTTCAAATAATCCAGATGAAAGGAAAAAAAAAATGTGCAAAAGGAATGTCAGAAGCTCAGAAAACGCAAGTAGGGTGAAAATATTTGTTGAGCACAAAATATTTCCTGTATGCCCACCAGACAGGACTCTGTTCTGACAACAAAGCATCTAAATCTGAGTCTGCATTTGGGAACTCAGCCTTGAACTGCCATTCCCTCAAGGGTCAAAGGGCTTCAGCTTGAAGACTGTTTTTCAGCATTCGTTATTTTGTTCTAAACAATTTGGCTTGGACCATCCGTAAAAAGTAGCAATAAAAATTTTTTGTTTTAAATCTTATCTGATTTTATTTTTTGCTTGGTAATCCAGAACTGCTGTAAGAGAGGCAAGTGTGCTCTGTAGAACGTAGATCACTAGTGTATTAAGACCTTTTCTTTACAAATGTTCTTTACAAACATGTCAGCTCCAGAGACTGTTTTTTTATTATTATTTTTTATTTGAAACAGCTGCTAAAAAGGTATCTTTATGTGAATGCATAAAAAGAGAGAGATAAATATATGTATGCACACCCTCAAACAGATTGCATGCTTCCAGCAGGGTGAAATACTCTTCCAGGTTTCTCACTGCTAAAGCAAGCTTCTGCTGGGTTTTTATCCTGGGAGCCAAATTCCCATTAGCACTCAACACTTCCAGGTGCATCCTTCTGCTGGTGYATACCCACACAAATATTCCTCATGGAAGATCCCTGCCTGGCTGCTTTTTGCCGCAATTTACATTCCAGTTCTCTTTCTCTTCAGAGTAGCTAAGGAAAAGACACAGGAATGACCAAAAAGAGGAGCCCAAAAATAAGCTTATGAAAACAGAAATATAGATAGAGATAATAGCTAAAGACTAAAGACTAATGACTGGCGGGATTATTTGAAGCAGGGAGAGGGCAGGGAGTGAAGGAGACTGTTTTGGTACATCTAYCCTTTTATACAGAGGCATCGATAAATTCCAGCACAGACCAGGTTCCCTCATCGTCAGCCCTGTCTGAAAAYATATTAGAAGATAGTCCCTGTCCCCAGGGCTTGTCCATCTAGACACCAGGGGGAACAAAGGCAGAACAAGGAGGAACAAATTGCTCAAAGTCACATCCTGTCTCCTTGTCCAACATCTGAGCKCCCAAAATGCTTTACTAAGATTTGAATTCATTAATTCTTTTGGAAGAGAAAATACCAGTTTTAGCAGGATATTTTCAAATAGGTCTCACAGTATTTGAAGACTGCATTGAAGGCTGCATTATATATGCATTGTTTCTTAACTTAGGTTGATCTTTTCTGGCCTCTAGATAAACATCATCAGTATATCTCTGGCATTTGCATACATCACTCCATACGATGGGAACATATGCAGCCTCTGCCTTTTTTGCTTGACTGGTTACATTTGATTTTATTTCATTCTGTGCTGCTTCTGCTTCTATTTCTTATAAAACACACTCTAATTAGAAAGTAGAATTTGCACCAGGTTTTAAATATGATTTATATTACCAATGCCTAGCAAACACTTTACCCTTTAGTCCAGTCATAACTTGAGCATAGACCTCTTGATTTTGAAACAAAGAAAAACAGCCATTCCGTTACCAAAAAAAAAAAAAGAGGAAAAAAGAGGAAAAAAAAGAGACAATTCTTGATAGCCGCTTATACCCTTATGGCGATTGGAARTAGCTATTGCACAGTCGAAATAAAAATGCCCTGTTAATATTTTCCTGTTAAGTGCTAATCACAGGTGATATCCAGCAGACAACAGCAAGTTGCAGTAACCTGCACAAACTGAGAACCTATTCTGCATTATTGTTACTGGTTATCTTTAGGAGGCAGACCTTTATCTAATTACGCCACAAAAGAAATGCTTTGATTGTCACAGTATAAAATATATATTCTTAACACACACAGCTTGTGACCAAGCACTGAGCAAGGGATGTTCCTCTGTGTTTCTCCAGGAGACCTTGTCTTTTACCACTGTTGATAGAAATCTATCAGRTCTGTTTGCGTCCTGCAGATTTTTCTTGTATTTACATAGCAGTCCCCTAGTCAAACACAATTTTTCTGATAACTCAGCATTCATAATAAACAATCAAAATAGTTTATGCCAATTTGTGTGAGCTAATGAAGCAGTATATTTTATTAACACAGCTGAGTGAATTTTCAGAGTGTTGAAGAAACTTTGTTAAGAGCAAAAGAAATTCCAATAGGGTCACACCTGTGACAGCTTCAGATTATGCTTCTAAACTTGCAGCAGGTCCAGCAAATACCAGCGGTGTGTTTAGTGTTTCAGCTGCAGCAATTTGTGCATAACCTGCTTTTTGTTGACCCAGAGCTTTACCAGTAACAAAACTCATGAGGAAAATGCACGTGCTAGCAGTAGTATGTCTTCCAAATATACAGCTTCTCCAAGTCATTCTCCTAACTGCCTCTATCACTGTATTACAGAGTAGGAAGAAATACTTRTTCCTGACCCTTTCTTTCTTATCTAATGCTACTTGCTATCTAATGTTACTTGTGGTTTGAATTGTGCAGAAAGAAGACAACAGCAGACAGGACTGACTTTGAGACTAAACAAATACTCAGACKCTAGGGTCAGGTTAAATGAACCAATTCTGTGCAGTGCAGTGTCTTATATCTTCATTTCTGAAGATCCTGAAAAGAATTTGCAGGATACACAACTGGAGCCTTGTGACAACCTTCAGCTTAGATGCATGCTGCAGGGCAAAAATTGCACAAATTCCTGTTTTAAGTCTTCAAAAGCCTGAAATATATTTTAAAACTTGAAAAATCTCTGTTTTATTCCATATTACCTTACCTTTTTTTTTTTTTTTTGCCCCCTATGGAAAGAAAATGTTAACACTATAGCTTATCTAGTCCCTATCGAATTTGCTGTTAAAAATAGTATGAGATTATCAAATCTATTCTAATAATTTTGCAGAAGAAAGCACACCATATTTTTTCGGTTCATTATTTCTGAGTTCATGTAGAGTCAGAATTTTATGCAGACACTTGTTTATATTCTACCATTTGTTATTTATAAAAGCTGGTTTGCTATTTTCTTTTCCTGAAAAATGTGACAAGTTCAATCTGCAGCTGAAATCAGATCCATGTCAAAGATCAATATATGCACTATAACGTGTTAGCAATAAAATTTTGAGGAAGACAACTGAATTGGGTTTTCTGCTTAAAAAACACTCATCATGTACACAGGGACTCTGAAATGGCAGTTGCATAAAGCAACTCAGTGTTCAAAAAAACAGCTAAAGATATTTTTTAGATTACTGCCCTAGCAGGCTGGAGTACCCTGGCATGCTCATAACAGGAACCAGAAGAACAAGTCCATCTCCTGCTGACTTCAATCAATTCACGTTGTTCACAACAAACCTGAATTTAATTCTTTACATAAATTAAATGGAAATAGCAGTACTTATATAGAACATGTTCTTTTTCTCAGCTCTTAATTAATAGATATCTATAACKGCACCATTTCTGACTGTAGCAGCTCTGTCTGATTTGCCTAGAAGTGGGGAAAGGAGGCGAAAGGAGGATTACGYAGCTGCAATATAGTTAGGATCAGGCAAATGTCCTTAATGAGGTCCTGCACTTCCTGACAACTGAGGCATGCACCTTTCTTTCTTTTTTTAATTTTTTTTTTATTGTTTGGTTTTTTTTTTTTTTCAGATGAGGATTCAAAGCTGCAAAGTTAGGATTTGAATCTGTTTTTTTCCTAACAGAGTTTTACTGCAAGGCTTTTTGAGCCAATTAATTATTCCTGCAGAGCACATTTTTTGCAAATAGTAGAAAAGATACCCTTCATGAGTATCTCTATTTTTTCAAGTTTTTTTTTGTTTTGAAATAAATAATGTAGAGAAAAGACTAGCATGGGATATGCTGTCTGTAGAGCTGCTCCAGGGGATGTATGAAGCCTTCTCAATGAAGGTAAAATGAGTACCGTCCCGTGATATGATGCRTTTATTGGGGTAGGATACTTGATGGTAGTTTCATAAGCACTGTGCTTTAAGCGATACACCAAGAGCTGGGGTCTTCCTCTTGTGTATTTTGAGGACTATTCAACTAGAGGTAAGTGAATTGGTCTCCCTTTCCTCATTATTTTGTTTTCCACCTCATGCAGTTTTTGAGAGCTTTAATTTATCATTTGGAAATTGCTTTAAGGACCTTTCACAGAGCCAACTATAAAAATGCAAAGTATTAGGAAACAAAATCCCATGCACAATTAAAAATTAATCACCTTCAAGCCAGAACCTTCAGAGAAACCTTTAGTGGAAACAGAAAGATGAGCTGAGCTTACAGAGAGAAAGCTCTACTCATACGAAAACTACGGAAAAAACACTTGTTACCAACTGGGGGATGTTGTTTTCTCTCCAGTCTTGCTGCCTGCTTGTTCTAGTCTCTGGTCTCCCAAAGATTCGCACTATCCTTGTGAAGTGGAGGGAAGGACAGAGAACATAGCAGGCCTGAAGTACAAGAAGAGGATCATCCCCCACACAACCCAGGGATGCTGGTGGAGCAGCTGCCTGCTGGTGATCTGTCCCTCAAGCCAAGGTCTTCCTGTGAGCGTTCAGGGAGGAGATGATCTGGCTAAAAAACACCAGCTGGCTCTCCCCAGCGAGCAGCCTTGGGAGCTGAGGAGGAGGGAAGTGAACCTGAAAGGAGGACCCAGCTATCAGAGAGCCACAGACTGGTGCTCATTGGAGAGGGTGTGTGTGAAATGTGGTTAGTTTGAAGAGATGAGAAGGAACAGATATTTGRGGCTAGAATGTTTGTCTAGAGGCTGAATTTTCTGGAGGTATAAGAGATATAGGTGCTTTTTGACTTGTTCTTGAAAATTTCAAACGTGTGAGTCTCCACAGCCTTCTTGGAGTTTGCTCCGGTGCTCTGCTGTCTTTATAAAGCTTTACCTAATACCTAGTAAGAATCTGCTTCCTGATTTACCCTTCTACTTCTTGTCCTAATGATATTGGTCATTGAAAGGTAGAAGAAGACTATACAAGGTTGTTGATTGATTGTATGAAACAGAAGAAAGGTTGTGTATATTGTATTTAACTGTAATGCAGTACATATGCAATAGAAAAAAAGTGTTTAAGAAGAATTTATTTTGAAAATATTTTCTTTTTGACAATTGGATTTACAGGCATAGCAGTAAAAATATTACTTAATATCTGGAGTCGATGACTAAGCATAGCTATTAAACTAATATTCAGTGTCATACATTAGTAAACAATGATAAAAATCCCAAGAAAGTGTTTTGCAATACACATTCTGAATATTATTGGTCTAAACTAGAAGTGTTTGTGCATGTAACCTGCTCATCTAGCAGAACTATGGAATATTCATCATGGATTCTCACAAGTTTTATATTAAAATTTTCCTTTGGCTATTGGCGTGCTGTGCCCTTCTTGAACTATAGCTATAGAACTAAAAAAAAAAATGTTGATTTTATCTGTTCAGATTTCTTTGCTAGCTTCAATTATTTTTAATGGCTGCTTCAAGCTCTGTTTTTACAGAATGTGCTGAGAGCTGTTCCCACACTAGAAAAAAAAGAAATTGTTTTTCGGCAAACAAGCGATAAATGCAACAGTTCTTTAATGGYGCAAAAGACCAGCTATCTGAATCTTGGGGTCAGCTGGTTTACAGACCGCTTCATGGACTGCCTAGGTTTTTACAGAAGTCACCCAGCCCACAGGCTGCCAGCCCCAGTGCATTAGCAAATTTGCTTTTCTGCGTACGCTATTTGTCAAATCAGCCTCCAGATGAAATACAGACAGATCTATCTCAGCTGAAATGTCAAGCTCATAAAGTAATAATTACAGCTTTCTGGTCACTTGTTAAGAATCAAGAGCCGCTCTTAGAGTCAACCATAGTGGTACAAAAAATATGCACAAATTTTGACTGGAAGCTGGAAAAATGGTATCTTCATTAAGTCAAAGACAAAATCGCAGTGAGTTCAAATTTAGAGAATGTCAGATCTGCAAGAGGTTTTTAGGAAGAACACAGTCATCAACAAGTTGCAGAAATAAATCTAGATCTGGAGAAAAAGGTTTTGGCTGCATGTTCTCTGATGTGTTGTTTTTAAAATCTGTGAATTACACTCCACCTTAGTAGTTCAGGTCACCCTACACAACCTTTCTCCTTGGGATTCAAATGTGGATCTACAGAGTGAGTGAGAAGCTTTCTCAATGTGCTTGTGCTGAATAAACCTCCCAAAGGATGCTGACATGMTTTGTCAGATTTTCTTATTTTGTGGTAAGATTAACCTCCTTACTGTAGCTTTTTTTCCCAAATGACTTTAGTAGAGGAAAAGCTAGCATAAGCTTGTATTGAATAAAAGCTCTTGATAAAACCCAGAGCAGAAGTTACTAYAATCAAACCAAACTATAATCATTTGAGTGTGGCAACATAAACACCAAATAACTTGCTGTTTTTCTGACCAGTTTCTAGTGTGCCTTTAGGACAGAGCTGAGAATCTTTGCGTGGTGTCTTATGCAGCCTGGTTACACTGAGTGACAGAAATTTCCCACTTAAGTGAAGGATCTTGAAGAGGCCCTCACCTTAACAGAGGGTCAGGTTTTAGAATAATAAGGCAAAGATGTTTAATAGGAATTGATTACTTCTTAAGAGCCACTGGTGTAGCTATAGYTTATTACAAAGGGCAACATAGAGACTGACAGAATACACCTTATAATTTAAATCTTTCTGGAGCGTCTCCAGGCAGAGGGGATCCTAGTCAGTCTAATAGTGATGCCAGATCAGTTGTCCAGGAAAAACACAGAGGCCCAGCAAAATAACTATGTAGCCTAAGCATAGTTTAAAATTCTTGATTTGTGTAATTCAGAAAGAAATCTAAGCCAAAGAAATGAAATAGGTCAGTGTCCTTGTACAGACGAGATCACACACASCAGCACTTCCTTACAACTGGTTATTTGGGGAGAACAAACACCAATAAAGTAGGCTTCTTATTTTTATTGCTTTTTTACCAAGAAAACACCATCATGAAAATTGGTGAATGAAGATAATGTATTTGTTGGAAGTGCATAATATTAAAATGGATCTTAATATTTAACAACTCCTACAGACTATTTTAACACAGTTAGATTATGTTTAGATTATGCCTTTGCTGAACTAAGTTTTAACCTACCTTAGGAGACTGAAAAATACAGAACAAGGCAAACGGAAAGCAAAAGGCATGTCCATATTTACCTCTAGATCATTTTGGATCACTTTTTAGGTTTTTACTCCRGTGTCAAAGAGAGTGTCAAAGACAGATTTTAGTCTGACTCTTTTATTAATATATTATTTAGATATTATTTAGAACCTCTCCTATGGAGTTTTCTACTCTTTATTCTTTATTCTTTRTTTATACAAAAATAAATGAGAAAAAAAACAGACAAAAACTCAAGCCCATATGATTTTTTTTTTTTAAAGTTCTATATTTCCCACCAGTAAACAGGGATTGTTTTAGGGTTAATCTAAAATTAACAGAAGAGTTTTTAGAGGTTCAACAGCATCATTTTTTTTCAGCGTTAATGTGCCACAGCATAACTGAGGTCAATATAGTATTTAACTGCCCCGTATTTAACTGTCCGCATAGAATTGGAGAGGAAAAGGTGTACACTCACTARAAGCTGCTTTCTGGTCATCCTTTTCTTATAAAATGACTGTTCTACTAATCTGCAGTGTGCAATCAAAATTTTGAAGGTCCTTGAAAGATTGATTTTCAGTTTGTAGTTTGCAGTGTCCGCTTCCTGTTGAGTGAAACTTAATTTCCCTTTCTTTCTTTGTTTTGAAGATTGGCTGCAAGTTGGTTTTACTGGGATAGCGGTTGCTGTCTCCCACATCAGGACAAGGCAGCTGTGGTCGAGCAGCAAGTCTGAAGGCTCTTAACCAGCACAACCCACCCTGCCACATGGCGAGTATTAGCCCTTCATGACTAATGTGAGCAACATGCAGCAGGGAAGTGTCAGTGTTAACCAATCTTCCTGCTGTCCTTGCATGCCCATGCAAAATAATTTTAAATAKTTTTAAACCTTTCATTACAATTTGGTCTCATCTTTTTCATTCTCTTTTCCACATTTTTATATAACTTTGAGGTGGAGAGTTGAAGTGAGATTGGGTTTGTGTTGGCTTATTGGCTTTTTTGTGACTATTGCTTGTAATTTAGACATGAGAAAATGCTTCGTACACAGGGAAGGATCTGGATTAGAACTGGTACTTAAATTATGATGTCAAAAACATGTTCTAAGAAGCAAATTGAATTGTTTCAGCATCCTAAAATATTCTCTATTAAAGGGGAAAATGACTGCTGTCCTTTAGGCAAAAGATCTYTGCTCTTCTCAGCAAAAGAAACTCTCACAGTTGGACATACAATAACATTTCTCTCAGCTGRAAGATTAATATCACTTCATCTCTCTTATACCTTATTCTCAATTGCTATGGCAAACTTAAATTTATTCCCAAGTGCTCTCTAAGACAAGCAAACATGAGCTCATGTTTCCTGAGCTCATGTTCATTATTTCCTAAGCTTCTGACTTGTGGATGTTATTTTATGTTATGTTATGTTATATTATGTTATGTTATGTTATGTTATGTTATGTTATGTTATTTCTTAATATAGTTCTTTTTATTTTCTACAAGGCCTGATTTTTGTGTAATTCTGCACCATCACCATAATGGCCATCTTCTCTGAGAATAACTAGTCTTGTGTTTGAAATCTACTGAAAGAAAATCTTCAAACTTAGCATCTATTTTAGACAGAAGATCTCTGATTTCAATAGGAGATGAAAATGTAGAAGAACATGACTCAGTCATAGGGTCAAATTCAAATAATTTCTAGATATATAATTTTTTCAAAATAAAGTTGGGAAATAAAGTTAATGGAAAAATGGCTTATGCTGAAAGAAAGGAGCTGTCCCAGTCCCAAGTGATAAAATGTGGAATATTGCTTCTATCTTATAGTTTCAGTTGTAGATTAGTCTACGATCAATGGATCAAAGCAAATAAGATCAAAATATGAGTGAAGTTATATAGAACCATAAATTTYTATACATTTGAAGCTGAAGTCTGTAATAAAGGAATTTTTATTCAATATTTACAAGAGGTTTTAGATGGAAAGAATTTATCATTARTTTGCTAAATGTACAGGTTTAATTTTCACTACTTTATCTTTARACCGCTAGATATAGTTGTCAGTACAGAATTGGCCAGGATAGATAAGGTGGTATATTCTCTTAAATCTCAGTTACTGTACAAAATTATTTWAAAAAAAAATCAGGACCAAAAAATGATCCAAGTATTTGAGCACACTGACCTCTTCAAGGAGCGACACAGGATTGAATATTTGGCTCGATTTGACAGTTCATGTTCAAGTGTGCACTCACATGTAATGATATGCAGTCTGTGTATTTCCAATAGCATTTTTCCTCCTGAGTGATGGATTTTGTTATGTTTAATTGGAATCTTTTTTTTTCTCCATATTGTCACTACACTCTAGCTAAAAGTTACTTGTGGTATTGGTTAATTGTTGTCCTTAAACTTATTTGAAACAGTTATCTTTTGTCTGTCAGAATAGTAGAGACAGATGGGATTTCCTGACTTACATTTGTATATCTAATTAGATGAGTTTGCCTGTAGGTATCTCAGATTTAATGCACCTTTCTTTTCAGAGTAAARAACACCTTCATTCTTCATTCTCATACATTCCTATAGAGGTACTGTCCACAGGCAGAAAATTAGACTGGCTGTTTTTGTATGCTTCTCCATTTTATATTTCTGTATTTAAGCCGGATAACTTTATTGTTATTACTCGTGAGGGGGAAAGGATCTTGGATAGATTTGTTGTTACTTTTGTTTTCTATTAACATAATCAAGGAGTAGGGAGTTCATTAGTTCTTTGTGGTATGTATTTTTATCTGATTAGAGAAGCATGGTAACAGTTTGCATAAAATCATTTCCTGAGCATACTAATATGCTTAAGAATTTAGATTATTAAATTAATTCTTAAATTATTATGCAAAAGAATTTAAAGATAGATTTTTCTACTCGGATCTAAAACTGTAGAGGATTTTTATATAACTAGCCCAACAGTTGGGAGGTATTTATATATAATTATTTTTTCGTCCAGCTGATGGAAAAAATCATTTATTTGATAAAAGACTGTAATCTATCAAAYCAGTAGATAACCTTTAAGTTCTGTGGACATACAGCTGATTTCCTACACATCTAGTAAGAGTAATTCATATCAAGTAGACCTGTGGAATGTGTTTATATGTTTGGCCTATCCTTAGTTAGCCAGACAACATAATTCAGTTGTACCTAACACAGTCTGTCAGTATTAATTCTGTGTTACAGTTAATTTTTATGCCCAGAAAACAAAATAGTGTCCTCCAAGCTCCTTCTATCCTTCATTAGCACACCCCAACAGATAGTTAAGTCTGCATTTTCTTTTTTTTTTTTTTTTTGTCTAATTTTAAGTCCACAATTCAAAAAAAGAGTGAAAGAATATGTGGGGAGGGAGGCAGCATATCTAACATGTATGATCTAGGAGGAAAACTTGAGAAAGTTAGCCTTATTTGAGTACATGCTTTTGTATTCAATTTGTTTTGATTTTATTTGGATGTGGAGCATCTATTTTTGCTCATCCTTAAGCAATGGTATTTTATTTCTGGTCCACCAAACTACTGAATTCTGGTTACTTGAAAATCAGTAATGTTAAGAAGGGATGTCTGGACATTGCAGTGAATATATAGCATTCTTCAGAAAATCCACTATGGCTAAAATTTATGAGGAAGAAATCTCAGTTGTCATTTAAATTTCCTCCTATTATATCAAAACTGTTATTTTCTTATTGCCTTTAATACCTAATTGAGAACATCCGATTTTTTATTTCTTGGCACAAATTCACAACTGGCAGGAAAACCCTTGTGTGAAATGCTTTGTACTGGAAAGCACAATTGTAAGGTCACAGTAGCAAATCAGTAGCATTAGAAATAGTTGGTCTTTTGTTCTTTCTTCTGGAGGGCAGTTCCAGCTGAGTTTAGCACAAGCAGCTCGGGGCTTGCTGGGTTTGACCATGACAAGGATCTGAATTCTTCCAGCTCTGCTCTATTAACACACTTGGCCCTACAAGCAGCCACAGTCCAATCTGCACCCCTAAGTTAACTCATGTTTGAATTAGGCACCACTTAAGCACCTTGTAAGATGGGGCTCACAACTTTGTCACGGGCCAGAACTAAGGGACAGAAGGGATCATTCCTTATTCCTCTCCATCTCTTTTCCCCTAGTTTCCTGTTTCTGTTGCAGAAACACGGCTCTGATGAAATGTTAGGTGCCACCTAACAACACCTGTCAGTTACTTGTGACCTTTCAATCAATAAGTGTCATAAGGCCTATTCAGTGTTGTGTGCTACTCCTGATAAAGAAGGCCCTAAAGCTCCTACACTTTGAGCCGCAGAGGTCCTGTTCAGTTTGGGTCTGAGCAGAAAAAGACTCATGTTGTTGATCCAGTTCTAATAAAGACAGAGTTCTTTTCCAAGTTGGCTTAGCGGTAGAAGACGTGCTGTGTCTTCTGTTCTACCCTGCAGGACGGCAGTTAATGAAGGCAGTTAAATCCGCATTCCTGGGCCTGCCACAGCCGCAGCCGCTGTTGCCCGAGTGGCCGTGGAGGGGCTCCGACCAGGCGAGGGTGGAGCGGAGGGCTGCCCCGTGGCTCCGCTCTGCACCTCTGGCCTGCCCGCAGCCTCCGCTCGCCTTGGGCACCTGCCTGTGGCCACAGGCTTGTGAGGTCACTCCCAACACTCTTTTTTACCTTTTTTTTTTTTTTTTTTTTTTTGGAAAGGCTTACAGGAAACTACATTAGAGCCCCAAAGTAATGGAACATAAAAAAAAAAAAGCTGGAGCTGGAGATCTAAAACAATTTTAATATAAATAATTACGGTAGCTCTGATGCATGACCACAGTGACAGATATGATCAAGATATGAGATGATTAAGTGCAGCAGATAACTCGCCGTAGTGCTCAGGATAAGGTTTGGCTATTTCAGAAGGAAAAGGTAAATCCTCCTGTGATGTGTAAATAATTACAGAATGAAAATGATAGAAACTAATCGTTGGCGGCATAAGCAGAAGAAGACTTACTATGTCGTAAGACTATTAAATACTAGTCTTGCTCAGGGAAGGCTACCAACACAGACACACATGCATGTGATAAATAAATGAGATAGATTGATCTGATGGAAGAGGTATAAGTATGTGTGAACATGTGCATGTATGTGTATATACATATAAATATATATATTATATTGTTATACTATATATAAGCATTAGAACTAATGAAAAGAACAGCTAGAAATTTTTTATGACTTTATATGTTAACACATATATGTTTACATACAAAACCATTAAAAAAAACCTAGCTGTTCTTTTCATTCTAAGGCTTATTTGTGTTTTTTGTTACTTTCGAATAAAACATATAAAACATCAGCTACAAAGACATAAAACATTGCCTCTCAAAAAGAAAGCATGGAAGCACCCTGGAGTCATACAGACATTTCTCTTTTCAGTTTCTTCACAGAAGAGCAATAGTCTGTATAAAGGGAGTGAGAAAATCTTCAGTCCTTCCTTTCATGCCTGATTATTTTCCTCACCGTGTATTGCTGGTACATAGAGACAGCTTTGTGTCAGACATGTGGGCTGGTGGGCCGTGCACCTTGCAGCCTCCCTCTGCCAGTCCCTGAGAAGAGAGGACCTCTTGGAAGGGGCACCCTCTTCTGATAGGTGGCCAGGCTATGAACCTGGAGACAGGACTGCCCACAGTTGGTATGACTGGATTGTGCCACGCAAGAAGCGACCCCACAACATGCACGCAGCAAAGGTGTCTGCTAAGGTGCCCACCATGCAACTGCCCACGGTATAGAAAAGACTAAAATTTGGTCCAGTCCAAGAGTACATCATGCTTGCTTGCTTTATCCCGTGACAAACCCAATCAAGATTTTTTTTCTTTTATGTCTGTTCCTCTTCTTTGTTTCCTTTTACAATAAGGAGAAGAGATAAAAACTCAGGATCTCTAGTACTTTTTTTTTTTTTTCTTACTCCAGTTGGCAAATAAATGTGAGGTGACTGCCTTTATTTTAGTATTTATAAAGAAAAATAAATGTACAAGGGAAGGGAAAGGAAATGTCAAAGCACAAAGTTAATAGATTGGAAAGTACTCTTTGAGCCAGTCATTATGAATCAGTAGATTTGGTGGGATGACTCATTTCTCAGGGAGACAGGCTTGATATAATGTGGCCTGGGATCAGAAAAGGAGAGCTTGGAGAGCGTCACCGTGAGAAATGGTTAGCAGKTCTGCTGCCAGGGATTGTTGCAGACCTGTTGCTAGAGAGCCTGGATCTAAAAAGATGGTAGTCAGCTCTGATGGGAAGAACAGCCTGGTAGGGATCTGGCAAGGAAGACGTTTGCCTGCAGAAAGCCCCTCAGAAATTCACAGATTGTGGGAGTGTGGGAGAATGATAAGGAAGGACATGACTGAGGTGTAAAATATGTTAAACAGTTTAAATAAACTAAACCTAAACCGCAAAGAGAAGAATTTGAAATAGAAAGACTAGGAGGTGTTGTTTAAGTCGTAGGTCAGCAGTTTGGCAGAAACACGCAAGAAGTATTAGTCCAAGAGTTTACTAAAATTTTGTACATGGCAATGTTTCTAGAAAAGCAAAATAAAAGAGAAGGTAAAAATAACTCTATATCCCCAAACATGCTAGAGCATGTATGGAAATGTAGAAAAATAGTATTTTACAATTTTGCACTGTGAAATTAACTAAAATATTCTGTAGTCAGCCAATATCACTTCATAAAGGTGCCACTTTAAGCACATCAAATCTTCCAATGGTTTTGAAAATGGGGAGATAAACCTGCTGAGGAAAAAGAAAGAGTCCAGAAGAAAATATAATGAAGACGAGATATCTCYTTAGCTTTTACCAGTAATTTTTTTCAGGCAGAAAGAGAAGCCTTCAAGTCTAAGACTGAGAAAATAGAGGGTAAAATTAGGGGCAGCAAGATTAAAATATTACTTAAGGTTACTCAAGATTAGCTGTATGATGAATGTTCCACAGAATACTCTATAAMTCAAGATAACTAAGATAAATGAAAGTCTAATTTAAGGAGTTTGCTGCCTCTGGATCAAAACTGGAAGAAACCAGGCATGTGATTGTGAACTCATGAGGTACAAGAGCAGTAAATACTGGAATCAAAGGCAGAGGCATACAAAAACCTCTATTTGGGAACCTTGGACTTATGTGCTACTCCCTAATGTCCCACCATTTGAGGGTGGTGAAGAATAGGCTAGGAACGGGATTTGACCATAGTAGTTATTTTTAGTGAATGTACCTACTTCTAAAAAGGAACTTGTGACTTTCTTTGGATTGACATTTCTCTCCCCTATGCCAGTTACAGGGGGAGGGCTAACAGCCAAGTTGGCTGAGACCTTCTCTTCCTGTTCCTACCACACTTTTGTTGTCATACTTCCTTCTTATGGCACRCTCAAACCTTTCTTCATCTTATGTATGTATGATTATGTATGATCATTTCAGGAAACTTAATTCATAGGTAGATAACAGAGAAATATAAGCTTTGGTTAATTCAACTTATGGTATGCATGTTAGGAGGAGAGATCCCCCAAGCACCCACTGCTGCAAACAGGTAATGCCTGCTTCCTAATACTACATTGGTGTTCAGGAGTTCTTTATTCAGACTTTTCAGTAACACTATCCTGCAATGTTTTGTTTAAAATCACTGTGCATGTGACCGGTAAAGTACCACKCACTGAGCTCTCAACAGTCAGCTTTAGTTCCTCAGATTTCTTCTTCAGTCCTTGAATCAGCATTGCTTAACTTTTTCATACTTTTTAAATACAAATCGACCAAGACTGAACCCATCCCTTCTTCCTACCCTGAAATGCCCTGTTGTAAGCTGTTAATTTAAGGAGGTTAATTTTTTTGTGTAACAGATGTAAGTATGGCTGTGTAGTGAAATCCAAGTAATTATTCCCATTTGCTGATTCTTCACAAGAGTGTAGACTGCACCATTCCCTGTCATTTAGTAATCTCTAAGCAACTAATGGGAAGGTGAGCATTGCTTTACGCAAGATATATATGAAGAGTAAAAGATATCCAGGAAGAAATGTCATTGCCTTGAATAACAAGAAGAAGCTATCATCATTTACCAAATAACTGATAATTAACCAGACAGCCTAATTTCCCTGAGGCTGCTCGTCTTATCCACAGGAGCCTTAAACAAATGAGAATTCCCAAAGAGGTCACACCTGTCTCCTCCAAGGCATTTTTCCTTTCTTCTCCTCATTGCAGCCACAGTCATATCTCTCTTTCTTCTTTTTTTTTYYTTTTTTTTTTAACTGATGTTAATTAAAAAATCAGGAAACATTCTGACATCATCAGAGTAGCATGATTAGGCGGATGAATAATTCAGTTTCATGAGAACTCTAATCAGAAATTAAGCTTCTTTGCAGAGGTTTGAGGGCATCATGCCATGATGTTTTCTTCAGTTTAAGAAATACTTCCCCTTTGTGTTCCTTCCCATTTACTATTCTGTCTTCTACAGCTTCCAGCCATTCATTCCTGATCCCTTTGCTGTCCAAAGCCAGAGTCTGTGACATGTCATAGAATCATAGAATCACAGAATCACAGAATGCTTAAGGTTGGAAGGGACCTCTAGAGGTCATCTAGTCCAACCCCCCTGCACACGCCGGGTCATGGTGAACCGAACTGCAGCTGACTGAACTAAAACTGATGCCTGAATTAAAATAAAAGGTAATCAATATATTTAAATTATTGTTTTTAAATCTTGATATGTGCAAGGATACCGCTTGCAGAGTAGGCCCATACACAGTGTCAGTTTAACAAGGTGGTTACATGGCAAAACAAGTAATTTATTTATTTTTTATTAGCTAGCCTGTGAGGAAGCATATTGTGTTTCTTTATCCTTAAACATCTCACCCAGCTAAAGCACACTAAAGGGACCAATTTGAAAACAATCCAAGGCATTTTTATGGACAGTGAAGAAAGAATCCCATGTGTACTACTTCTGAACAGTTCACTAAAGAGAATACCTACTTGTGCAGGGTCAAATCCAGATACATTGCCACGACTTACTTCAAAGGAATAAAGAACAATGAGAAAATCAATCTGAAAACATATCATATCAATGTTACTCTCCTGTCACAAGTATTTTGCTGCCTTTTTTTTTTTTTTTAATCTGTCTTAAAGAAGTCTACATTAGAAGTAGATACTGGTCCAAAGATGAGTGGTGAAAACTATCACAGACATAGAATGACTTTGGCTATTTAGTTTGCAAGGCAGTTATTTCAGATATAAACTAACTAAAGTCTGCTGGGGGAAGAGATTTCCCTCACCCCATTCCTCAATTCCTTATGTTATTGGCCAATTTGTCCTTTATGAAAGGTTAATACTGCCTCTGTAGCATCTGAAACCACCCAAATGTCAGGAGCTTTGAAGTAATTCAATTGCTCTGACCTGATATAACAATGGCTGTGTGCCTTCACGCTGGCAATCTGGGGATCGATTTTTATTTTGAGCTTTAAACAGAAGAGATGGGCTTGGGGRGCAAATGACTGTGTATATATTTACACACACACAGTTTTAATATTTTTGGTGGTTGATGCATTTTAATGGAACCAGTTATATTTATTGGCTATATATTTATTGGCTATAGAATGTTGCACTTATATTACATTAAAAAAATCCTTCACCATTCATAAATCATACCTTTATTCTTTACTCAATTTAGCCAAAAAATATGCACATATGTACAGATATATTTTCTTACACAAAGGCAATACTGAATACAAATAGAGTATTTGTCAAATTTCAGTTGAACATAAAGACATCATTGCACAAAAACCTGATTCTGCCAAGCGACATTTTTAAGTGTCTTGCCTGAAGTGGAATGGCTAAAGACTACATTAGCAGGAAAAAACAGGTGAAGATGCAGCATGGATTACACCAGCAGAAGTAAAAGAGACAGCAGATGTCACTAAGATGAGAAAACCTTGCTGAGAKACCAAGGACCCTCTAAGAAAATGATATTTAAGAATTAATAGGCAAGCAATAACTAGTTAGAACCACCTTCTCAACAGGAAGGCAGCATTGCAGGTACATGATCTCTGCCATACTCAGAAAAAGTATTGCCATTTTCCTGAGAGAATTCATGCTTTAAAATAGAGGAAATAGCACATTTTAAAATGTGCATCTCTGCTTAATCTATTTTGCATAAACCACCAGAAGCAATTGCTAACACATGGGACTAATGTTCCAATACTTTCCAAAAGCTTTACAAGATGTATCAACCTGAAGCATACAAAATATARTATACAAAATATAGCATATTTTGCAGAGGATAARAAATATARTGRATGTTGTCTRGTCTTCTTGTTTTCTTGGGCATATRGCAAGATCTGAATTCTAATGACTTTAAGATTTAAATCCTTGCTTTTGTAAAATTGAATGGTTTTCAGTGAAGACTAACAGCATCTGTGTTTTCTTATTAACCCCTTTGGTAAGGACTTTGCTTGGTAGTTGGTTTGGCACCTTTCAGCAATATAGTTTCTGGGAGGGTAGAATATAGATACAAGGATTCCTTATTCCTTAGGAAAAAAGTAGAGAAMTGAAGTAATTTGCACCCAAATTGCAGCTTACAATCTACAACTAGTTTTATTTTCAAATGTGGTGATAGAAGAGTAATTTTACAAATTTTATAARTAACTTAAGTAACAGTCTTAATGAAGACCATGAGTTGCATGAAAGGACACAAAACTTTATGGCAGAAAATGACAAAAATGGAATCTAAATGCTTTTTCAAAAAACGATGAAGATTTGAACTTACAAAGCAAATGACTAAGCACTTAAGAGGGCATTCAGCCTATTCCTGCTCCGCTRTAAGCATGCCTTATTTCTCTGCATTGCGTGTCATCTTGTAAATCGAAGAAGAAAGCAACTGAATATAATTGATGTTATTAACTGCTTACATTTTGTGGGGATTATTCTTAGGAAAAGAGCTTGAGGTGTGARATGGGGAGGGACAGATTAGTTAGAGATAAGTGCATGCTGTCTATACACAGGACAGCAGTAAGCATAGTATAAAGAATTATGTGACAGGGAAGCAAAGAGCAAAGTTTGCAGAGCAGAGCACCAGATCGGTTTATGCACTTTATGCAAGAGTCCATAATGGTGCTTAGCACTCATATGAAAACAGCTTCATGTGAAAGACCTGTGRCAGCAGTCTGAAAAGGCAGAGAAGGAATGGGGAGGAAGGGAGACACAGACTAATAATGTCTTCTATTTTTTTGATAAGAGTATTTGTCCATCGTAGCCCTTTATGCAGTCAGATCAAGGTTTATCTTTGGTCAGTAGTACACACTGATGTTTAGAGGATCAGTATAAGGGTGGAAGCTTCTGTGCAAAATTCCACAGGTGAAAAAATAGATAATTTGACTGAGCTTTATGTGAGAAGATATTTTCTTCTTATCCCCTAAACAAAATGTTGCACTCCTCAGCTGCTTGCAGGTTCCATAGGATCTAGAGCATGTTCATAACTATTTTTAACATTTTGTATGCTGCTACATCAGTAAACGGTTAAGTTGTGTAAAAAGAGAGCATTTTTAAAGATCTATAGTGGGAGTAATGGCAAGAGAAGTTACAAAATCATATAATTCTAGTTAAAATGTCAAATTGCCGGTTTCATTGTTTTATTCATTAGTTGATATCAGTGCAGGAATATCTATGAAGAGTGCAAACGAATCAATTTTGCCTCATTTGTCTGAAAAATATAGGCYCCCACTGATAGCTCTTTGCTTTATACGTCCTGGTGTACCAACACCACATCTCAGTCCTGTGCAACACACTTCTGGTAAAGCTTCTGATGATTAGTGAACTGAAGAGTTGTGAGCATTTCAAACACAGTGAGGCTGAAGTCAATTCACCATTAATTCAAAGCTCATAATTTAACAAGTACATCTACTGTCACAATCCAGTCTTAAGTTATATTAAATATCAGGTCCAAATGCTAAGCAGCACAATAAATTTAACAGAAAAATTCTATGTCTTGTCATGGATCATTTTGATAGGAGTAGTGTGTGATAGCAACTGAAACTGTGTTCTACTAACAGACTTTTGTTCTTTTTTATTTGAATTCTCAGAGCAGTTAAAAACAAAAACTACAACTTTATAGTCTAATCTCACAGTTAGGAAAGTTCTTGGTAACTGACAATGAAAACAATGCAGTCTTATCAGCGTCATGCAAAACTGGTAAGTTTATAATCACACAGAAAAAGTCAAACCAAAGTTCAGAGTTTTAAATCACTTTAGATAAAGGGATTTGGGAATAGAATTGATAAATGCAGAAGCCAGTGGTCAAGATAGCAATTTATTCCTGTCCCTCTGGTTATAGGTTATGCTTTTTCTATAAAGCTTGACTACGCCTATGCGGGACTTTCAACTATTGCTATAGCTGGAAATGYTCAGCTAGTGTTAGAGCAAGTTCTGTCAGCTAGAAAATTTGGGTTCAGTCCCTGATTCTGTAATAGTTTTTGTATGCAACCTTGGATGAGATATTGTGATTACAGATGAGGAGGCAATCTGGAGATAATAATTTATTTTCTATCTTGCATAAGTAATGCAAGAATTAGTTAAAATTTGCAAAATATGGGGAGATCCTGAGGCTGAATATCCTGTAGAMGTACTACTAATGATTTATCAAAACTTTTTTTGCCCATATACACACATTCAGCTAAATGTTTTTGCAGAAAAGACTAATCTTGTCAGCARCTGCATCTCTCCATCTCATAGCTTTCAATATAGAACAAAACTAGCTGTAGTCGAATCAGCTTATCCGCAGTCATTTATTYGATTCTTCCACTAGTTATAAAATAGGACATGTAAATTTATATGCAACATTTATGAAATATTATTTTGTTTAGGACTCTTCCTATTTATATTGTTGGTTTTTATTTCTTAATTTAGAGTTGATTGGATAGGGAATTGAGATGTGTATTTGCTCTCCCACACACTGAAGCGTTTCCAATATGACAGAAGGTATGCCCACAGAGACTGTTTGGAAGCGACCCTATTCAAGTTTCAGTTGATTGAAATAAAAAATGCACTTTTTTGACAATGCCAGCAAACTAAAATMGACAAATAAATACATGGTGATATGTCATTTTTATGAGCTAGAAACAAGAAAGTTGAACATTTTGGATCTGAAAGATAACTCTAGCTTAGTGTACCTGCTTTGAGTACGCTACTGAGATATCAGAGCTACAGAGGGCTACTGGGATAAACTGGATAAAGTGAAAATGGAAGTAATAATCATGACTGCTGTTTAAAGTGCTGAATTTGCTGTATTACATTGGACTACAGTAAATGCGGATTAGATTATGCAGACATTCAAATAATTTCTAACAAAACAACTATGGGTTTCCTTGAACAAATTAGTTTTTAATAGTTGTATATTACAATAATGCTTAGTTTTAACATGTACACTCGCGTGTCGCACTAGGTACTCCAGATACGCTCCACTTCCTGATATGGATGACTACCTTTTGTCCAATTAAAAAAGGTCCAATATGTGATTTCTGYTTTCCCCCTCCATGCTGAGATTATTGTCATTTGAAGACCAGCTCTTCTCAAACACCATAGCAGTATTTCTAAAGCAAAACTGTGATCTCTAATGATTTGCAACAGAGCAAGTTTATGGGTTTACTGTTTCTTTTGTGCATGTCAGAAAAAACACATTAATCCCCCTTTCCTCAATTCAATTTCTTCTGCCTCTTGTCCCCTTCCTTTTTTTCCCTTCATCTTTGATTTTTGAGTCTTATAGCTCTGTGTTGACATTTCTACTAAGCTTCTTCACTGTCACCTACCCTTCTGTTATTCCTTTTTATGTTTTTAATTGAAAAGAAGTGAATTTGAAAGATTGAATTTACTATGATTGAGGTGCTTCAGCATTTGAGAGGAATAATGTAGTTCATCTCTGCTGGCAACGAGAACACATCTTTAAGAAAMTAATTTAAGATATCAAGCTAGCTATTGAAGCCTGACAGGCCAGATTAAGTGACTGAATCAGTTTGCATGCTGTTAGCTGCAGTTGTTTGATCTGCATTCTTCCTTTTCAAAGGTCTGCCTGTGCTTTTTCTGACTCAGTGGTTACCAGCTTTGAAGATGACCGAAAAATGAAGATAGAGTATAGGCTTGTGGTTGTGTTACTATATAGCTCGGTTTAAAAAGAAACAAGCAAACAAACAAARCAAAATCAAAACCAAGCAAGCCTCCCAAGTCTTTGACAACTTGCTGAGGCTAATTTGTTCAGAGTAAATGTAATGCATTTTTCTCCTTTTAACCATTTTTGTAATATACTACTATTAAACATTCATTTGTTCAAGGGAACCCATAGTTGTTTTGTTAGAAATTATTTGAATATTTATATAATCTACAGATTATATATATTTATATAATCTTCCTGACTGACCTACGTTGCTTCTTATGAGAGATATGCTACTCAGAATACTTAATAAATGCCCTAGGAAGAAAAACTTAGTTTTGATACACTGCAGCCAAAGGACCTTCTCTGCTTTCAGATCTTTGATGATTGGACCAATGCTGGTGAAAAAACTTTAGTTTTTGTAGTTGCCTTACAGAGCTAATGATAACTATTTTTAAAGACTCTTTAAATATCTCTTCCAATGTYACTCTCTTCAAAGTGCTCTAAGATAACAACTTAATAAAAGACTCTTCATTTATTATTAATGTTTATGTTAGAAAACTCACAGGCAAKGATATGATTATCCTCTTAAAAAAAACAAGGATGCTGAGAGTAGACATAAACTTGAATATGTCTGCCTTTCAAWGCAAACTCTCAAGTTCTTATTTTCTGAATGACTCCTATGTAKAGCAGACCAAACCTCCAACCTTATTTTGAAATATTTGTACATATATTTTTATCTCAAGGTCATTTTATTCCTGAGGAGAGGAAAGAACTTCTGATTGCTTCATACTTCAYGTGCAACAGAAGCATTCAGTATGCCTGCTAATTTGATTATGAGTCTATTTACTTAATTTGATTTGGATTTTTGCCTCAAAAGTAAAATASCAACAGTTAACAAAAGCAAATCCTCTAAAATCAGGACTATATKAAAACAGATCTTCCCCAGCTGTAGCTTTTTAAATAATTAAGCATCTTGCTGTTGTTTTCCAGAAAATATTTTATTTGTTGTAGCTCTTAAAAGCTGCTGGAGCTGTGCAGCTGTGCATACGGAAGGGGATAGGTGGTRGCATGGAAATCCTACCGTGAATTTGATAGTTTGCTTGGATATACCTTTCAGTAATCCAAGTACTTGGTACATCCAGTGTATGAGAAAAAGAAAAATAGTAAAGTAAATCTGTGCTGAAATTTAGGCAAGATTGAGATGCATTTATTTAATAGGAAATTAGAAAGTTGTATTTTAAATAATTCTTCAAGATATGAAAATAAGCTCTGGAAAAAGGCAAGAAGGACTGAGAATTACCTTGCCAACTTCAAATTATTTTGTTCACATTCCYTTTCTCATGTACACAAAGCATTAACTTTCCTAAATTATTAAACGCATAAAATGAAAGAATTGAAGAGATCAGTAGACTGAGAACAAAATTTCTTATATTGTAGGTTGTATAAATAGATTCAACTTCTTAGCTTTAATTTTTATTTGCTGGTAGATCAGTGTTTAACTGCATTAGTTTTGAGGTATTTATATTGTGACAARGTGCTTGCTAATAATTTTCAAATCTTTAAATAAATCTATTTATGCTAGTCATAAATACAGTGACTAAACCAAGGACAATTTTAAAAGTGATCCTTTTTTTTCACTTAACATTTAGCTTATTGTACACTGGGTGGATACTTGGAGATGATGAGTATGTTTAGTTAGGAAATAAGCGTTCTTGTGTTACACATATAGGTGTTTATAAATATAGAGTTAATCTTCCTTTTACATTCTAAGGAATTTTGAGTTACACTTCTTTAAGTTAAGATTTAGGCTTTAGTATTTTCTTCTAAAGATGAACTYTCTGAATTGCAAAAGATATCCTGCAAATTTAGCTTTGTAACGTGCTCAAAGACTGTTCTTCTCCTGCCTCCTGTCTTCCGTGACTGCTGCACTGACTCTGGGCTGACGCTAATCTGGGAGGACAGTCACACCTCATGAAAGAATCATCACTGCTAATCAAATCAGAGCGAAAACCCACCACTCTGCATCACTGGAGACATTTTGTGTGCTGAATATTTTATTGACTGGGGGTTGTAGCCATAGACAAAACCCTCTCAACAGCTTCTTGTTGCGTGCAAATATTTACTCAACACCCTGCATGGTGAGGCTGGTGTGCAGCAACACCAGGAAGCCCTGAGTGATCCTTTTAAGTAACGGTAATTACATGTGACTCCACACATGCTAGGTCACAGCCATTTACAGGCAGCCCCCTTGCTTTCTCAGAGCTTTCCGTGCCTGCATGATTAAGTGGGCAGTGTGCCACAGGAAATTTGATGCATAAGGATGACAAATGTCTGTTTTGGCTGCTGAGAATTGAACTCAATCGTAGATCTGCAGAAACATCAAAACACAATCAAGGGCTGACATGAAACTTGTGAGCCAGGAGAATTCCTCAGGCAAAAAGGGTTGAACTTCAAAGTGCAAGAGGAGAGTGCTTTAGTTCTTTTAATGCTAGTACACTGGTTTGTTTCTGCTGACTTGTTACAAGATGGGGTGGAGGAAGTAACCCAGAAAAATCTACGTCTCTGCCTTTTCAGTTAATCTTTACATCAGAATTG
The DNA here is from genome assembly GCA_003342815.1 of Eudromia elegans. Lineage (NCBI taxonomy): Eukaryota > Metazoa > Chordata > Aves > Tinamiformes > Tinamidae > Eudromia > Eudromia elegans. The sequence continues at coordinate 5,089,883 of PTEX01000038.1, read as the reverse complement.
CATTACTTGAGAAAAAAAAAAAAAAAAAAAAGAACAAAAAAAAAAGTTTTCTTTGAGCATTCTTACTTTTATTTTTTTCCTTAAAATATACAATAGCAGATCTTGCAAATCTATAGTGGGGAAAAGTGTTTTGTGCTTTCTTGTTTACCCTGATAGTAGCATCTGGCTATGACACAAAGGAAAACTTCTTGTTAAAAATAGTAACCCAAATGCTCTTCTCACCTGCTTTTGTGATTTCTTGATCTGTGTGACTGCTACAAAACACTGTTTCATTATTACTGAATATGTGATAAATGGAGGTGTCTCCCTAACTGCTGTAGTAGTGTTTTGCAGAGAGGACTTTCTTTGATATTCTGGACCTTGATCCTTTGGAATCCTTAATGCTCGGAGATTTCTTGTGCAGTGACCTAGATTACTGCTTATGATGAAGGCTTGTGGTTACTGATTTGATAATGCAGATAGATTCTGTTCAATGTAACATGGTTTCTGTTTGAACGTAGTAAATGGCCAAGTTTGGGAAGTTCAGGTTCTTCAGGAAGTTCATTGTCTTTCTAATGTTGAGGTGACCATGGGCTAATTGCTTTTATTTCAGAAAAAGTATTTTCCACTAAAAGTGAYAAACACACTGAGGGGAGAAGGTGGTTGATTTTTGGACTGAAGTAGGGTAAGAATCAAGATTCTACAGTGTTAGGTGCAGCACAGGCACCAYTCTAACCTCAAGACACTATCATTACTTTTACAATACTACTGTTCCCATCAAGGATGGGARCAAATAGTTGCTCATTAGCAGTGGTTGTCAAATAATAGAAATTACTCTTAAACAGAATAGTTCATGATTCTGAAAAGAACACGTGGAAAGAGTAGTTGTTTGTAGACTGGGATGATTAAATGATTAAATAATGAATCATTGAAAGTAATTTGAAGCAAATGTTGATATTTGCCAAATAAATTATTTTCAATAAGGAACTTTTCCAGTYATCCATTGGGAGACGTACTGTTACTTCTAAAGCAAAAATCTTTTGAAGGAGCACAGGCACTATTCTTAGGGATGCTTTTAAGAAACAGTTTGCATAGTTTATAATTCATAATTCCTTGCAAGGCAAACAGACTGCCATCTCATTTCTGTATTCTCTCATATAGTTCTTACTTATCGTAGGAAAAAACAGAGCTGCTTCCACCTCAGTGCCTTTGAGTACCCATAGATTGTTCTGAGTGTTGAAGCTGTATCCTATGGAGGATTAAAAGCAAAGTAATTTTACACTGTGAGCCTTGTTTCACCTGCAGAGGCCAGGTAAGTAAGAAACAGAAGGATCTCTAATGGGTAATACAGTCTGTAACTGTTTCAGTTTGGGCGAGGGACAAATGGCTGAAGCTTTGCAAGGCAAACCATTACTGCTTAAAAAAAMCCMAAAAAACAAAAAACAAAACACTATAAACAGACAAAAGCTGAAGAAAATCACTGGAAATACACAAYGCAAGCAATTTAGCTTTCTTCCAAGGATGACAGATTTGCTTTCTGGATAAAAYGGCTAAATTTGTCACAGTTCCAAGTTTGCCTTTCAGTATGCAAACTGTTTTTTTATGCATCAGCTCAAATGCTGCTTGCCACAGACTTATGCTCTGCTATTTGCCTGTCAGAGCCTGGATCTGTAGTACTAGAGTGAAACGCTGTTAGTATCAGGTGTGTCCTTCCTTAGGTCTTAGAGTTTCTCATTTCACAAGAGTAGATAGCTGTTGTAGAAAGCTAAATTGCCCATTACAAACTGGAGAGTCATATATAATTTTTTAGAAAAAGATTTTTGASTTATAGGACAATGTCTGGCTTTTTYGTGAATATTTTCTGTGCTAAGCAAAAGATGGGCAATGGGTGAGTATGATTGTTCCCAATGGTAAACAAAAGGGAATCTTTAAACAAGGATTTTTTTTTTGTGTGATATAAGCGTATACTCAGGTAAAACAAAATCAGTGTTACTTGATGTGGCTTCAGTATTTCTCTTCCTCTGTGTGTCTATGTGATGTCAGCCTCTTCAGTATGGATGCAGTCTGAAAGAGCAAGTGATGAGCTTTCTTTGCAGAGGTCAGAATTATTCATTCTTATGTTTTCATTTGATTACATTTCTGAAACACATTTCCAAGATGGCATATTTCATTCTTTAKAGGAAGTATGTAAGTTGCTGCTTAGTGAGGAATATGAGTTGCTCTTGGTCTTTCTGGAGAATTCTTTACATTAGACTCTTTTTTTTAGGAATCCTTTTGCCTCTCACCTTATATTAGGGTGACATTAATCCATTCTCTTCCTGTCAAGAAGCATTGCAGCAAATATGTTGTATCAAGTTTCTGTGGAAAGAAACTACTATTTCAGATTTAATTAAAATCCTYGTGGTGCTGAACGCAGGCCTTTGCAGCTTGACATTTAAGAAACTAATGTGTTGGTTCTGTGAATGCTGAGCAGCTGTATGGAGTCATTAAATGCTAACTTTAGAACTGGGCCTTTTGCCAGTTGCTTAGTATCTGGGAAGCAACGGTTCAAATAAGAATGGCACTGTAGCCACTATCACATAGAACTAATTGTTTTTATTTCCTTGCTCTTGCATCCAGGTTTTGCTGCTTCATCATTGGTCAGAAAACGACCTTAGTCTGCACACTACCTCAGCTCATAATAGTATCTTAGTCTGGAGGCTTTCTGCTGACTCATCAGGACTTCTGCCTGGGTAAGATACCAGGGATGTGAGTAAGAATTGTAGAATACTATGAGTTCCCATAAGAAAATCCAAGGTGTTTTTGCTAAAAGGTTTTCGAAGTGTCAGGAGGAGAGTTATGTTGTCCTTCTTTCACTGACATACTGTTAAGTGAAAGTRTATGAAATGCAAGTTAATTAGGTCATTTTTTTCCAGGTATTTTCTGGTTGGTTAAAATAGCATATCTGAACAGAATATTCTGAAATAGAATATTCTGAAATAGAGAAATAGAGTAGTTACAGTTTCTTGGGACATTGTGTGCTGAGGAAATGCAGCTCGTGCTTAAAGTTCTCTAAATTAGGAAAAAAAAAAAAAGAAAAAAGACCCTGATGTGTATATGTTTTCCCTGCTCTTCAAAGTCAGGTTTATATTGGTGTTCTCCATCTTAGTAATAATCTTATGTACATACTAGGGGTATGTACATCTAGGTTGCTTTACATATTGTAGCTAATTTTGAGATTTGGAATTATGATGATGGTTAAATTAATTCAGAAAACTAGAGCAAAAAACAGAAACCATTTTCTTGGTTAATTTGTCTAAAAACAGCTTCACCTGTTCTGATCTTAGATGTACTGTGTTATAACACTGGATTTTCTACTGAAAATTCAGGAAATGGTGTTTTTTTCAGTTCTGAGAGCATTTCCCTGATCTTTATATGTTTTGAAAAATGGATTAAATACATGAATATATCGACCTGATTTTCCTTTTTAATGGGAAAATCTCAGAAAATAAGTCACTCTCCACTTTTTTTCTGTGAATAACACGAGGATGTTTTGGGCAGGATTGGAGTAGAAGTTTGATTGAAGTTTGACTTTATCTGTTTCYGAATACCTAATGGGTCTCCATGCCCAAAAGGCTGAGGTGAGATGGGTGTGTTCTGACCGACGTGGACTGTTTACTATTTTGGCTGATAAACTGGGAGGGTGCATTAAATCTGCCTCAGCAAGTGGTAGCAAAGCTTCAAGCTGTAACAAGGACAACTGCTGCTTTCAGCTCCTGCTGAAGGTCAGGCGCTTCTAAATCCTGTCCTAGCTTATAAATAAGAATGTGGTTCATTTAGTTACAGAAACTGTAACCTCAAGGGTCTTTTGGAGGGGAAAATACTACTAGGTGTATTTATAATGATATTCAAGAGAGGCCTTCCCAGTGATTTTTGGACAGGAAGTTGTATAAATCTAGAGAAATATTTTGAATGAGTAGTGAGACTGTCCAGACTTTAAGAGTCGGAGCTGTAGTGCTAAAATGAGTTGACAATTACACCAGGAAATAGCAGGTAAAGCACCCAAMTTCCACAGGCCCATACATTTCACACACATTCAGCGTTAGTTCTTGGTGACTGAAAAACAGTAATGAACAGCAGTGATCCCCACCTGGGAGGAGAGGGGATGGAAATGGCTGCAGTGTGAAGCAGTGAGCCTTGTTCCATTAGTTTTCCCTCGAGCAGTATTGTGTTCTGCAGATCTTGTCTAAGCTTTTGTTATGTGCCCTGCATCCTTTCTACTAGGCCCTGGCTACATTCCTCTGGTGGTCACTGAAACCTGCCAGCCTCCTTTCTCCTTGGGCAAAACTTGTCCTTCTGTCTGTGCCAAGTTGACATTTTCTTCCTTAAGGATAAGTGCAGTTTACCTGGTAAGATTCTGTTATTTCCAAAGTGCTAACAACTAGACTTTTGGCAAATGCAGTACAACACTTAAAARTAGATGATGTCCAGACTTCTGATTTTTTTTTTTACCTGTCCCTAAAGAAGAGTTATTTTCCTGCAGTTTTGCATGTGGCATACTCCTGAAAGCTCTTTGATAGGCTTAAATAGAACCCTGATGCCATAGGAATTTAGAAAGATTTCAGTAAACTTCAAGAGGTACCCAGACATGATGAGGTTCCCCTGCATAGTAGAGTTTTGCCGTAGCTCTTTAGCAGACTTGACAAAATGTATATCAGATGAGCATGAGAGCAGTACATATTAATAGTTTTATTCTTAAAACGCTCTTGGTACAATTGAGTAATTTATGGATGGTTTTCAGAGGCACAATGACAGCTATCAGTGAAGACTTGATTGATATGTCAGCACTCCTCTAGTTCTTCATTTGTGGAAAAGGAATGAAAATGGAGAAGGAAAGCCCAAAGCCAAACTGGATTTTCATCATTTCATTATAATGGACTCTGTACAAATTCAATTATCTTTCATTTAGTAACTTTTTATTTTCTTAAACTCTCCTGAGTAAATATCTAAAATTTGAGGAATCTATGCAAATCATGAGCACTGAATTTTATGTAAAGAAACCAGTACACTTATATCCACAAGTTTAGAATGAAAGCAGCTCAAATTTGAGATGGGGTTTTATTTTTTTCAAGGAATAGGACTTTTGAGAACAAAAGGTACAAGATGCCAAAAACCCCCAAGCTCATAGCACGAGGGAGAAAGCACAGACAGCTCCCTGAATTTTGCTAGTAAATCTTGCTTCTTGTACTCTTTTTTTGAATAACTTTAAACCAGGATGAAAGATCTGGATAAAGTTATGTATGTATCTGTTTAGAGACAGCACAGTGTTTGATACATGTTGTATAAACTTGATTCAACTTGGAATTCCTTTGTAATAACCCTGTGTAAGTACCTGGGTGGGGGGGGGAAATGTATGAGTATATTTATGCCAARATGCAAAGTGGACATCTTTGTGCTGAGCTCCTAAGCTGGTGCCTTTCAGTGATGATCTTGATGGCTGGGTTACTTCAAGCAGTGAGGGGAGAAGTGGAGCCTCCCTCCTTTCCCCCATGCCTCCCAGTCTGTGGCAGTGATGTGTTTGTGTGTTGTTGTTGTGGTTTTGTTCCAAATTGTCCMGGAGAAATGTGGCCTAGTGGTCCAAAAGAATCAGAAAACAGATCAAGGGAAGCCCTTTAATGCAGATCATATGGATACTATAGTWGTAAGAGAAGAGCTATTCTGTATTAAGACTAATGATAGCTAAACCTATTGGGCCAGATTTTCATGTATAAAGCAGTAGGTTCATGTGTGAATGTTGCAAGCATCAGGTATGAAAGCTTTGTTTTCATTATGCATTATGTCTAGTGCTAAAACATATTTTTTTGCCTGTCAAGTGAAATTCCTCATTTTGTCACTGGAGTTAGCTGTTACCTGAACTATCATGTGCTTACATTTTATGTCTGTGACAAAGACTGGTTAGAGGTGAGATAAAAAATACTTCTGCCTTTTAGCTTTTCCTTTTCCATTTYCCAATAATCTAAGCTCCATAAATTTTGACCATTAAGAGCTATATTCAGTAAAGCTAGTCAATACAAAAAAAAAAAAAGTTGCAATATATTTATCTTCCTCTCTATAATAATGTTTAAAACTACAGATACAAATTAGTATTTTCATACAAACTGCAGATTGTATGCTATAAATTCAAGCTTTAAGGACCATATGACTTCTTCCTGCCAATTCCAAGCTCCCATATCACTCTTTTTCACAGATTGAATTTGTAATCATGGGTAAATGCAGGGTAAATATCAACTGGGGTTGTGAAACTCTRTTTTCCTGAAACCAGTAATTTGACTCTTCAGATTTTCAGATTTTAAATTGTSTAGTGATGACATCAATGTTGCACTTCAGAAACCTTCATAATAATGAATGGAAAAAGTACTTATCTATTCCTTCAACTGTGAATTTCCTGATGGCAGTAATACAAGCTGAAAAATAGCATTAACCATTTTTATTCTTTATTTTTGATTTTTTAAATCTTTGGATTTGATACTCTATTTATTTATAGTCTTTGCACAAGGCTGCATGCACTTATCACACCTCATTGCTGGCACATTTTACCCCAAGAAAAAATGTTAAGAGCTTTTTTTCATATTGATTCCCAAGCTGAGCAATTTCATATTTTGTTTTCATACTTTGACCTCTAACCCTGGGATCCATTAGGACACTGAGCTAGCAAGGTGTAGACACATCAACTACAGAGAGAGAACTAAAATGACACTGTCTCCAGCAAAGGGTGCATTAATAGATCCGAATTCAAACAGAAAAGGCCTTTTTTTTTTTTTTTTTCCTGCTGGGAAGCAGAGTCCTCAAGAGAGTGATCATAGACTGAAGAACATGATATGAAAATCAATAAAGGCCCTATTGTGCTGGTGATGTGTCCGGGAAGTGCCATTTTATATCTTGTTAGTGGATATCTAAAGGAAGTTAAAGCTACTTTGCTCATAATAATTGGATAAATCCTCTTTCATCAGTGGTCTATTTTGCTGTTCAAAGTAAAAGTGAAAAAAGGTGGAGAGTCCAGTTTGAAACTGCATATGATGAAACTGGATAAAGATAGTTGCTGTTAAGGGTAGAGCTTTTTTTTTGTTATTATTATTATTATTAAGCTAATATTCTTTCCAGAACTGATTTCCAGCTCTTTTTCAATCAGAGATATAAAAGAATAATTAAAAATAGAAGGCCTTCTTGGGGAAGGGTGCTTAATTGGAAGAAAACTGTCACTTAATCTCCCAGACAAAGAAACTGTAAATGTGTTACTTTACAGCAGTGGGTAAAGGAATTAATGCGTCTTGGTTACGTTTATCTGAATTATTAATACTGTAGTCTGGTTGAGCTCAAATAGTAGAAATGGCACTACCCTGGATATAGTTGTGGCATTGCACAATTCGAAACAACTATGTAATATAAAAGTTTGAAGTAAGTTATTGCTTGAAAAAAATGCATGGTTATCATTAGAAAGAAGTATATGAAATAGGGAAAAAAAGGAAGAGTGTGCCTTCAGTTTGTTTTTGAAACTGAAAGTTTCTCAGTCAGTGTGTTTTACGGGCCCCCCCTTTTAAAAGATTTAACTTTTCTCCAGCACATGTTCATGCTTTGTATTTTTATTCTAGTAAGTACTTCCTTCCCCTGGGATTGCCTTTGTTCTCCTCCATTCGAAAGATGTGAAGATAGGTAAAYCCAGAAGATATTATTTTCTAGACAAGGACTGTAGTGAAGTAGAAGATGATCTGCACACGGGGCTGTTGAGTGGATCAGTGGTGCAAACAGGGAGGAAGAAAAGCTGAGCTTTCCCTTTGCAGTGTCAGCTTTGGTTTTACTAAATGGTGTGATGTAGTTTGTGTCAGTATAACAGGAAGTAAAATTAATACTAAACAATAGTGGGTTTCCTCATTTACCCCCTTATACTTCCCAATGTAGACATACTTGCTTGAAATTAAGATGTTATCAGTAGTTTATTGTGGGATAGCACTAGATTCCTTTTTCTAGTACATATTCTAGTACATATTCTTTACCTTTTCTTTATCTATTCTTTATCCTTCTTTAAATTTCATATTAATTTGCACTGCAGTCCTACTACAAAAATKATCTTTTTTATTTTTGCACAAGATGAAAGACATTGTTTTGGCAAAAGTTTTGTCTTGACTAGCATCTGATCTTAAATTGTCAATTTATGTGAAGTACAGTGGTATTCAGAACCACCTCCTTTCCAGGTTTTTGTAGAAGTAAACAGGACCRTGAGGCTTGATAGTGAATGCAAGGYCTAACTAACAGAAATTGATACAGTTTGTATGAAAACTGCAATTTGAAATATAAACCTTCAGTAAGCTTTAAATGATTTTTCTCAATCTCCATCAGTAGTAAATAGTGCAGAATGGATCACTTTCTCTTCCTACCTGACATCTCCTCCTAGATTATGTTTGAGAAGCTAACAAGGTGTGACTGCCAGTGRCAGGGCAAAACTAGTCACTTTAATCTTTCATTGTAACCTCCTCAAAATGTATACTTGCCAACTATAACCTTTTCTTGCTATCCCTGTAAATATCCTCTTCCGGAAAGTTTTTCAGTRCATGACCTTATTTAGGAAAATGTTTTCTTGTATGCTGCTCTTCATTACAGTTTGTGTGTGTGAATATATGTAGCTCTTTTATTCATATCTGTATATGTGCAAAGATTCTGGGATCTCATTGCAGGTGTATGGAGTGGGTTAGATTTTCCTGTGCCAAAAAATTCTGCTCTTACTTTACCATTGCCTTATCTTGTATACGTCTCATCTCTTCAACACAAGTTCAGTAGAATAGGACTTGGTTAACATCTGCTATTAAATTTCTGTTCCTGACTGAATTTAAATGACTGTCTTAAATGGACATTCTCATTCATTAATTTGAATAATACATTTTATTACAATCAGATTCTAAATTCAGAGCTATCTGTGCCACATTAGCTTCCTTGCTTTCCACTTCATCTTGCTTATTGGAGGAAGATGACTAGTACAGTACTTAACCAAGAATGTTTTATAAAACAATATCCAAACAGTCTATACCATTATAGAACTGTAGATTCTGAATTTCTGAACTTTCTTCTTCTCTTAGTGCACTAAAAAATGTAAGGGAATAATGACTTTGTGATTTTTTTTTTTCATGTAGGCATTGAAAAGAATGTGTTTGCAAGTTGAGGTAAATTTAGATCAAAAGAAGAATGTGGCTGTCTAATGTCCAGTGCTCTCTCATCTGGGCGGAGGAAGGATAGAACCTCCTTAAAATTCTGCTTTGATCCTGAATTTTGTTCAGTATCTGCAGACAAAAAAGGGTTTTGATGAGTGTTCAGTGAGGACTGGTCTTTCCTTTCTGCCTTCTCAAACGTAAATAGCTCCCAATGCTGTGCAATGAATAAGAGGCGAAACTGCCTAGCTGGGAAGAGCTGCATGTTTTATTTCTTCTGTGGCTCTRTTACCCTACTGATGCTGCCAGAAATGCTTCATTACATTCATGTTTGCTGTGATCAATCCCTTTGGGTGAGATAACTACTGCAGGRCAACTAACCAGCAGTTCAACTTCAAATTTTTATGCAAGAACAGGATTTGGGGTTTTGCAGGGCATGCTATAACTTTTTAGTAAGATCTTATTCTGTGCCAATCTATACCAGTTAAGAGAGATTTGTATGATGTTCTTGGGGTAAAGATACATCAGGGAAGGGGTGGAAGAAAACCAAACAAGCCTGTGCATCTTACTGGACCAAAAACATAGACTCCTGTGCCAAGAAAGAGAGAGAGAGGGATCTTTGCAGATGTTCTTCATAAAATAATATCTACCAAAAACCCCAATAACACACAAACCTGAACCCAAAACCCTCCTCTGTGCTCTTGACTGTATTAACATTATAGTAACAGTATACTAATCCTTCTGACYTGTCTGTCTTGGACCTGTATCTTCACTTGAGATCTTGGTGCTTTTTGGCAAGATCAAGCTGCACAGAGCCAGTCTGATGCTCTGATGCCTTGGTATAATGGAAATGCTAATAGACCATTCAGTGCTGCCAGGGGCTTGGAATTGGTATCTTGAAATAAATCAGTGTAAAAAACAGTACTAATTGKATGGCTGTTTAAGTCATATGCTTCCTTATAGAAGGGAAGGAGCTGCTTTCTGTATACTATAACTGACTCATTAATTTACTGAATAGGCTGTTTCTGTTGCAAGTTATTCCCTGTAATAAGAAACAATAAAACATTATCTTAAAATAGACAGTAGAGACAAAGGAATTCTCTATATTGATACTAACAACAGATAGCATTCTGGATTCAAGTATTGTGTTCTCTGTACATCTTCATWTGTAATTGTTTTGATGTTTTTCCTTGGTCATTATGAGTGAAAATGAAATGCCTTTTCATAGCTGGTGTAGAATGGTGCCTTTTTGAAACCATTTAAATGTTGCTTCACTACTAGAAAAGGGAAATGGAGTAATAATTCTTTCTCAAGTAGTGTCTCTAAACTGTGGTATTGCAGTTATCTTGTATGGCAAAGGAATTCTAAACTAATGTAAAGTGTAAATAGAAACTAGAACAAGAAGAATTGAACTCAACCAGTATTAAAAGTAGGGGAAGCATAGCCTGACAGATGAAAATAGAGAATCAGAAAGTCTGTTTGCTCTCTGCTCCTGGGAAAGTTGTTTCACTTCACGTAGTAGTTCATCTATGAAAGATAAGTTTTGGGAGACACTTACTGGGGCTTTACCTGAATCTTTCACTGTCTGGGTTTGTAGGGCCTGTCCCACAGTTATAACAAGGTAAGAGAGTAGTCCTTGTAGGTTTTGGTCTTGTCTCTTCTCACAGACTGAAAGCTAGTTAGAGTTGCTTAAGACAGGGCACAAGCCATGCCAAGYCACAGAACCAGGTCTTCCTGGTTTATTGTGGTAGACTCGGTCTGCCAGTCTGGATGCTGAAGGACCCCAGCTGACCTCTGTAGACATAAACAGGGCTGCCCATTTAGTGCYTCTTCCACTGCTGGCATTTTGGGGACCTCTGCCCCTGCTGCAGGGGGTGCCCAGCTGGGAGACTGATTGCGCAGATAGTAAAGAGTTTTGATCTTTGTAGTGCTCAATACAATGTTACTGACAATGTTTCTGTGGCTTCACTTGCCTCCCCCTGATTACTCWTGAAACCATGACTGCTGTCACTTGGTTCTCATATTTTAGATAAAAGTAAGCTGCATTTTGGTTCAGAGAATTACTTCTCATACGAGTAGATGTTAAGATATTCTAATGAGAATTGTTCCATACTTCAGGATGATGCTTTTAGGTTGTGAGACTGAGTCTGGGATTTAACTTGAATTCAGTTATTGGTAGTTAAGTCTTGCTCTGAGCAACAAGGGGAATAATAAGTAAATGAGCYTTCTGTAATAGTCTTTACAAGCTGGGGAAAAGTTTGGCTTTGGTTCAAATATTTGCAAGAACTGAATTAACTTTTCCTAATTTTGCTCATCACTTTTATTTCTTTGAAGGCCCCTTGACAACTTGGCAAAGATGTCTTTTGACTTTCCATGGCTAATTTATCGGGTTTAGAGGAAAAAGCTCGTTATTATGTAAAGTTTACCTGGTATTTGGACATTGCCTTGCTCTTTATAACATAGGCTGCCTGCTTCAGCAACTTTCTGACTKTTGAAAAGGACCACATCTTAAGGATGGAGAAATACAGAACCCTGGATACTAGGCAAGAAGTAAAGACAGTGATGTCATGACGAAAGAGATTAGCCTGAAATTTTAGACTATAAAAGTTTTTAATGACAGTTCCTTAGACATAAGGATCAGACTTACTGCAATTTATTCTGTGTTTTTGGATGATTAAGATAGTGTTATGTGTGGTGCTTCCTCTCCTCCCCTTACTGTCTCTTTTAGCACTTGTTCTCAGTACTGCTGTGCTGTCACCTTCAGGGCATTTCTCTTCCATGCCAATTGTTCAGGATTTTGGGTGAAATTCTGTTTTAAGATCATATTTTCTTGCCATTTTGCTGGAAAAGAACAATATCAAGCTACACCAAAAGCATTTTGTCTAGGCTTGTGTTTTAAGCTAATTTAGTGATAGATGTGATAGATGTGATAGAACAAGCTACACTGTGTTCTTCATTGGTTGGGTAGGTTAAAGTATTAAAGCATTTAAGATTAGCGATATAGGCTTTATTGCAAAGACTAGAGGGTACTGATGAACTTTGAAGAAAATCTCATTTTATTGACATTAAACAGCTTTGCTACATGGCAGATGAATAGTCATGAAATAAGATTTGTGACTTTTTTTTTCTACTTCTTCCTTGTTTTAATTGRAGCAGACTCGTTTTAGTTAATCTCTTCCCAGATGATTTAATGGTTAATYCAATGAACTAGAGACATTTGTTGTGTAACATTAGCTTTATTAACTTCTTCAGGGTGTTAGCCATATTGGTTTTGTGGTCTTTTCAGATAGTGGCTTTTTTCCCTGCAGTGCACAAATTATAGTAGTGACAGTGTGTTCTTTTTTTGAAGTTACTTGCTAACTGAGGGGGAAGGGGTGGGGTCAAGAAAAAAAGTTATAGAGAGGTTTCTGTAGTCAAGGTGCAATGATGTTTTTTCAGACCATAGGCCTTGGGTTAGACTGAGTGGAAATTATGACTTATTTTGTACTTTTTKGGGGAGTGTGTTTTGTTCTAGGAGCTTTAGCAGTGGCATCTAATCTGTCCCCTTACTATGGTGTGCCGGGTTTAGTAGTGGAATCTATTGTGCGGTGTAGTTGGCTGATAAGTTTGAGGGAATTATTTATCTCTTTAGTCCTGTTTTTGGTGTATTTGGGATGGATCTTAGTGTTTTTTGTCTACTCTGTGTCTTCGGCTGCAGATCCATACCCACAGGATTGGGGGGATTGGTGAGTTTTTGGGGGTGGGTTTGTGCGAGTAGTTCTAACAGGGATTGTGTTGGGGGATTTTATCGGGGAAGGAATTGTGAATGTTAATACAGATTGTGTGAGTACAGTGTCTGTTCAAATGAATTTTAGTGGGATGGCAATGTTTTATTTTTGAGGGACAGGGATATTTATGATAGTGAGCTGAGGGTTACTACTAAGTTTGTTTGTGGTGTTGCAGCTTGTGCTGGCATGTCTCGGGGGGCTATTCAGGCTGTATAGTGTTGGGAGGGATGTGGCAGAAGATAGTGTAAGGGATGTGGCAGAAGATAGTTTAATGATGAATAATATCAGCTTTGGGAGCTGGAGGTAGAGGTTTAAGTCCTCTTTTTCTGATTGGGGTGGGGAGAAATGTCTTGGGTGGTAGTTTTTGTTCTTTGTGGTGGGCCCCGCCATTCTTTTCCCCTAGCTTCCTACCACACCTTTCCCTCTTACCTTCCCTCCTCATCCTACACCCTACCACACCTCTCCCCACGTCCCACACCCTACCACAGCCTACTCCCTCATACATAAGGTGGGGGTATGTTTTATTCTAAGAAGAGACAGTATCTTCGATCTTTGACATACAAGACCAATGTTTTTATAAGTTATTAGAGTATTAGTAAAGGATTTTGTTTTCTAGGGTTCTAAATGATGAGGAATAGGAATAGTAGGATAAAGAAGTATATGAAGGATGCTATTTGACCAATGATGATGAAGGGATGTTCTACAGGTTGTCTGCCRATTCATGTGAGAATAAGTAGGTTGGCAAGTAAGAGTCAGAAGAATGCTTGAGTGCTTGAGGAATGTTATATATATATACATATATGTGTATAATTTTTTATATTCATATATATATATACACACACCCCCATATACATATATATATGGATTTGCAGAAGAATGGGGAGAGGAATAAGATGAGGACTGAGGCAGCAAGAGCTAGGATGCCTCACAGTTTGTTGGAGATTGAACGGAGGATTGCATATGCAAATAGGAAATATCAGTCTGGTTAATATGAGGAGATGTAGATAGTGGGTTAGTTAGGTCTTTGAGGAGCATAAATGTTGAGCAACATATGAAATGAAAAGAATGAAATGGATGGATTGTGTGCGTAGGTGAAATTTAAGGAGTGATTGTGAGGTGAAGTGGTTAAAAATTTTTTTAATCTAATTAATGAAGCACTACTTACCACAATAAGTAAGTATCCCCAGAATAATATATAACAATTGGTAAAGTGGCTACTATACACTAACTGTTTGGAAATCATCCAGTAAAGTAGGGTTTTTCTTAACTCTGGCCAGAATACTTAGTTAAATGAAAGAGTGCTAATGAATATGTTCAACAGTCCTCTCTAAAAGGGGTTGGTTCTTTTGTGTTGGGAGATTCATCAATATTTACTCTGGAATAGTATTTGAAAAATATTTTCCTAATTTTGCAGGAGGGTTCACTTCACCACTTGTGTAGAGTGAAGACATTGCATTTGAAAAAGGAGTGGAGAGAGTAAACCAACAGAGCAGATGTAATAGCATGGTGGAAAATGCCTACTGCTTAACTATTCTTTGAATAGGAAGTGGATGGAATCTTTCACTTTACATTAACTAGTGATTTTGTTTCCAAGTTACATCAGTTCAATCTACTGGGGGACAGAGGGAAAGCTTTTAGAACTCTCAAATGTACACAGTATTAAAAATACGATCGACAGTGCATTTGCCTGTTTCACGACACTCTAATCTCCAACCCTTCTTTCTATCTGCTCTCAGAGAGAGACCTCCAGTCATACTTTCTGTTAAAGAACTTCTGTTTTTGTCTTGAGCTCTTTCTTCACCTGGTCTGTGGCCTTAAGGAAGATGGATTTTGCAGGCACTTTCTGTTAACCTTTGACTCTAGGCTCCCTTGTAATTAATGAAGAAATAGATTTCCCACAAAAGGCAATTCAGAGCAGAAAATTACAAGGCTTCACACTGGCCATCCCATTTTGCATTTTCACCAACTTAGAAATCTGGAAAGAAGATTTTATGTTACTTTATGTGCAAGTGGTCTTTTTGATGGTGGAACAACAGAATGTTCCATTTTATCTGGGAAACCTACAAACACTCAATTTATCTTTTTTTGAAAGAAAACATACTGTCCCATGATCACAGGATGCTTAAACTACTGTGACAGTGAAGTATTAATCTCTGATAATTCCCCTCTTTTAAATRATTGGTTAGGAGGTGCTCAGTTTCAAATAAGATTCACCTAATAAATTAATACTAACTTGTCTCTTTCTTCATGAATTTAGGTGGAGTCTTGTTGTCTMTGGGAAGTTACTTAGCTAGTCACTTTAAGACTGTAAACCTAGTTAAAGTCAGCTTAATGATTTAGTGCCTTCCAGGAGCTGAGATGTCAACAAGCAGAATTAAGTAGTACAAGTAATACAGAAACAGGAAGAATTTGCCCTTGACCGGGTTTGAGGGTTCTAAGTCAGAATGGTATCACGGAGCTATTGCCATGCCACAGTCACTAAAGTGTACCATCAATTTCACTGCAGTTTTGAACTAAAAAGACATTGCATTATTTCTATCATCTTGTTTTGAGTACATATAGTATTCTAAAAGGAAAAAAAGTGTCTACAGATTCTAATTTGATTTAATTCTGATTAGATTTAATTCTGATTTCTAATTCATCCTGAAATGATGAAATGACTGTCTTTTCAAAACCTTTGGAATCTACACAGATTAATCTTTACCCCACTGTTTCCTTCATTCATTACTGCTCAGCACACAAGGCATTGATCTAATCTTTGACAAGCAAAATTCCCTGATAAAGGAGTTAACACTCTACATCAGTAAAGTTGCTCCAGTATTCTGTTTGTTAGTAGACAGGATATCTGTAGGACAATAAAATACTTGGAAAAATATACTTCGGAAAGAGTTTCTCTAGGTTTTTGGGGTTTGTTGGTTTTTTTTTTTTTTTTTTTTTTTTTTTTTTTTCGGGGTATTTTTTTAATTATCCAGGGAAATAAGGGGAGTGGAGAGTGATCATACTGTGAACCATTTTAGTGATGGTAAAATATTTCACAATTTTGGAATCTCAATTAAGCTAGTAGTTTGCAGTTCAATCTTTCATTATTCATCAAATTCTGTCTTACCTTCAAACTCTAGAGAAATATAGTTGGACATATTTTTGCTTTTCTAGATTACTTTTTAAAAGTTTATATGTGGTTTGACTTACCAATGTTGTGAAAATCTGCACTACTTTTTAAATTCTTAATATATTTGAATATTTAGTTTTTATGACTGTAGGGCTTGCCAAACTCTTCTATTGTCAAGGGATGTCATTTGTTGCCAGGCATTTGAGTGAAAGTAGATTTAAGTATTCTAATGGTGCACATTTGTACTCGTGAGACACAGCCAGGAAACTTGAAGTATTGCAGGAATGATGCATCAGAAGTCATGTTGTAACTTTAAAGTGGATCAGTGCAATCTTGCATGGCAGAGTTAATATACACTGTATATTTTTATGTTGGTATGATAGTGTATAGAAGTCCTGATTCTGGTTTTTTTTTTGGCCACATAATATTGTATCTAGAAGGCTTGAAGTAAATATCTGAACACATTTCTGAATTTTAGAAAGTTCTAAACACAATCTTGTTCTAACACAACGTTGTATACAAAATTTCCTAAAATTCCACAAGGAATCTGAGATTTGTACTATATTTCTGCCAGGTTTCAACATACACACACAGAAGAGCTCTTATATTCACCTCTCACAAGTTTTGGATGTAGTTGGTGTAAATCACAAATTTAGTAGTATGGAAGATTGTAAGATGGCATTAAAAAAATGAATCCATGAGCCTTCAGTTCCTGCTCTTCCCTCCTACCATTGTCACTTGTAGATCCTGATTTAATACAAAACTTTACAGTTTCCATCTTTTTTTTCAAGCCAAGGAGGAATTACGGCTGTGGGGGCCGCTGGGGTATGCTTGTGTTTTGAAGCTCCACAGCAGAGAGTGTGTGCCCCATTTCAAAACTTGGTAGAACCTTCAGATTCAGCACAAGTTAGAGGCAGCTTAGTGTGCTGACTTGGCTCTGTAGTTCCAGCCCTATTACACCAAATAATAATCTTTAGCACTACTTGTGTGTCTAAACATCATTCTCCAGTTCTTTTGGCCAGTATTTTATCCTGTTCTCTTGGGAGAGGGCCCATTATTCATATCGAATAGTGATGTATGTGTTCAGTGGTCCAAATGCACAGATTCTGATTTTTCAAGATGAACAAAATGTATGTTTTGTCCAACTTGCCAAAAAAACCCCACTATCTTGATGGTATCTTCTCTAGAAGAACAGATACTGAAAAGAATAGGACAATTTGTAAAGGAAACTGCTGTTGAAATACTTGGCATCTCTTTGACATTTCTTAACTAGGAAGAACAGGTGTCTTCCATGACGAAGGGAGGAAAAATACTTAAACTATCTGTAATGTTTAGGAGGTTCATGAAGTAGGAGAAAGATAGTTAATTTCCATGCAGATTTTGACTCTTATTTAATACATTGTAAATAAGAGATCTTGATGCCGCTTGTATTTACAAGTACACTAGTGTATCTAGTACTTACAAGTACACTAGTATATCTGCTCTGTACCTGAGGATGTAGAGTAATCTGGAATCTGTTTTACAGGCTGAGATTGTCAGACATTTCTGGTTATGTTGAAAGGCTAGAAAGCCTTAGGAAGAGGGATCATGTTGTAGAAATCACTCTTGATGCTGCCTAGTAAGCTCTAGATTATAGATTTGCTTCAAAGCTAAAATTTTTTGAATTCCTTGGAAAAAATGGCATACCCCTCATAGTTAGAGGTCATGCTTGTCATTCTGTATTCTAAATTGCTATATTGTTTCACAGGTTACAGCAGGATCAGGGCATCCAGACAGCAAACTTGAGCAGTGCTCATTAGCGAGCTGCTAATTCAGGAGATAGCTGCATGATCTAAGTGTTAATTACACCAGGTAATATTTGGACATCAACAGAGCTGTACAAGACTCAGGGTAAGTGAGAGGGTTATTGGTATAACTGGATGTCTGAAACACTGAAATGCTAAAGCACTGAAGTTGAGAGGATAGTTTCACATGTTTTCAATGAAAACCCTTGGAAGTCTGAGAACTGCATGCAAATCATGCGTACATTTTGTGCCTCTTAGGCCTGGTATCCTTGCCTTATGCCCTAAGATAAGAGGTAGAAATACAGAGTAAAAAGAAAGCCAGTGCCTTTTCAATAAACCATTCTCCTAATACCCAACCCATACTTTTTTGTCCTCTTAAGAACAAAAAGACATGACTTGGTCTCCTTAGGTCTGCTGTGAAACCTGTGTAACGTAGGCTATCATGAGGAAAGACAAACTGTTTAACCTGAAAATTAGTTTCAGTCTGCAGCAGACAAGCCTAAGTGTATCTTTTAGGTCCTCTAGCCAGGTTTGATTTAGGAGTCTTCCTGCTATTACAGGCTTCCAGTAATAGGAAGATGAGGACTTCTGTTAGGAATAAATCAGACTTTTCAGGCTCAGATTGTTGCAGTAACAGCATTGTGGTTTCCTGTGATTTAGTCACTGTGCTATGGTTTTTGATGATGCTCCAGATTCTGTACTTAAGGGTATAAGAATTGATGGTGTCCTCTGGAAAAAAAATGGTTTCTATTTTCTGTAAATAAAACTTTCCTAAAACATACTGAAAGGGGAAAGTAAAGGAAACATTTTTGTGTCCTTTTTGCGTATAATTAAAATATACAGATAATAAGTTGTCAGAGAAGTTAATAGGTAGTAGGTGTTACTTACTTTGAAGTACACAATGCAACTATTTAAGGGAAGCATTAGCCCCGCAAGAACCAGGACATGAATTGGAGATCAGGTTGCTGGTGACATATGGTCTGTAGTTTCCTTATAAGGAGAGAGAGAGACTTTGTTTTGGCTTTTCAGTTTTGTTATTTTTCTAATATTAATACTTTGAATKATTAGGTTAAGCTTGTTACAGGATAAGTATTTGCTTTGTGAATATATAATATACAGAGGAATATACAGGGGTGTTCTATCTTGTGCCAAGGCGTATTTATTTCTGTGAACATGGAGAACAACTGGAAGCACATGGTATAATAGGAATGATTCCTCAAAGAGGTAGCTAATAAAAGAAAAGATACAGACGTTTGCTAGTTTGAGTAGGCTAATTGGGAAAGTATTACAGGCATGAAAGAAGTAGGAAGGAAAGCTAGCAATGAAACAAAAAAAAAAACACTTTAGTGCTGGAAAGATTATAGGGTTTGAAACTTTGTAGGTAGTGATAGCAGTCGAAGACAATGGAATTACGACAAAGGTGAGAGGATAGATAATAAAAAATAGTTTTTAGTAAGCTGCTTGATATGGAATGTTGCCTGAATAAGCATCTGTAATGAATGAGGAGGAAAATGCATCAGCTGTAGCACAGGTATAGATCTGTTGCCTCTGGAAAACCTCTTTTTCTTTATGCAGAGGTATAAAAGGGTAAAAACTAGACATAAACCAGATACCAGCTTGACTGCAGTCACTAGCATTATTGTTGAGCTGTTTTGGTGTGTGGAATGACTTCAGGAGCAGCTGTCCGCTGATATGAGATGGAGGCTCCCTGTAGCCCCCCCAAAGCCAGCTGAGCTCTTGTGATATATGGTCACGTAAGCCCCTCCTGACAGTGACAGCCAGAACTCTTCTGAAGACAGACATTTTCTGTTCCAAAGTAATTATTTTGTGCAATCCTCTCATTGTCTTGCCATAGCACATCTAGATCATCTGCATCCTTTTAGGAGGGGAAATAAAGATCATCTTACCTTACAACTGGCTTATTGATAGGACAAAGCAGATCAGGTAAACGAAGAGTGCTTAGGAGGAATGTTGCAGTTTTATGATCTGTAGATTAAGGTAGTTTTGAGGATTTGGATGTGTTAACTCTCATGCTGCCTGAAATTGTACACTTAAAGGCATGCTTAGCAGAAAAGCTGTTTTTTAAAATTACTACTGCAAAATGGAAAGGGAGGTAACTCCACTACTGCTCAAGTTCTGTTCTGTTTTGTCTTGAATGGAGTTATTTTTGAGAATGTTTTAGAAGTGTTTTCAAATCAAACAAATGTAATGCCTAAAAAGGCAAGCACAATGCTCAGATGTGAAATGAAAGTGGAAATAGATGATTATGAATCAAAGTCCTGCTGAGATTACAAACACTGTCAGTGTCACCACATATGGAGGACTCTGTTCATATCTACAGCACTCAAAAAAAAAAAAAAAAAAAGCTCTAAAGCCCTTAAAAATATTACAAGAACAGAAAAAGTCAACATCATCTGGGTCCCAGTGTTAAAGGAGAGAGGCTCTGATGGTGGGACAGAGAAGATCTAAACTCCATCCAGTTGAAAAAGAAAAASCTTTAGGAAATTAATTACTGACTTGTCTTGTGTACCAAGTATCAGCTAGCAAGCGTAATTCAGTTAGTTCATCCTTTGCTGAATTCTAAACAGTTATGACAAGAAGTACCAGAGAGCAGTAAGTCAGTGAGAGAGAGTGGCTTTCACTCCCTTGTATGATTGCAAGAAGCAGGTCTGTAAATACTTCTGGGAAGAAGGAAAAAAGAATTGAATGGGAGAGCAAGCATTCCTTTTTATTTCCTTTTTTTGTGCTCGGAATAAAGCAACACTAAATGATAGAAAAATTATTCATTTTCAAGGAAGAGTAGGTCTGCAAGTTTGAGATGCCAAAATGCAGTTCATTATGCTTCCGCTGAACAAATTGCTATACTAATCCCTCCTCTAATGTGAGCTGAAGTACTTTACCTTGGTTCCCAGTTGTATYGAAAGCAATTTGAACATCCTTGTCAGAACAGAAAACTTCAGCAGCACACAAAAGAGCTGTTTGTAAAGAAGAAACTAATAAGCAAAAAATGCCTTGCTAAAWATAGTAACACGTAATCTTGTAGTGTCAAATACATGCTCTGATAGGTTCCGAGGGTTACAAGATATAGTATTACTTAAGTTATTTAAGAGAAATTATTTTTTCTTTACAATAAACAAGAGTGTTTCTCCTAACTAAAAGTATTTAATAAGGAATATAGCTGTTTTTTAATCTTATACTTTATTTTTCAAAGGACTTTCATCTGTACTATGAATTTAGGAGTGGTAGTAATTATATAGTTCCATTAAACTGAATTTTGTAAGGATTCAAACAACCTTCTCTAAGGGTAAGAGCATTGTAAGATGTCCTTAAGTGTGCCTCTGTTTTGTTTACATGTTTTTGAGAAAAGGCATTTGGAAGTGTCTGCATAAACCTAACGGGGTTCTCGTGGCCTTGGATGCAAAGCATTAGTCCAGCAGACTTTCCTAACACTTAAACAGTGGTAAGTGGCAGGTGTGACAAATCTTAAAATATTAAAAGTGATTAATAGAAGACTGTAGACTGCACAAGCCAGTGATTATACTTCAGATATGTTTACTGCAGTTCTCTAAAATCTAGTATTTCATACAGTCCTAAGTTGATTTGGAAAGATAAATGCTGTAGGAGCAGATATCTTTCACATGTCACAGTGTGCGTAGAAACTGTACGGCTTTCCTTCCTCGCTGTAATATTTTGGTGGAGGTCAGAACATGTCAAGGGAGCAGCAGTGAGATAGACAGCCATTCACTTTTTACCTCTAGGATTTAAATCCTGCCAAATCATTAGTAGCCGCAAGTTGTTACCACCTGGTGGTTAAGCACTCCATGTAAAATTAATTTGGTATTCTCAGCCCAGCTCTGAGTAAACACATTCCCGCTTTACAAATATGATGAAAACTGGCACTAATTGGCACCCTTGCTAGCAGCCTCATTGGAGATGCCAAAATAACTGAAATGTTTCTCTGCTTCTACTGGTGGTCTCTCCAGGTCAGCAGGGAAACACACTGATGGGGCAGTATGGAGAAGATGGCACAGCTGCTGCTGCCCTTGCTGCTCTGTGGACTAAGTCTGAAAAGTTGTCTGTCTGGCACATTTCTCACGCCAGACTATGTAGTTCAGGTTTTTTTAAAGCTACGTTGGTGCACTTTCAGCAGTCCATTGGCAGTCAACCTAGAAATCCTTTTTGCCATCTGTGTGGTAGATGCAGTGATAGTGTAATAGCTAAGTGGTTCAAATGTGGCCGTGTATTTAAGAACTCAGGATTACAGCCAGYGTAGGCAGAGCAAATGGCTGACAGGTAGCTATTAATCACTTTTAGTCATTCTTTTCACTGCCAGCTGCTTTGTAAATGGGGATTGGCATGCAGTAGAGGAATACCTCCTGATTGTCCAAAATGAAAGGAATTTGTGCTTTATTTTTAGAAGTAGTAACCATGTGAACGTCAGCAGYCCCGAATGGTGATCATATATTTCAAAGTGAGACAATGTTTTAATATATGCAGTGCTTGGAGAGATACAGGTTGGGGAAATAGGTTTAAAGAGCAGAAAGAAAATTCATCCATGTTGTCTGTTTTGGGAAGGAACTGATCTCTGGTACTTCACAAGCTGACTTCCATATTCAACTGAATAAAGCACAGGCACTGAGGGTCCCTACCAGAGAAGGTGTGGGTTTTCACTGCATGTACAAAGTGAGCATGTCAGTCTTGCTTAGAGAACACTCGCTTGCTTTTAGTGAAAGTTAYGGTAATTTGACTGTGTTCTGGTTGAGTTATAATATCCTATTGAAATTTCAGTCTAGATACTGCTCCAAAAAGCTGTGCTGTGTTGGTGGTTTGAAGAAACGGTTTCCTGTAGAGGCTGGGCTTCCTTTACAGGATGTGATCTGTGTGCTTCAGTAACTAACACTGCCTCCAGGGAAAGTATGTRAAATGAAGCTTCTGGATACTTTTGGTCATTAAAGATTCCATTTATCTCTGCCTCCAGATGCAARTTTCTCAACTCAGGCATGAACATAGTTCCAGGTAACCCTGAGCAGTTTTTACTTTAGATGAATTTAGAGGAATTGTACACACTCAAGTTGGAGTACAGGCATGATAGTCAGTAAGTGAGAGACATTGCTTTTTCTTAAGCTGAAACTTTCTTATATAGGATTGTGTTAAYATGATCTTGATTATGATATTTTCCTGATCCACGTCTTTAGCTGATCCAGTTTCTTTGAAATAAAACTGAAAATCTATTCAGATTTGAATCTGCAACAAAACTGTGCTCCTCTATCACTTTCTAATTGTATTTTTACTAAGCTGAATATACTTCATCAAAACTTTCACATCTGTCATAAAGCAAAGACACTTTATAAATAAACAAATATCTGTCTGTCTATATATAGATAATATATTTGTTCTGCAGGAAATGAAAAGTATATCCGTTGCATTCAGGTCTGTCTGTTTGTCCTTTGTGAATCAGTGTAGTCCCATGGATTTGATAGTTTTGCCTAGTCAGTTTGTGCTAGGTAATCAGCTAGCTCATATGCGTGCTCTATCTGCTCTGATTTACTTCATTAGTGCGATAAATGTGTTTGTGCTGGGGTGCAGTGCCTGAACTTATTGAGCTTTTTAAGGGCAGTTGTGAAAGTGTATGAATGAAGGATCAATAAAGTTCATCCAGAAACTACTCAMGCCTGGGAGACACTGCCTGAGATGCAACTAATTCACTTCTCGGGAGAAATTCCTCTACGGTCAAAGCCAGTCTTTGCAAAGTAGTAAACTATTGAACCCAAAGAACTGAATCTAGGGCCACTATTACCATTGAGATCATGTTTTATAAACACAGTATCTAAATGACAGTACATGTGCATGCATGATTTAAAAACTTCCTTTCATTCTTTTTTAACTGATTATCTTCTTGCTGTTTTGTTATATGAAAGGGTGAATATAAACTGCCTTTTCTGTTAACCACTTTCCCCACTATTTTGGTATGCTTTTACTAAGCTRATGTGTATTAGTATCTTAAAAGATTAAGGTGATCTTTTCAATATGATTTCACAGGTCATCTGTACTGCACATTTCAATCATTTTTATATAAACTGTA
The DNA here is from genome assembly GCA_003342815.1 of Eudromia elegans. Classification (NCBI taxonomy): domain Eukaryota; kingdom Metazoa; phylum Chordata; class Aves; order Tinamiformes; family Tinamidae; genus Eudromia; species Eudromia elegans. Next base: position 5,065,986 of record PTEX01000038.1, on the reverse strand, counting down.
TTTAAATCGTCTTTACGTCAGTTATATCCACCTAAGATGAGATGTGCTAACACTGCTGTAGTACTACTCATTGTGGGATGCCAAGTAGATTGGTAGGACTTTTTCAGTGCCATAAAACTTCCCTACTTCCAGAAAAAGATGATAATTGCTGTTATGTAGATGTTGACATAAACAGTATCTGAATTGAATTAAAATAATTCATAGCAACTAGACTGCTACTTTTAGTATTATTTATTTGTATATTTTGGGTTTTTTTGCAAGAAAGGTTGTTACTGAGCCTCAGAGGTTTAGTGAATAAAAATATATTTTGCTAAGGATATGATATAGATTCTTAGTTTTAAATTCCATGTTTTGTGCCTTTTTTAGTTTTATTTTTCAACCTGTAGTCAGTYTGAATGAGACATAGAATATGAGTGGAGCCCAAAATAAAATGAGTTTTTTTGTAAATCACCTTCTTGACCAGCYTTTTAAAGTGACTTTGCAAAATAACCTTAATCCAAGCTGGGAACTTAATATGGTCTATAAATAGCATTCATAGGGAACTGTTCATAGGGATACTCTGTCTATGACCTCATTTTCAGTAAATGTGTTGCACTTTTGTTTTGTCATGCTGGTTTTTTTGTGTTTTTTTTTTTTTTTTTTTTTGCCTGCTCAGTGCCTTCCTGTCTGCCTATGTAGTTCCAGTCTTCTCTCATTTACTTTTGAAAACTTTGGCAATTGGCTGCAGTTGGCTCTATCTATAACTTGTCTAGTGCACAGGCAAAATCAAACACGTTGATTGTTTTTTATACTTCAGTTTGGTGAAATGAGAACCTACTAAACCTTCAGTTGAATTAGTATTGCAAATTATTGAAATGATTAATTATGTGGCATCTGAGTCCTGTGATAAACACCAAAACAACTCAAAGTTCAGGCATATTCAGATAAGAGATAAAATTTGGAATAAACTTTGAGTTTTGGTATGGAACTATGAAACTACCTCATGTTTTAATTAAGAATTTATTCCAAAGCACTGACTAGAATCAGCTGCACATTCTAAGTCTAAGGCTTATGTGCTACTGGGGGAATGCAGATGAGCAATCTAGAAAGAAAATAGGGAAATTGWATAACTATGTAATTGGAATACATAGCACCAAAAAAAAAAAAGTTGCAGGAAATGACCAAAAGCAAAATAATGAAACTGTTGGAAAAGGAAACAATTAATTTAATCACTTTGTGTAGTTACTCATTGTAATTAATTCAACTGCTTAAATTTATTCATCATAAACCATTTACTCAATATAATTCATTTATCTAATCATATAATTCTTTTGCTGCTTTATTCATTTACTCAGCCTAATTAAGTCTCCTGAAATGAATATATTTGTAAAGATTCACTATTCTTTTATCTGAGCATTACAATGTCTCAGTTAAGTTGAAAGAAAAATAAAAGATGTCTCAGATTAGCCTCTTCACAGACASCTTTCTGGTTTATAAATTATCTTTTGTCTCAATTGATACTGATGCTATTGGAAAGGTTCCCACTCCCCCTCCCAATATCAGGACAACTGAAGTACTAGTGAGTCATGTAACAGCTATGTGTGTGTTTAAAGAAGCCATGAAACACCAGTAGGTATCTATGCTCTRTCAAGTCATTGTAAAGCAAAGGATATAGTTGAATGATCATATGTCATCACTACATGGAATGATCATAGAATGATCATTAAATTCATTAGATGAATTTCAGAAGAGTTTATGAAGAACAGTGCTTGGAGTCTTGGAGTTGTTGGTAGCAGAACATAAGGTGAACACAGTGTGAAAGAGTAGAAAGGAAGCAAGAAACTTGAMCTTTGAATGATGAAACTCTTGGAAGCAAGGGGAAATAAGATAGATCTGTCTGGCATTCATTAAACCTCATACGGTGTATGCCTTTCAGTCAAATCCTGTCTACCTTTTTTCCCATCAAGGAACCTTTAAGTCCAATACAAAAAGTCTTRAGGTAATTTGGCTTAACAGTAAAACTAAGAAAAACGAATGTTACTTTCCTCCTCACTGATTCCATGAAAATGGGAAGYCTTTTCCTGTAAGTGAGGGCAAAGAGAAAATTTTATGAAATTGTGCTTCAGGAAAGATGGGTAGACTGCAATTATTTTTGGATTTGTAGTGAAACCCAAGTTCTGAACAAGCTTAGAAAAGAATGACGACTGCTTTACTACATAAGGTTTTACAAATGGAATTGAAGAATACTGTTCYGTTTAGTAATTTTTCTTTTCTATATTTTCTCAGTTTGGAAAAAAAATAGGACTGAAAAACTACTAGAGACATGTGCCAACAAAGACTGTGGCCAAGATACTTTTAAATCTTATTTATTTTAGTATTTCACATCTTCAGAAATGCTTCATATTTTGTTCATCCACATGAATATCCAAGCAGATGTTTATTAATCASAATACCCATGTCTTGTTCTTTGTAATTTGAATGCTAGACTGTGGAAATAAGGAGACAGGAAGATGAAGTTAAAATATATAATACCTTCGAGCTCATTCKGCCTTAGTGTCTATGTTCACTTCTGTAGTATACTAACTATGATACTTAGGAGCATAGTGGTGCATCTTTTTCTTCAAATTGAGTTGCATTCTTGATTAAAAGCACGCAGAACTAGAAAAATGTCCTCACTTATTTATATATTTGTTTTTCTTACTGTCTTTTATGACAAAGTGACTTGATGCAATCCCAGAAAATAAATAGCAGTGCAGAATGAAAAATAATTTGGGGTATGGGTATTTGACTTTGTTTTGTAATTGCATTCACCATTGGAAAGTTTCTCACAGTCAGGATTGACTTGACTTTTATGAYGATTTTCATGGTTTTGTGAACCTATAGATTAAAATCTGTTTTCAATTTTTAGAAAAGAATCCCTATTCATCTGAAAAACTTAAATAACAAWAGTAATCCCACCCAATTTTATGTAATGTATACATCTATCCTATGACTAGAAAAAGTCAACAGTAACAATGGATGATGTTGGTTTCCCTTACTGTTGTACCCTCTCCTACTTCCTCCCCATATAGTCCCCCCAACAAACAGTTTCAAAATATGGAAATAATATAATTCTGGTTTTAGGTAGTTACTGTTTTGGCCAGTGTTGTTTGTTTGTTTAATACCTTTCAAATAGAAGTAATATGTTTTTTGAGATTTCACTGATTTCATAGCTGGATGGTCTGGGGGTGCTGTGTTCACATTAAATAGAACCCATATATACAGCTCCGGGCATTTAAAATAATGCTAGGTATAAATAGAAATATAACATGTGGGGTTTTATTTTGCATTTCAGACATTCYTTTTATATCAAAAGCTGCTACAATTCATTACCTTAGCAGAGAGCTTATGGTAAGGGATGAAACAAGTTGTGATTTGAGGTATGCTAAATCAGAATGGAAATATTTTACTACAGGAAAGCCTGCAAGGAGGGGGAAAAGACTAATTATACGATTAAAAAGTTATTACCAAACCCAATAATATTTATACAGTCATCATACCTTTGATGTAGCAAAGCACAAAACAGCTTTTTAGTCTGAAACATGGCTGCAATATTTAACAAAGATAAATGATACTTTGGATGAGAAGAGGCGTTTCTTCTTTCTTCACACTTCAGCAGCCCACATTTCTTCAACTTAGTTTATTAATTTTAAACATGATGACACTTAAGGGCCACAGATCTCATGCTCTAGGTATATTTGTTGAATTCTCTAGCTCTCGGGGACTTMAAATGAAAAGAGAATTCATAGGTTTGTATAAAAAAAGATCCCAAGGTGTTTTGAGAATGGAGAATGAATAGTGACAATGCTTTGCCCTTATGCTTTAGTATAAAGTGTAAACATAATCTTTGCAATATTTGTAATACATAGAGAAAAATGAATTAGCATTACACTGCTGGATTTTTTCTTGAATACAGGAAAAGGTCAGAATTATTCTTATTGTACTACTTGGTCTTTAATGAATAGGTTTTTTGTTCCTTTGAGGATCTAGCCCAAGGCTTTGACAAGAATGGAAACATGATGTGCCATTTACAGTCTGAGATAAATATGAAATACTTAACATTTAATTTGTATTAATTAATACTGTGCCAATGGTAAGAAAAAAAAAACACAAAAGAAACCTTGAGAAGCAAGAATGCTTAATGTGTTTGGAATTGGACCTCTCTAAGAACATGGTTAACTGTGGCAACTAGAAACTGTTTTCTGGCAACTCTGATCTACTGATTTTTTTTCCCACTGCTTTATGTGTATCACAGAGAATGCTTTCTCTATTGTATCCTGCTTGCTTGCACTCCTTTTTTTAACCTGTCTTTGTTGGTGGATCCAGTCTTAGATGAGTCTCTTCTGTGTGCCAGATGGGTATAATGAGAAGTTTCTTCATACTCCAGCTGATTGATGTTGCTAATTCAGCAGATATTGGGCAGTTTGCCAAAGGGGCAACAAGAAGAGGAGACACTTGTGATGGGATAAACTATTTGTTTGATACATATTTGATCCAAACCATGAGGGCTGTTGGAGCATCAAAAGCGAAAAAAGTTACAGGAGTTTATTAATTTTATTTTAGTATTTAAAATGACTATCTCCTCCTTTTATCCTCATTATGGAGAAAAATAGGCCATTTTTACTGAAGTTTTTCTGGGGGGAAAAAAAATCAATGATGTGCTTGACAGCAATTGGAATGACTGAAAACAGTTTTATCAAGAGATGATAGAGGCTTTTCAATTAATAAATATAATAGGAATTTTATGGATGAAGAAGTAATATTGCAGACCTCTAAGGATCACTGTCTAGAGTTAAACAAAACTAAAACTTTCCTAAAGTGTTAAGTAAACCATAATTCAGAACTCCTGCAACTGRTAATGCATTTCTGTAATAACAGAAGTTCTAGTACCATTTAATTTTGAGAAGATGACTGTTGCCACTAGGTAGTAGTTTATCAGAACAGTCTACATGGCAAGTGGAAGCCAGTAAGTGTGAAAGAAACAAAACAAGAATGTTTGTTCCCTTGCTGTTTTTTTCTTCTGTGAGAATTTAAAAACATTCTTACTTGTCAGATCTTTTCACGCCCTAGCAAAGAGGTCATGATTTACTCTCASTGTTTCTTTGTTCAGGATCACGCTATGTTCTAGAGGCTAGAGGATTWTGCTAGTTACTTGATTAATTGAAAAACAGCAGGGGAACATATTCAGAAGTTTCCCCTGAACAGGACATTGCCTGCATATCACCCTTACTCAAGCTACTCAGCATAGTATAGTTTAGATACCCTGTTACTTCAGTTAGACACCTTGCAGAACAGTGTTAGCCTTCTCATGGTGAGAATAGGCACCTGGCCCTCAGTATTACATACACACCTTGCCATCTTCACTATCTACCAGGGCTTGTGAGTGTATTTTTTTGGTACCATCACCACCAGAGGTGAGTGGTGAAAAAATGTTTTGTCAAAATAAAGCAGGTTTAGAACACAGATTTTGAAAATATAAAATTGCTGGGACTTTGTGTTCTGTCAAAATAAAAATGTTCTTCCAGAAACTATGCAAGACATTGCTTGTACTTGATATGCTAGGTAAGATTTTAAATGTCACTTGTGTGTTCTGCTGATGATTGGTGTGGGTGATGTTATTGGCACCCATGGTGCCCAGAGGCTTAGATTCTTCCTAGAGGTGTTATTTTATTATTATTATTATTTTAAATGAGAATGAAAAATGATAGAATCACAGAATGGTCRTTGGAAGGGACTTCTAGACATCATCTAGTCCAACCCCTCTGCTCAAGCAGGGAAATCTAAAGCACATGGACCCCCTTTCCTTCTAGAACCCTGGCCCAGGGGATTCTCCAAGGAAGTCCCCAAAGAGGTCAAAGTTGACTCTCTTGAAGTCCAGGTTTG
>PTEX01000038.1:5012506-5059442 GCA_003342815.1 Eudromia elegans | reverse complement strand
GAGGTGTTTGAGCCCAATATGCGCAAACATATGCCTTTCTAGCTGGGGCAACTGTAACTTGACTATTCAAGTCTTCAGTAGTTCTCATATTTTGCTGTTAAAAATAAGATTTGAAATGTTGAAAGTTCCTTRTGGTTCTTTATGCATCTTCATTCAGATTACCAACTGAACCTTCTTTGTGTAGGCACTAGAAAAATCACATCTGGAACTTCAGCCTTCAGCGTATGTTATGGCCGTACTCAATGGCATCTTTGTGGCTGGTTGGAGGTGGTTTTAGTGTGCATGACCCAGTGGGGAAACCAGAGTATTTCAGACAGTATTTCAGACACTCCAGTTCTCTGCTCAAGTTGTCCTACGGAATAGAAACACAGTCTACACTGTACTGATTAAAGCAAACTTGTCTCCCTTCCCAGGCACAAAGGCCTGTGGCAGGAAAGGCAGCGTCTTGTGCCAGTCACTTGTTGGGGTCCTGAGGGAAAGAAACAGAGTAGGCCATCTGACTATAAGCTTTTTAAACACGACAAAATAGCCCTTCAAGATAGGGAATCTTATGAAAGGCTTTTCTTTCTCCTATATGGTTATGAAAAATGTTTACAGCTACATTGAAAGCATTTACAGYCTGGCATTACGTCAAGAATATATTTGATGTAGAGTAAGCTGTTAGGCTCCTGTAATGTTTTGAACGAAATATTTTTGATTAAAAGAGTTGTTGAAGAAGATAGCACTTTGCCCTTTTAGGACCTGACTCTTGCCCATACTCCTAATGAAATTAGTATTTCCTAGTGAAATCAGTTGGTCCTTACTCTCCAATTTTTGGCACTTGTTGAGAAAGGGTGAAGAACCTCTTTTGGCAGATATTTAGTGGAAGTATGCAGTTCCCTTTGAATCTTATATGTTGATACTTAATGCTGCTTCTTAATGACTGTGGGCAGAGGGTGGAGGTGAAACTTGTTCAGCATGAGTTGATTAATATGTGAATGAGGTCAGGCTCTTGGCTAGATTCTCAAATGTTTCTGAGCTGGATTTAGTAAACCCAGCTTTACTAATTTATTTAGTAAATAAAAAAAGGGAAAAAAACCCCATAGGTTAACAGATCTAGTTTATTAAACAAACTAAATATTTTATAGACATGTAGTTTTGTAGAAATCTGATGGTTTAGTGAAATTTGGCAGGTGAAAATATGAATTATGTAACTGAAGCAAAATGAGGTTGTATCTTGAAGCAACTGGTAAATCTGTGAGTTGAGTTTTGAACAGAATGGGTCCCTAAAAGAGAATAACAGAGCCATTTGATGACATTGCCTGGCAGCTTGGTGCTAGGTTGCAGAGACACTTCTGTTTTTTCTGGTGATAAGTGATTATTGCCTGCTTCATGGTGATAGCAGTATTGTAAATACACAAAAAGCTGTGATACTTATTTTAAATCAAAGCCAAGGATCATTTTATCATCCAAGTATGTGCTAATACACTTGTGAACTTTAGCTTTGACTTGTCTGAACTTTCAAATGCTATTGCTCAGAGCAGATTTTGACTGAAGAATTTCACTGTTTAAAAATTCAACTGTGCAGCTATTATTTGAATTTTGCAAGCCATTTATTGCAGAATGTTTGCATTGGAATATTTGAAAGTTTTAAAAGAAATGCTTTTAGTCAAAGCACTTTTTCTTTCAAAATCTTCAATTTTATTTAAAAATTACCCCTTACAAGGGAGTCAAGAATGTTTTCCATGCAGTGAAAATTGTCAGGGAAAAATACTAATTCAGACAATATAACAAAGTATTTTCATAATAGGAGTTTTAAAATTACTAGCAAATTGAAATGTATACTCCCATAATAACCCTAATCTTTAGTAAATAGGTTCTTTTTGCAATGAAGAGTGGCATAGAATCATACTTTCATTTGCTGTCTTGGTGCTCATGAATTATGAATAGAGCTTGGTTCTGATACAACATACTTTGTTATATTAGGTATGTTCTTTTTTTATGCCAGCTGAATGCACTGAACACAAATTGTCTAGCCATTATAGTATCACTAGGAGTTCTTCTGTTAAAAAAGTCCAGGTGAGAATGCGATTTTGGGTGATTTTTTCCTTTTTTCTCTACATCCAAAGTATTTGTCCTTCAGTCTCTTCTCTACCTCTTTGTAAGGAAGCAGTCTTGAACTATTAAAAATGGCACTATTAAAATTATCTTTTTTTTTTTTTTTTTGTTCAGTAGCCTAGACATCTTTAATCTTCTGTTTCCTTCCAAGATGATTTGTAATGAAAAATGATAGTTAATTGCAATTCAGAAAGCAGCAAACTATTAGAAACGCTGTTTGTGGAAGTGTTTTGTAAATACAAATAGGATTCTGCCAGTGTTCTTACTTTCTAAATTGTGGCTGTATTCCAGTTGTCTGCTACACTTGTGGTGTGTGGGTTTTTTTTTTTTTYCTGTGTGTTTTTTTGAGGTAAGTACTTATCTGTGGCCTAAAAATGTAGATACTTTAGGAAAARGAATCTGCTTTAGCATACTTACTGAGTCCTGTGTCCTATGTCTTCCAGAGCTGCTTTTTAAGGTTGTGGTACCTAATATTTTTTTTTTCCTTAATGTATAATATATCATTACTCACTAAGATGTAGGTATTATTTTCAGCTAACTTTAGCTGTACCTGTGTCTGTATTTAAACAGATGTTACTGGTTTACTTTGCCTTTACTTTGCATGAGTTTACAAGGAAAAGGAAAACCCTTACCAATGAAGAGCTAGAAGCATGTATACAGCTAGATTTTAAAGCACTACCACAAAGTAGTAAAAAGAAGTTCAGATAGGATCTTGGCAACATGCTTGGTAACAAATGAAGAGTACGTATGATAAAACTGAGTTAGATAGCAGACTAGCCTTATGGTATGTATTTGGCAGTTTTTAAGGGCATGTGATGCACTAATTTTAGTGAAGCTGAAAATAGTTTAAAATGTGACCATCTAGAAATAAATCTCTAGTATTCAGTACAGAATATATACAATCAATGTGAAATTTGAAGTGTGATCTGTGCACATATTTTGCACAAAGTACTCCAAACTAGACTAGAACAGTTTCCTGGAAAATCTTCCAAGCTATTAAAAGTTACAAGCTAGGAAATTGTGTAGAAACACTGTCCTCCACAGCCTTGAAGCTAGCAATACACAGCTTCAAACTATAGCTTTTAAAGACAAAGCAAAAGAAGCTGGACCACTTTAGAATAACCCTACCTTAAYCCAGAATTTTTAAAATGTTTTGAATTTGCTGTGTTTAAAAGCATCTTGCAGGCAGTTACAGCACATTAGCCAGTGTATGTGGGGTCTGGCTGGAGTTCAACTAGTTTGATATGTTTATCCAGCTGCTAGCTGAGAGTTCCCTATTCCAAGTGCATGTGCAGGCTAAATGAAGAATCTGGGGAGAAAACAGGGCAATGGCGTTCAGAACTTACTCTCCCCCTTCCCCCCCWAACTGTGTAAAATGCAGTAGTTAAAAATCAGTAAAATTCTACTTTTTGCTTCATCAATCAATAAGTTCCATCAATCAATAAGTTCCAACTAATAATTTTGTAATGCTTTGAAGTACCAGGTTTGGTTATAAAAATCAGTTCTGCAATATGTTTTAGCTTCATTAAGTAAATTTTTTTAGTCCATTTCTTGAATGTGTCTCCTTTAGAAACATAAGTCATTTAGTCTTTCCTAAAGATAACCATTGCTGCCTTGCAGACTCTTAGTCTGTTTCAAGTGGGTAACAAAGATGTCATCTAGCAAAGTGTTTATAARCCTGATTCATCTTTGAGACCTACAGAGTATCACAGAGATGATGCATTTTGCTTGTCAAAGCTGTGGAAGGGCATCTGCCTCTGAYGGCTAAATGGGTTTTCCATCAATTTATCTGAACCATCTCTAGATAATCTCCCTGGGGAAAAAAAAACCCAAAATACAAAACCCTCTAATCCTTTCTCTCTTGGGGACTCTGAGACTTTTGATAATAGCATCAAATTCTCAGTAAGTTATTTGAGATAATCTCAGAGAGGGAATCCTGACTTTGATATATAGCTGTAGACCTGTGAGAGGGATTGGTAAATGTATACAAGGACACMGTCTTGTCTTGAATTGAAACAGAAGTCAAAATGGAGTTGAAAACMGTTGCTTATGATGCTTTCCTTTGGACTGTTGTCACGTTTGCTTGGTGTGAGAAGACTATAATGCAAATGTTTTTATTAAAAAATGTTTGTAAAGCTGTTTCTCCTAATTTGTAATTCATAATCTCTAACAGAAATTTTCCCYGGAGATGAAGAACAAGCTTATTTTATTTAAATAAATTATTATTAACAGTAAGATTTACTACTTTAACTTGAAGTTAACTCAAGTCTTAGAATTGAGCTAGCTTGCATGATCTGTTACTGTACTTAAACTTATAATCTACTATGCTAATTTATCTAAAATGTGTTAATGCTGTTCACTTTAATCTTAGTAGAGAATCTTTCCCTGTTTGTGTCTGGTTTTCCTTTTTGTTGTTGTTTTAGTTTTTAGCTCTTTAATGATACTCGTAAAATGCCATTACAATAATAGTCAAATATGTGTGTCTCTATGGACATTCARTAATATGTTTAAAAGTGTTTAATTTGCTTCCGCCTTTAAGGTGAAAGCCACGATTAGTAAAGCATCCATATTCAGAGAAACATGTGCTGAATTTTCTGTACATGTTCAAATGCTTTTCTGAGGGCTGTTTCAAATGCGGAGGAATGATTATAGCTGCAGTGCTAGAATCATATTTTTTTAAGTTTATTTCCATARCAGCTTAGTAATGAATACTGATTTGTATAGATAACACTAAAATAACCAAACAACTGGAAATCTCAATACTCAGAGATCCTGATTTATTTRCAGTGTTTATTCCTTATGTAACTTTTCTAAAAATACTTAATTGTATACATTTTTCACAGTGCAGACTCTTTTGTGTATTATAGAAAGGCAGTTTTCCTAGGTATTATGATTGGTCCAGTCAAACAAAACGTAGAAGTTGTTAAAATCTTGTGAGAAAATTAGGACAAGAAATTATACAAGATTGTAGTTCAGTAGTTTAAGATTTGACCTCAGATTTGATGTACTGTTCATATCCTCGAGTTGCAGATGAATGCATTGCTTTTACCTGGACCATTTAAGATCATTTGGATGCTATGTATTCGTCTTTCTGCAAAATGTATACAAAAGCAAAATGAAAGTAACTGTAGAGAAGCAGTGGTAATAGTAGTAACACAATGGTAATAGTAGCAATGCAGTGGTAATAGCAGTTCAGTGGTAAGTTGCGTTAAGATGCATCTGTTTTAATTATGAAAATGATACATAGCTTTACAGTGCTGGCTGGGAAKTAAGTAAATGCCATCTTTCATACCTAAGTGCAATGCAACTCTGAGTCTTCTGGCAATGCAATTTGTTTGTCACTTAAAACTGTTCGTAGAAGAGTGTATTTTCTRCAAGGAGTTCTGTCTGGGACAAATGCAGTGTTGCATAAGTTTAAGATAATGGGAAATTGCTATTGAGCAGTCTGGTSTGAAGATAGTGGCTTTTTTCATTGTCTTTTCAGTATTTTGAGAACCMTAGATTAAATAACTTGAGTTGTATTGATAACTCTTGAGTCTGAGGCAAGTCTAAATTTAATTAGTCCATTGCTAGTAGAATGGGAATTTGGGATTGAATTGATTGAGATTCATGAAACCCTATGAAGGAAATTACATATCTTCCAAAAATTCTCCAATTTCAATATATTAGGTATCTTTATAGTTTAATCTCTCTTCATTCCGAGCATACAGGGGACTCTCAACTTTACAAGGAGTTRTCCTAGCCCAGTGTAAGGGGAGGGGTCCAGCTGAAGAAGTTGGTTTAGGTGTCATGCCTGAACCCTGCTCTACTGGTCGGTACTAGACTCTTATCTTAGGTGAGATGTATGTGACTGTGCTGTGGTCATCCTTATGAGGTGATCTTTCCAGAACCCCAGAACCCTCAAACAAGATCCATGATTATCTGTTCTTTGCACTGTCAGCAATGCGAGTCTCTCTCTTTCATCAAGTTGGTATTGCTGGAATCTTTTGCAAAGTGAAATGGCTCAGTCTCCACCAGACTATCCACTTTGCCGTCTTACTGCCATGGAGAGTACCCAGTCTACCTAGTGTGTAACCGTCATGTTTCTGCCACATGGGCAGAATTTTTGCAATTCAGCATTTTCATGGTTAACTCTTTACTTGTCTATCATCGATGAAGGCTATTAGAATTTTGTTACCATGAGTGTGTTGGGCATAGTCATGAGTATGGTGTGTATGTCATGATCCCTGATAGCTTCATTTTTTCTACTATAAAATGGTTTCAGTGGGTGTTGCAAGAAACATTAMTGTGAGTCTGTTGCTTCTGAATTAAGTGTATGACCACGGGCCAGTAATATATACCTTTGTTCATCTTGTCTGTTAGAAAGTGATTAGTATCACCTCTTCTGTGGGCCTTGTAGACTTGCAGGTTAGAAATCTCAGTGGAAATGCAGATTCAGCAATTATTTTTGTGCTCTATAAGTGTTATAGTAAATTTTCAGAAAAACTGAACCTGAAGCCTGAGTTGACTGTTTTTCCTTTTACATCTTTTGAAAAAGTTAACTGCAGTAATTGGCAGTCAGTAATTTTMTGTGTGATTTTATTGAAGAAAATACACTTTTCCTTTGCTTTAATTAGGGGCAGTACTGTAATGTCTTTGATCAGATGTGCTGAAAGTGAGCTCTTAAAACAGAGTCCTTGGAGTCCCTGATTCAATAAATACGTAAAATGAAAATTGCTTAAAGTTGAATATTTTGAAATTGTTTCACTACATTTTGTGAGTCTCCTTTCATCAGTGATGTTACTGGATTGTGTTGATGCTGTTGAAAACATATGGGGTATGGCATTTATGTTTTTACTGTTCGCAATTTGTTTTTGACAGTACAGTTTATCATTAAGTACCTGCTAACGAACCATTGCTAACACTCTCCAGTGAAAGAAGTAAATGCMAATCTCTGTGAGGAAAACAAAATGCATTTTTTAGCCTCTGTGGAATCTGTATAGTCCTCTTTCAATCATTTAATATGTATCGTTAAGTAGCAATCAGGGCAAATCTGAAAGAGGTGTTACTGCAAGTGTTTCTGTATGTGAAAATGGCTCTAATATTTCATTACCTGCTATGCTGTCAAAATAGCTGTGTCTCTTCTCAGGTGGGTCACTTAAATTTTCATAAGTGTAGTCTGCACTGTTTTAAAGAATAAAATTATTCTCTAGGAGAACTAAAGATGTTAATTCCAGTGAGCTTGGAAAATGTAATATAATTGTGTGGATAATGTGGATAAAATGATCCAGTGGTCATYGAGACCTGGTTCCTGAAAATGGAAAGATTTTCTTGAAGCAGTCTTTTAATACCTTCTCTTCTACCACTTCATTACAGTAATTCTTCAGCAGTGAGTTCCTAATTCCATTGCTGCAGTGTACAYCACCTGATATATCTATGAGGCAAAAAGATGATAAAAATTTGTAAGAGAAGGATGCAAAATACACGGAACTGCAACAGTTCAATTCATAGGATTMTTGAGATATTTGATGTGCTTGGCAGTTGCCAGCCTTACTTGATACCCAGTCACTTAAGCACTTCTTGGTTTGTTCAGGGGAATATCCAGCATTATTCCTTTTGTCTAATGCAGAAGTGTTTAAGAGAACCCCTTAGTGTGCTTTCCAAACATTTTACACAGAAGAAAGTTCTTGGCATGTTAGATGGAAAAAAAGATGTGATAAATTAAGTAGTGTTAAGTAGTATTGGTGGATGATTTGCTAAAAGAGGCGGTGTTTAACAGTACAAAATATGTAACTCAAGGTATCTGGAGAAGAGAAATCTGAAATGGGGTAATGAGAACTTGATACAGTACAGCTTTGGGGACATAAAGTGACAAACTGTGTGTAAGAGAGTGCACCTGTCGTGTGTGTCTGTGTGTTCTTTCTCTTAATTTTAAGCACCATTAGTGGAATGAGTATTCTGCTAGAGGATGGAGACAAGAGTTACATACACTAGTATGGCTGAAAACCAAGGACAACTATATTGTAACTGGGAGACAGCTTAGGAGGACAAGAAACCAAGTCCTGTCCCATAGTGGGCAGGTAAGAGTCCACTGAAGAGAAGGAAATGGAATTGTCTTGATACAGTTCCATTAAAATATGTTGGTTTCATAATATAACTTTTTTTTTTAAATTTTTTTCACAATTGACAGCATTTTTCTCCATGATGGAGAGTGAGGTGGTTTTGTACAGAGAGGGATCAGTACGTTGGGATTTGTTGGCCAAATGATACGTTGGGCAGCAGAACTCCTCTTGATCCATTGAAATGAGAAGTGGAGAATATTGGTTGTGTATGGCACTGAGCTTGAGCAACAGGGTCGAAGCGRTGCATACCTGAGAAGTGCAGATATAGGACCTATTGATAGGGTCTTGAGTGACAAGGATCCCTGAACCAAAGGAGTGCTTGCCTGTGGGAGAGTCCATTTGATGGCTGTTGCTAGGATTGGATATTACTATATGAGTTTTTATACCCTATTGATAGGTACCAAAATGTACATGTGTCCATGGGACTTGATCCTGAGAGYGAGCGCTCATTGTTGATGGCCTTTGATGGCTTTCAAGAGTGCAATGGACCTGGGAGTGCAAGAAGATGATGCCTGTGTGAGACTGAGTGGTTACGGAGGTGTTCGTTCAGTCTCGGAGATGTGGTGTCACCTAGCGTTTGTATCCCTGTAAGTAAGTACGAAAATGCACACGTCTTGAGGTGTCTGGAGATTGAGAGAGGGATGGCTTCCTATGGGGCAGTGGATCCATAGCTCTGGGTGTGCCAGTGAAGTGATATGTTGGGCAGTGGAAACTCCCCTTGGCCCGTTGGTATGCTAAGCAGTCAGTGTTGGTTGTGTGTGGGGCTTCCCTTGAGGAACAGGAGCACCTGAGCCGAAGGTGTGCATGGCTGTTTTGAAGAAGCAGATTTCAGGCGTACTGATTGGCTTTTATATTGAAATATCTCTATTGTACCCTACTAATCAGTGCTGAATTTGACAGGCATGTATGGGTCTCCATTATGAGAGTGAGCACACACTGTTGATGCCTCTGGATGGCTTCCAAGAGTAAAATGAACCTGAGAGTGAAAGGCTACCATGCTTGTGTGAGGGAGAGGTTTGGAGGTATGGAAATCCACAGGTCCTAAGGCATCTAAAGTGCAGAGGTATTGCTATGTATGGGGAAGGATCAATAGCTCCAGGTGTGTCAATGATGCTTCTGGCACTCCAAACTCTTCATGGCCATGGAATGAAGCAGCCAGGGTAACTTCTTTGCTYAGAGAAGTTTCTTGCGAGGAGTTTCTCATCTGGGCCTTGTATGGTGATCTATCATTCATCAACGCCCTAATAACATGGTTAATGTTATAGCTGCTGTTGGCATTGAGTTAAAAAGAAAGGCTAGAGGTCATGCTKCTGTTCTTGTGGAATGAGGAGGCCAGGGCAACCTGTTCTGTGTTCACAGATACCTCCTGCAAGTAGTTCCTTTTCTGRACCATATACAGTGCTCTCAGGCCAACTACCATCCTGGTAAGGATTGCTTCTAGGTTTAGGGTTGAGAGAAAGTGGCACTGTTGTTGGTCTTGTGTCATGAGCGAGCCAAGGGAACCTGTTATGTGCTCAGACATTGTCTGTGCCACCAGTCAGGTGGTAGTATCAGCATGGGTCTGAAATACTTTCATRCAAGTAAGGTTTGGGTTAGGGTTTATAAAAGCTGAGAGCATTTAGGCATCTAAATAGTGGGTGTGGAGAAGGGCTGTGAAACAATATTTAGCTGTGGGAGGAACCTTGTGCTGGGAGCACTTTCCGACGTGGTCCACAAATGGGCCTGAAATACGTTTTCATGGTTAGGGTTAGAGATTGGGAAAGGAGAGAGTGTAGAGGCATGAACATCGTGGGTGTGGAAAGGGGCTGCTGAGAACGATTAGCGGTGGCTACAACGTTGTGCTGGGAGGAGCTTTCGGTGAGAGCCACTAATGGCACGGTAGTGCCAGCAGGGATCTGAAATACTTCTTCACAATTAGGGCTAGGGTTAGGATTGAACTACACAGATAGTGCTGAGGCACTGCTGTAGTGGGTGTGGATAGATGCTCCCAAAGGAATGTTAGAGGAGCTAAGCAGACACCACTGCGAGTACTTTTTGATCTGTGCCACAGATGGGATGGTAGTGTCTGTGTGGGCCTGAAATACATTTCCACAGTTGGGTTCAGAAAAGGAGGGAACATAGAGGCATCAACATGGCGGATGTGGAAAGGAGCTGCCTAGTCGTAGCTGGTGACAGCAAAAACGTTGTGCTGGGAGCACTTTCTGTTCCTGACCAGAGTTGAGGTGGTAGTGCCAGCATGAGCCTATAATTGTTTAGAAGTGAAAGCTGTGGGCACTGGCTCTTAAAGGTTTATAAGCACAGAAACTGTATCAGGTAAATACAAGGAACAGAACAAATGTCACAATAGGAGAAAACAATTAAAAGAAACATATGTTTCTAGTGAGACTGCCTTTAAAACAGAATATTTACCGCTCTTAAAAAAACCAAACAAAACAAAACACAAAACCAAAACTTCAGACTTTTTGGTTATGTTTTGCTGACTTTGATGAAAATACGGCTTAGCCATTTGTTTGTTAATTAAGCTGTAATTTACCAGCCACCATTATATCTCAGACTGAAGCACTCAGACTGGTCAGAAGGCAACATTCGGTAAAAAACCTGTTCTAGACAGTAGCGCTATCACAAACCATACATCTTGTCAGCAGCTAAGGAGGCTCTGTAATTTTTGCTAGATAAATAAGTTTTAAGCCAAGAAAGTTAATACGGCTATAAAATTTAATACATTTACAAAAGAGAGAAGCAAGATATATAAATAAAGAAAATCCAAATAATAAATATAAAAATAAATAAAGAAAATCCAAAAGGAGTATCTAACAAATTACATTAAAAATTTTGTCCTGATTGCAGTCAGTCACAGTAATACTGTAATTATTTTAAATCCCTAAATACTACTGTCATTTCAGAGTGTCCTGAAACAGTCCAATGACATGCAGTAAAATATTTTCAGTGCCTGACTATTTCATTTCAAGCATGTTGCAACTGTTAGAACAGATWGTACTTCATCTCTTCATTCTTTATTTCATTATCAATTTTTCCTGTAATTCTGTGTATCACTTTTACAAAGATATTGCCACTGCATATTCCAAACAGACATGGAACTACTGTGAAAATCTTCTTTTTAACTATGTAGAAGGAGGAAGGGAAAAGAGAAAAAAGGAAGTRATTTAAAGGACTCAAACTCAACATGAACAAAAGAATTCAACATAATTAAGTCACTAGAAATGTGTGTCAGCTACATCTATTTTAAGAGCGTCTTTGAAATGATACAGATGTCTGAAAAAAGTTGTGAATATGATTTGRTTTAATTTTGTGTCAGCTGTAAAGTATCATAAGCTATTCATTTTGAATAGGATAAAATACAATTACATCAACTTTATTTCATTGTTAAGAAGTTTTGAACTGTGGAACCTACTGGCTTGGTTGTTGTTATAGCTTGGAAGAAAAAAAAAAAGATAGTTTGAGATACAGAAATGCATATCTTGAAAGGCAAAGCAGCATGATTTTCCAAATTATCAAATACCAAAACTCTATGAAAGTAAGAACTCTTAGGCAAATCTTTCTGATGTTCTTCTCTGCWGCACACATACAAAATTTTATTTTGKGTATTAATGCATTTTCCTGCTTTTACTTTATCAGTAATACTTGTGCACCTACTTTATTCTTTAGTGCTATATTCATGCAAAAAGTAAATTGCAGCACATCTTTGAAAATCAATTGGCAGAATGACTCCTTTCTAATCAGCTGCTTGCTCAGAGATGCTTACAGAAAATAAGATGCCAAATAAGATTCTTTACATTCGTTATGATAAGACAGAGGTGATTTATGTTGATTATTTTATTCAAAAGAATAATTGATGAACTCCAGATTTATGTGCTTGCTTTAGGAAAGACTTAGAATGCTTTTTTTTCTAGCTTTTCTAACAAAGTCRTAAACACAGCTGGGCCCAGCTCATGTACCTGTTCATAGTAAGTAGAGTTAGACACAACAGGCATCATCAAAAGCCTGACATTGCTCAGTATCTGCTACACAGTTTTTAATTAGACAAGTTGACTTTTCTTGGACTGTTTTGTTTAGAAATACAGAAAATTACCTCACTTTTCTCCTAGGCTCCAATAGAGGGCTTGCAATGAAGGTCTAGAACTTTTTGGCAGTGGTATGCAAGTGCATGACTTGCATAGATTTGTTAACTACTGCTTTGATAAATAAAATTTCAAAACCTTTGTATTGCACAGCAATGTTCTAATCCATTGTAACGTGTTTATTTTTTTCCCTCCTAACAGCGGATGTCAAGGCAGCCTGCAAAATTAAGGTAATTACTTTGGAATTCAAAACAACTGAAGTTCACAAATTAACAACTAGATTTCATAAAAGAATAGAGGTGCTTATACATGCTAGGTTATCTTACCAATGCATTCAGGAGGAGGASTAAATGGGTCTTTCCATTTAGTAGCCAACACTGTTAACCTGTGCTGTTTTAACTACTTTAATTAAGCAAACAGTGTATATCAACCTATACTTTTCTGAATGAGATTCCTACTTTACAGGTGTATAACTAGAGTAACAATTTAGCTTATTGTGACATCATCTTCATTTAAAGCAA
The DNA here is from genome assembly GCA_003342815.1 of Eudromia elegans. Classification (NCBI taxonomy): domain Eukaryota; kingdom Metazoa; phylum Chordata; class Aves; order Tinamiformes; family Tinamidae; genus Eudromia; species Eudromia elegans. The sequence goes on along the minus strand of PTEX01000038.1, from coordinate 5,046,644 downwards.
AGTTAAACAAATTACTTTCCAATCACTTTTTTTTTTTTTTTATCTAGGCTGCCCCTTATCTATTTTAATATCCTCTCTGCAGATTTTAATTGATGGCTCTTTTTTTCTAAATATCTTACTTCAACAATGCCCAACAGTAATACCATTTTAGTTTTTGTCTTCAACTGGGATGATTACTGGAAATTGTCYTTCACTTAACAGCTTTTAAATTAAATATATGTTTCATTTCTCAGACTTATTAAGCCAGAAGCTGTTGAGCTTTTGTCGTTTCCCTTTAAAATCAGCCCTCACAACTGTACGGTTTGCTTCCCCAGTAAGATTAATTCTCCCCACACAGCCACAGCTGTAAGCTCTGAAGAAAAGGGCTTTAACACTTGTTAGGCAGATCCTTTTCCCGTTAAACTGTTTCTTGCAGACAATCAATTTGTCAGATCAGAGGCCTKACTTTTGTGAGAGTCCCTCTGAACTAAAGCTGACAGGGTTAGGCCAGGGTCAGCTGTCTGAGAAATCAAAGGCAAAGACAACCTAAAGCWCAGTAAAGGAGAGGGCTAAGGATGAGCAGATACGGCATTATCTGCTAGTTGACACCAAACAGAAACATGTTTGAAACAATCTTATTGCAGGTTTTTCTTTTTTTTCTCACTTACCCTTCCCCCTCATGATACTTCTCTCCCTACAAAATTTAGATTAATTCAAAAAGTTGTATTAAGAGCAGAGAGATAATCTGAAAACTGTCAAGGTRTGGCTTGAATGCCTCATTTCCAATGAGGCGAATAAATCTCAYGGTGAAATTAAGGTACCATTTAAAAATACTAAACTACCCTAAAATTATAAAGCCATTTTTAAATTCAATGGCATTTAAGCCATTTACTTGGGACACCTGAAGTTCCTATATTATCTTTACTAAAAGCTTGAAAAAAAGTGTATTCTATTATATTGCCAAGCCTTTTCAAAAGCAGTTGCTAATGTGAACATAAGAATTCAGCAAATGTGAAGGGGGGAAAAAAAATTATTGATTGGCTAAAAGCATAGGACTGCATACATAAATTTTAAGACTGTAAGACTTGCCCTAAKGCTCATTCATATTGATAAAGCCATTCCATTAAGTTTTGCTGGATTTTGATTAGAAGTCAAGTAATGGAACAGAAGTCAAAACACTCTGTTTTACATCTAGTTTACACTGCACATGGTAAGTTTTAACAGCACTACAAGACTGGTAGCTCTAAATTACACAGTGGTTCCATGAATCTTTCTCTGGGAGACCAGAATTGCTGCAAGTACCTTCCTCCAAATTTCCCTTTAAATGAAGTTTTCCAAAGGAACTTAAGTTCTGAGGATGTTTGACCCTATGTATTCCTGAGAGCACTACCACATCCTTCTCAGATTTTCCTACCTATAATGAACCACAGGCTTTGCTTACGCCATATTACACTAGGTTTTCTTAGGGAGACAAAGAAAATCAAATAAAAGAAAAAGCTGTGAACAGAATTGCATGATTGGAGAGACAGAAAAGGGCAATGTTTTAAAGAACTATTCAACACTAGGACTTACATGAAGGATACTGAAATAATTTTCCATTTGGTTCGCTGTCCCAAGCAACTAAACATAATTTGTTCTCCTGAATCAAGTGTCTCTTCTCATAGTTATTTTTCTGTAGTTAATTGGGCAACCTAACCCACTGGCCTGGAATTAAAAAGTTAAAAGCAGCAGCACCAGCTTCATGCRTCTTTTCACAATCCATACATCAGCTGAGAACAAAGGGTATAGTAATTCAAGGACAATAAGTAAACAGACATCTTAACATCTCACAATGTACATGTAATAAAGCTGRGAGACCAAGTTATGCTGCTCGTTTATAATATCGGTTACTTGATACACCTGAGACTACTGTGATATAAACTGAGCACACGAATAAGAGATGGACATGGAGAYTTTTAAAACAGAAAAAAAAAARAAGCAAAAGTTTCAGACTCTATTACTCTGCTGTGTAGAGTATAAATATAACACACATACAACACAAACACAACATAGTTATATACATATTTCTAGCTAGCTAGCTACATATATATATAAATTAGTAGATATTTAGTAATTCTAGTAGAGAAAAAGCATGTTCTTGATCAATTTTGATGCCAGTTATCATCACTGCCATAAGAATACAGTATAACCAATAGATGGCAATTTGTGAAATTTTCACCAGTGCATAAGAAGGGCTATTTGCTGTAATTTGTTTTACTGTGAACTGTAAATTTACTGTAATGGAAAACTACTAATCACAGTGGAACAAATAATGTGGCACATAGCTGAAAAGTGGAAAAAAAAAAACCCCAAACCCTCACTTTTATTTTCACCAATGGAAATACTGGCAGTTAAAGCACACACATTTCCTTCAAACTGACAACCAAGCTGACTAGGCTATATATGTGCTGGTTGCATTATATAAAATATTTGCAAAGTCAACAAATTATTGAAACCCTTTCAAGCATAACCAGTTTCAATAATAAAAAAACCCCACTTCTTTAAGTTAACTTTTTTAACTTGTTTTTTAAGTCCTATTTTTTTTTTCATTCTAAAGTCTAGCAGCAATAGGGGAAGCACCTAAGTACACTTGAAATGCTTAGGTTTGTATTACCTGACCAAAGCAGTTTGATTAGGTAACCGTGTAACCACACTATGTGTTCACAGTAACTAAATGACTTCAAATGTTCTTTTCTATTCATCCCAGATGAAACAAACAAAAAACATAGGAACTCAATATCTCTAGTGGCCAGAGCAGGTGTATCAAACTGTGGACTAAAACTAACAGAACTTTTCTGAAGATATGTAGACTGTTTTATACATTCAGTATTTTGAGAACTAGGGCTATGGTATATGCCAGCACACATATTCTCACTCTGATCACTGWATATTCCTCTAAATAGAAGTACCAGGTAAGCAGTTTATTAATGATCAATGTTCAGGACATTTCAGATAATGCATGTGCTCCTGCATTAGAACAATATGCACTTACAGAGAGATCATGAAGAGAAATGAAAACAAATTCTTCAACTTCATTATCTGCTGTGAATTTCTTACAAAGACTTTTCAAAAATATCTGGCCATTCATTCTACACTATAGTATTGCTTTGATTTAGCTCTTCCACAAGAAGAAGAAGAAGAAGAAGAAGAAGAAGAAGAAGAGGGCATCTGATTCTTAAAATCTTGAAAAAGGTCTTTTGGAAGTAATTTCAATGATTAATGATTGAACAGAACCTTAATGTTTTTTATGCAGACAAATATGTGAAAAGAGCCAATCCTCTGTTTTTCTTTCTTGTCTTCCAACTGATAAGATTGCATTATACCTTGAAAACATACTACATTACCCTGTGTATTAGCAGATAGGTGTACGTCAACTTACTGAAGGTGTTACTGTATCTTGCAAAGTACTCGTTTGAATGCACCARTGCCCTATGTCAAAGGAACAACAGGGAAAGCAACTGCCTTTAATTCAGAGCTAACTAAAAAAGCTATTACTGGGGTGTTTCAACAGCAGATATTTTTGCMGCTGTTTTCACAATATCTTTTCCTCTCTAACATTCAAAAAATGTTTGTTTGATCAACACATAGAAAAATAAAACAGAGGAATATTCAGAAAACAGAAAAAAAAAGTCTGTTTTTTTTTAAAAAAACAAGGTTTTGTTGGGTTGTTCTTATTTAAAAAGTTAGTTTCCCCTTCCAGCTCTGATACTGTCTTTTTTTTTTGTTGTTTAGTTTTATAATATTGTAATTCACAGAGAAGGAAGCATACTTGCCAGGACCAAGAAATTACATAGTTTGTTTAAAAAAGAAAAAAAAGGACCCTAAGGAAACAACTAACATACCACGCTACTTTTAACAGCTGGTAAATTTGTGCTATTGCATAAATGACATTCTCATTGGCAAAGTACTGAAAGAGAATACTATCCAAACAGAATACTTAACACATGTAATTACACTCAAGCAAATGAATAGTCAGTTTCTTTTTTAACTCAAAATGTTGCTGAAATGGAATAATTTAATTCTGAAAATCTAGCACATACAAAATCAAGACTTAACAAAACAGATCCTTGAAAAAAATGGAAATACCCTTTATTACTTTGGCTGCTCATCTGTAAACCCAAAAGGGGTTACAACATGGGATTTCTGACTCTGCTATGTTGATAACAAGCCCAAATCCAAAGATAAACCAAGAGCAAACAAAATTAATATCACACATGCAAAGAAATGGAAAATCATAGTGAGTTTCACATGTAGCCTTGGCTTTCATTATAATTTGGAAAAATAAAGAATCTAAAAACATTTCTAGAATTACACTATGGCATATTAGTCAGTTCCATGTAGTAGAACCATAACACAAAATCACAATATTTTTTTCTCCTTACAAAGAAATATATAGCATTTTTTTAGCTCCTGGAAGGAATATATAGACGTCCTCCTAGATAACCTCCTCCCCTTTTTTATTCCCTTGAAAACAATCTTTCAAAAAGCTCACTCATCATCAAGAAGCAAGTTCAAAGCTCTCCCAAATCTCAGAAATAATCTTTCACTCGAATAGAGCAAATCTGTCACTGCAAAGTAAGCCACAGATTTAAATAGTAGCTTGCAGTGGTTCAGCACAAAGGACAGATCCCTTCACAGTGTACACCCATACTGTGATTTCCACCCAATAGCAATCGATGGTTTTGACAGTACATTCATTTTCTTATACAAAATGCTTAGATACTGGTAGTGAAGTGTTTAGGAGATGCCAAGAGGAATTTACTAAATTCTTGTTTCAAAACCTGATTCAAGAATTAACAAAAGTATATACTTAAATCCTTTGAATAAAAGAGAATTAGAGAAGGCTCTAGAACAAACTTAATGAATAAGATTTTGGATTTGTTTTTAAAACACTTATTGCAAGTGATAAATCTAATTTACCTACATTATTTACCTACATATACTAAACAGTGATCAAATTTTCCACAGTTAATATTATCTCTCTGTCTCTATGACAAGTTGAGTGTGTATTTTCACATTTTTACAAAGATGAATTTGAATAACTGGTAACCCAAGAGAAGCAAATAATTAAGCAGACTCATGCCAAATACAAGAAAAAAAATATCAACAATTCAGTCTAGTGGCAGTTAGCAGGGAAAAAGGGAGAAACATAATTGGCTAAATCCTGCTGATTTTTAATAGAGGTTTACTGTCCAATTCTATATGTGCTTTTGAAAAACCTGCCAGATAATTGACCAAATATAAGAAATGAAATAAATTCTAAGATTGGATATAAACAACACCAAAAATCTTTCTAGCATTTAATAATATATTTGATAAAATAATATAGAGACTTCTCTAAAATACCACGCAACATAAAATAATGCTCTTTCAACATTAAGAAAAGCTCACTCAATGTAATTATTTTCAGGTAAGAAGTCAAAAATATTGCAGTTTTTAAATAGCAATGTACGCCTGTTTTTAAAAAGCTGTTTTCTTTCTAGCGCACAGTTCAGATTAAATGCCAAGGAAAACTCAAGGCCTCCTGAACACACAAACAGGGGCACCAAGAGACATAAYTGTTTTCTGATGCATAACTGGCTGCCATTTAGCACATGTCCTGGCAGAAAAGGTCACTATTAAAAAAAAAAAAAAACCACACATCTTCTTGCTTGTTAAAGTAAGCAGCCTATATGCTAGTCATATGAGCATAGTATCATGGCACGGTATTAATGTACTTTTTTCKGCAGTGAACTCCCTTTACTTTCAACACACATGACTGTTCTTAAAATGTGAATATATTAAATTATGTGTGACAAGAAAACCAATACCAGACTGAACAGCTTTAGATCATTCCTGACTATTAATTAACCACGTCTTTACCCAATTCCACTATTAGCTGATCTGGTAAAACAAAAACAAAAACAAAAMCAAAACCTGTACTGTGTGCTTACAGGTCTAAAGCATCTCTTAAGCAATATTCCGTTATCATATGGTCCCAGTGTCAATGACATGTATTTGCTCTCAAGTTGCATGAGGTATATGATAAACTTTTGAGTCTTTAAAAAGCAAACATAAAGARTCTACTCACAAAACCTGTAGAAGAAGCCTTGAGGTGCTTCAATTCCTCTTTTGTTTTTGTTACCCTTTATTTTCTGTGACCTTTTCTGAAGTCTTCTTAAATTCATTCTTGCTCCACACTTCTGACACCAAGTGATGTTCTTCAGGTTCCTTAATGACCAAACAGAAATGAGAAGAATAGCAATGTGTTCAATGTTCAACAGGAATTTATAATTACACTATCAAGTCAGTCATGACCTTACAAGTTTCTGCCAGTAGTTCTCTGGGACTAGTTCTGAAAGGTAGCAGTAGAAGWACTCATATTCAAAGAGATTGACTATAAAGCTCTCTCCTTCAAATATCACTACACTTACTTTGCTATTACAATTTACTTTTATTTAGCCTTTATTATAAAAGGCTCTAAAGTTCATTCAACTGAAAGAAAAAAAGGAGGTCCACCTTCAGGCTCTTACTCCTTTTAAAGCTCTAGCTCATGTCACTTAGCATAAGTATAACAGGCTGAAGAGCAGTTCACCGCTACCATATTGCCGAATTGGTTTGTTTCAAATATCACTCCTTCAATGGAAGATAGTAGCCTAGTTTAATCAATTTAACTGTCATGTTATGTGCTGAGAGGACTGAACCCATTCAGTCCTTTATCCTAGGTGGACCTTGTCTGTAGCTCAGCTTGAAACCTTTTCCTTTCTAAAGCTTTCAGGATATATTCTTCATTCATTATATGTTAGGCCTTTACCTGCCAAGCAGCTGGCTTGGCTTTGCTTTTGCTAATCCACAAAGTCACCATTATCAAAACCTTTGCTTTCTCTTTCAAAAAACATGACTTCTTTTCTCCTGTGAGAAGCTAATTATCCCTCTCCCTTCCCATAACACAGACCAGCCAAGTGGGACATTTTGGTGCTGTGGAAGTCATTGATATACCTGCAAAGGGATGATACTTTATGTCCCAGGGCTACAGGGTAGCTGCATAGTTCTAAGCCATGTCTATTCCTAGACTTTGTGTATGTATTTTGAAAGCGTTTTACTGGGTAGACTCCTAAGGAAATCCTGCAGTGAATGATCTGGAATTAGGCATGGATAGTTAAAGCTCATTTAATATTAGAGTAACTCTCCTGAGTCTGTCTTGGCAGATTGGAGATTATGAAATTAAAGACAGGCTCCAACAACTGTAGGCGTATAACCTCATTTAAGAGCACTTCACAGTACACTATGAAAATATGTCATTTGGGGAACTGTACACTTGCTACAGGAATACTGTCTCTCTGCCAGAGAAGTTCAGTGTCTGTTGGTACTGGTGACAGTTTTGGTCAGAGTCCAAGAGTTGGCCTTTCTAGTGACGACTATTTGTGCTAGTGCTTCAGAGCTTTCTAACATTGAAGGGTCTCCTTAAGTTTACTAAAACACTGTTTCAGTCATCAAAACTTGAACAGTGGTATTCCTTGTGCTTTTTACTAGAAATCAGCTTTCTTAATGAGTCATTAACAACTTCCATTTATTCTATCAGGAAGAAAAACATGTTTTCATGGACTGAAACTGTTACAAAATAATTAAATGTGTTCYTAACATTGCATGATCCTCTTCAGTGGCTTCAGTGTTCCTTCTATTTCTTTGCTCTATTTCAAGCAGGATCAGGCTCTCCTCACTCTCTCATAGCATACACAGGATCTAATTTATTTTTCCTTTGGGTCATTTGTTGGTTCAGTAAAAAGAAGGATAGGGCAGGGAGGAGACAGACTGCTCCCTATATWTCAAACAAAGGGGAAGTGGGGAAGAGAAGCCTCATCTAGCAGGGGGCAGMCAAGGAAAGATCTGAGCTGCTGCAATCAAGAAAGCCGCCAACTAGTTTGCACTGAACTAAGCCAGGATGCAATGCTGTGATTGCAAGGACATTCTGCATGGGGAGGAATTTTTTTGTAGACATGTTTTACTTACTTAGAAATTTTGTTCTCTCTTTATACATTCCCCTTATGGTCAAAAAAAAAAAAAATCCTTAAATTCAGCTGCTTGAATTTAAAAGCTTTCTTTCAGGTGAGTTCACTGTAGAATGTATAGGACTTATCTCAAAAATCTGATCAGGCCAGAGCTCTTTTTCTCCTTAGGCAATTTCTGAGAGAGCTTTTCCTGATATGGTTGTCCTATTAGGGCTCAAACTAGAGGAAACTTTTCTTGATATTTTGCAATAATGTCAGATACATATGCCCTTCATCACATTAAATAGCTTGTAGCAGAATTTCTTTAAGAATATACGTAGGGAAAATGTGATTCCCTGTTAGTGGGAATCACTAACTTTAGTCTTATTAAAGTCTTCTTACTTTAGTCTTCATGTTACATAGATGGAATGTATTTGTCATTTGACTGCATTCCTGGCTTGTGCTTTGTTTTCTTCTTGTTCCAAGTCATCTTGATGCAATAATATGATTTTTTAAAATCCTTTCTATYATAATAATCCTAATTACAGATTCATTTTAATTTTATGACAGAAAAAAAAATATCATTTCTTAGCAATCTGTAAAGTCTAAAATACTTCAATTAAATGTAAACAAATGACAGATTTTGGATACAGATGTCTTCATGCATTACATTAACGAGAGGGTCAGAGAAGATACTCAGGTAATGAATGTCATCTCTTCCATGCTTTTTCTCCATCCAGAAAAGTACCTTGATGTTTTTAGCATGTTTGGCTGAGAAAAGCATTGCGTATTTTGCTGAGAAAAGCCTTATGCTACCTGTTAAAGAAGAGCAAAACGGAAGAACTGATTTCTACAGTTCACAGATCAACAGAGAAACTGTAGAGCAAATGTCCTATTGCAAAAGTTCTGTTTTCAATAGCAGATCTTCTGCAAGGAGATAACCTAGAACAGATGATTTGCTACTCACTATATGATGCTTCCACTGAAGATTCACTGTAAGCAAGCTCATGAAACAGTGTGATTCAGTGTCTAGGAGACAGATAGCAGTACTCCCACCAGTATGTTTTGTTACGGCTGTTTACTCCTAACATAGCACTTAAGAGACTAAAAGGCTGAGCTGTTTCAGAAGTTTCTTAGTGATGCAGGTGGAATGCAGTTTTGCAGTAATGGCAGAGCAATTATAATTTGTGTGATGGGCTAGAGGATTGCAGGGAAAAGACTGAAAAGAAAATGATGAGAGAGAAGCTGAGACCAGGGTGTTCTCTTATTTCCTGAAGTTTTCACTATTGGGAATTTTCATGGAAATTTTCACTACTTCCATGGAATACAGAAGCCATCCCCAGAACACTCCCATTCCATGATCCTACCAGATAACCTCTATCTCCTCCTCACCTTCCAGGTTCCTCTTATAATGATTCTAGAAAAATATAGTGATACTCCTGTAAAAAATAATCATCTAATCAAGTCGAATGATGCTGACTTACTTTGAGGGAAGTAAGCTGTATTATTCTCCAAATTCTCAAACAAAATTGAGGAACAGCACACTATTTCAGCCAAACTTCTTAGTAATTCCTTGGATTCTTGCAATTACAATGGTTTGCCACCTATGAAGAGCGTAGACGGACTGGCTGACATTGGGAAATTCATGTAATTTTCATATTGATTAATTTGTGATTTATTGATTTTCAGTTTAGATACTGGCAGCTGAAGCTGCCATGCATGTCACAGTTTCATGTAGTCTTTTACCCACAGTCTTTTACAGTTACTTTTTATACCCCTGGTCTGCACAMTACAACACTGCTTGACTTCATGGCATTGCAAGCAAATTGAGTTTCAGCACCTTGAAACTGAAGTATTGTTGATCCAATGATGTATTGCTCAAAATGTGTAGCCCACTGAGAGAATCAACAGGGAACCTGTACTTTTTAAATGAGTTTTTCAGCTTATATAGATTGACAATAGCAAAGTTCATTGGCCTTATCACTGATGGTAGAGCTATTGCACTTTACTACCAAATTGAATGTTATTTTCAGAATTGATGCTACGGTGRTAGGCTGAGCCTAAAGACATTGCATCACCTTATTCTATGTTCTACCATCCTTCCTTCAAGTTCCATCCTTCAATTAACTATGTAGATTTGGTAGCAGTATAGCTTTACTAACTGTTTTATGCATCTCCATATATGATATGCATTAAACAAAATGACCCTCTGGAAACAAACAGAACATAACTGAACAACAAATACAATACAGAGCAAAATCGATTATGATAGTCTGAACTTTTTATAWTAAGAAAGCATCCAGATATTTCCTTTCAGTCACCTTATAACTCATACTTATTGCACCTCATTTAAATTTTTGATTGACAATATCAAAGGCATTCCAAGCCTATCAATGATGTTTAATTCACACAAAGCATTTAATGTCCCAATCCAACAGAAAGGTGGAAATCACTGACTGTGCTCAAGAAATGCACTAATGAATAGAACAAGCACTCTCCTTCTGTATAGAAAGAAGAGGAAGACTGACTAAGAAATGGGAGCAAGTTAGAGTCCAGCTTTCACAGTTAATAAAATATGATATTTCCAGTCAACACACCAAAAGGAAGCATATTTGAGTGGAAACCTGAGCTCTTTCTGAGTCTCTTTAAGTTCAATATTAGGTCCATGACTTCCTGATAAGTAATATGTTCCTGATGATCTTCAGTTCAAGATTACTACTGATTTACCAGACAAGTTTATGTAAAGTCCTTTTTCTTCTACCCCATGAATCAACACCGGACATGAGATATAACTAAGGATAGAATCCATAAGGCTGCTGTTATGTCAGTACACAAGAGTACTGGATTTACATTAATAACACATGCTTTAACTAAGATGTTGGAAGAACGTCTTTTCAAATGTCATGGATTAGAACAGGGCGTGGGTTAGTTAAACTGGTGTTGCAACAAAAAAAGGATACCCATTTTTTTACACAGCCTATGTTACTCCCAAATAGGACACCAAAATAGGAGTTGACCAGCTGACCGTTCTAGAATTTTTTTTTTCTGAATGACTTGAGGTTTGGGGTTTTATTTGTTGTTGTTGTTGTTGTTCTTTTTTCCTGCTTTCCTTAGTAATAAAAGCACACTTAACCTACAAGGCTTATCTAGGTTTCTTTTATTAAAACACTGGTGCTAGCTAGGTAGCTCTGACTTTCTATCAGGTATAGCCAGCAGATTAATTTTTCAAAATTCACAATACTTTCTTTGAGTTGACACTATATTTATTACAATTTGAATAGCCCTCAGTTTGGAGAAAATAAGGTTAAAAGATCTAATGTTTGTTTGGACCTCAAATACACTGAAAATATAGTAAAATACCTCTCCCGTGCTTTTCATTGGTTGAGAATAAGTAGTTTTGTCTAGATATTTTTAGAGACTTTTTTGATGAAATAAAGCCCACTCTTTTAAAAAAAATTGTAAATTGTAATATGGCTTTAGAAATAAAATGCAAGGATAGATCTTAATTTAAATGTAAACAATGCAAGTACATACATTATATGCTGATACTTAGAGCAAGAATAAAATCCTATTTTCAGATCTAGCCAGTCAGATCAAGACAGAGCAGCTCTTTCATCCACTCTCTCCTAGGTAGAATCACCTAGTGGCAGGAGAAAATGTTTCTCAGTGCAGTTACAGAATTAATTAATTATCATTTCAAATCCTTTTTTTTTTTTTTTTTCATTATTTATGCTCAATACACTGTAATTGCAAGCATGATTAGTGCTTCATCTGCCTGGGCCACAAACACGCATAAAAGAGACAATTCCTTGATTAAAATCTCATTTCTTGTAAGTATAGAGTAAGAAAGTGCTATTCTTTCTGAATATGCAGACCTCTAGTCTCCTAATCAATCTGTGTAAGTGACTAAATATATATAGTCTGGCCAGACAAAATTATTTAAATGCATCACTAACATGAATTATTACATAGCAAAACCGTAAACACTCGGTTCTGTAACCTTTGCAAAATTGTGCTGGAGGCTCAGTCTCTAGCTAGGGCAGACTGTCAAAATTAATCAGGAGCCCTGAAATAAGTTTCTGATTTTTGCTGCCACAAGACTGTGACTCATACAGAATTCATCTAAATAAATATAGATGTCTGCATCTGAACAAGTCACCCCAGCGTCCTCTGTAGTCAGTGGAGCTGCAGTCAACAGACTCAACAGAATCTTGGATGCAGTTCATCAGCCCTTAACATCTGAAAGCATAAATGAATTGCATCATAAACATGACTATTTGTTTCCGTGGAGTACAAAAGGAACAGATGTAAACATACATGCTTTTCATACCCAAGTTAGATGAGATGATTGATTTCTCCCTTCTTGCGTGTGTTAGGGTTGCAAAGGGCTGAGGTTACAAGGAAGCCACAATTTCTCTTAAATCTGTGATGAATAACATTGTTAAGAAGTCCAGCAAATTCAATTTAGCTCCCACTTTTCTATCTTCTGTCATAAGTACAAATGTTTACTATTCTTGTTTAATCCAATTACTTACCTTTATCCTCAGTTTTGCAGTGCTCCAATATTTACAAGTAACTGTATTTTCCTCTTCCCTTATGCACCCATTGCAGCCTACTTTTTTCACATTTATTAATACTTTAGGCAGCTAGTGCCACTTACTTTGGTTTGGCCCACTGTTGTCATTTAGCCAGACAGTGTGACTCTTACCTTACACTATTAATTTGCTTTTGTAGATCAGACCTTCCAGGTTCGTTTTTAGAGTGCTTTCCTATTTGTCATTATTCTCACTTCAGCAGTAGTAAGGAGATCTTTGCTGTACCCAAATGCATCTTGCACCAGGTGGTCTTTAAGGCTCTTTCAAGTTATCATCTGGGTTTTTTTTCTTTTTTTTTTTTTTTTTTTTTTTCCACAAAAATCATGGCCAATATGCGTAGGATTGTTCTAACTATTTGCTACTTTTAAAATAATGAAGTGTGCCGTAGCAATTACACCTACACTTATGTGCCATCTGGACAAGTGCTGTCAGTGGAAAAATAAATTGTAGATGAGGTGCCATTACTTTTTAAACAACTATTTTCAGTTCACATTAAGGCCAAGCACCCTACTAAACTCCAAAAAAGGCACACTTAGCCCTCCAGTTTGTTAAACAATGTGGTGTTTAAACAACAACAACAACAAAAATTAAGACTTAAACTTGAAGAATATCAGTAAAATGGTGTCCTGGTAGAACTTGGCTAATGTAAATAAAATGAACTCATCYCAGAGTTTACCCAACTTGAACTCGTGGTTCTTCCTTCTATTTTTTTTATCAGCTTGCTGGTTAGACATTGCAAAAAAAAAAAATTCAGTTAACTGCAATTGCACATAATTATTATTGCAAGTAGAATTGCAAATAAAGTCCTAGATGCAGTTGGTCGTCTTCATCACAGAACACTGAATTATCCTTTGTAACCTCTTATGTGCCATTGTCAGCTCATTTTTCCAACTTGTTGAGCCTTGCCTTTGCCAAAGCATATTGACTGTTCTTCCCAGTTTGGTAGCATGGGCAAGCTTGCCATAGGTTGCAAGGCACTGTGTCCCACCTTTCAGCAGGATAATGAGGAGGTCTTTTCTCTGTCCTTTGTCCAATTAAACACAAGGCCCACATTTTCCCCTACAACTTTTGCTTTTAATTACTTAAAGGAGCCCGCCCTTCCTATCTCTTGTAGTTCTTCTTAAATGTTATTAGCACACAAAACATGAAAGATTGAAAAAGTTGTGGCTTCATCTTTTGAATTGGTAGGCACCAACCATTCCACAAAAGCCAATAGAAGGGTAGCTATAGGCGGCACACCTGAAAGCTGTGCTCGAACTGCTACATGCAGACCAATTTCATAGAATCATAGAATGCTTAAGGTTGGAAGGGACCTGTAGCGGTCATCTAGTCCAACCCCCCTGCACATGCAGGGTCTCCTAGAGCACGKGGCACAGGGTGRTGTCCAGGCGGGTTTTGAAGATCTCCAGAGAAGGAGACTCCACCACCTCTCTGGGCAGCCTGTGCCAGGGCTCTGTTACCCTCATTGTTAAGAAGTTATTTCTCAAGTTCCTGTGGAACTTTTGGTGCCTCAATTTGTGGCCGTTTCCTCTAGTTCTATCACTGGCCACCACTGAGAAGAGGCCAGCCCCCTCCTCCTCACTCCCTGTCTTGAGGTACTTCTTATACACACTGATGAGGTCCCCTCTCAGTCTTCTCTTCTCCAGGCTGAACAGGCCCAGCTCTCTCAGCCTTTGCTCATAGGGCAGATGTTCCAGGCCCCTAATCATCTTYGTGGCCCTGCGCTGGACTCTCTCTGGCAGCTCCACGTCCCTCCTGCACTGGGGAGCCCAGAACTGCACACAGKACTCGAGGTGCGGCCTCACCAGGGCTGAGTAGAGGGGCAGAATCACCTCCCTTGACCTGCTGGAGATGTTCTGCTTAATGCACCCCAGGATCCCATTGGCCTTCTTGGCCACGAGGGCACACTGCTGCCTCATGGTCAACTTGTTGTCCACCATGACGCTCAGGTCCCACTCTGCAGAGCTGGTCTCCAGAAGATTTGAGATGACTGATTAATATTGGTATTTTCCCTATTTCTTATTATTCCTATCAGCTGCAATATCTACTATTTGCTAAGCCTGATTTCAGGAGAGCTGAAGACCTCACCTACCCAAAAAAAAAAAAAAAAAAAAGCATGCCTTTGTTTTTCTACACTGAACCTTATTCTATTTTCAACACAAGTTATTTTGCAACAAGACCACCGTCTGGCTCAGAGTTTTCATGGCACACTTTATTGCTGCTTGCTCATTAAGCCTTCATTAGAAGAATTTTAAACATTAGTATTTTCTAGAGGAATTCACCATTGACATGACTGCAAATTATAATGGCTTTTAATGCTGGCACTCAGGAGAATGTCTGAGACCATCAGGTTAAATTACACAGCAGCATAATGTTCATAAAACAACAGCATAACATTAAAATCCGTAGCTTTTTTTGCCCCATCTCATTTATTAGGACACAAAACTCTGTTTACCCTAAATACTGCCACTTAGAAAAAAAAAAGAAACATAGAAGCTAATGTACAAGAAAGTGGGAACATGCATAAAAAGAGAAAAGAATGCCTTTCTTGAAGGGAGAGATTGAMATTTTATACTTGGCTTTATTTTTAAATTTGACGCAATAACCACTCTGATGAAAGAGCAGTTCTACTGCATTTCAAGCAAAAGGCTTGAACAGCTGTGTTGATTATGCTGTTTCTCCTAGAAATTCTTTTTTTATTATTATTATTTCCCATGCTGCATGATGGAGTGACAATATGTTGCACAGGTTATCACAACAGTTACTTAGTGTGTTAGCAACTCCAGAAGAATCACCCATTTGATTGTACATCATCCAACTCCTCCTCTGAAATAACGATTTAAAAAGAAAACATGATTACTCCATTTGAAGGGATTTGTGCATTATGTAACTTTCCAACAGGCTTGCAGACACATCTGCCAGATATRTGTGGTCTTGTGCAATAGAAATCTGTAGCATGACTCAGAATATCATGTTTATTCAATGGCTGGCCTGCTAAAAACTCTTAGACAAATCCAACAATATCCATTACTATTTGCTTTCCATCCTTTGCTAGTTGAGAATTTAAAGAAGAAATGTCTACTACATGAGAAAGAGAAAGCAATAAGGTAGGTCCCTATCTTAATTGAAATCTGTATGTTCCATTATAACAAGATCAGCAATATAGTTATCATCATTGTCGCTGGATAGTTATCATTAGAGCTAATCAGAGAAACTTTAATAAAACCAGTCTAAAAGAAAAACAACGTCTGTTTTCACTCTTAGTTTGTTTTATAAGAAAATTGAAAAGCACACCAGAGTGTCAAATTTGCAAATTTGATGTATCGGAATATCAAATTTGCCCCTTCCAAAAATTACTGTTTTTCTTAAAATAAAGTGAAAAGAGAGAATACTGGAGAAATATTCTGATTTACCCTGAAAATGTTTTACTGCAAATTTCGCATTCTCCTATTTGGAAATAAGTCACGTTCTCAAAACTTAGAAATCCAGCATAAACGAGAGCTTCCATCCTTTGTGCATCTCCAGCTACACTGTTGACCATTCAGATCAACACGTTCCATGGATCTGCTGCATCTCTGAACCTGCAAAAGCAGTGATTCCCCAATAGTCCTTTTAAGAATACAGTAACATCTTATAACACAGTAAGGGAGCTCCCAAAGCTCAATGTCGTCYGTGTTACATACATATCCAATATTATGTGGGGATTTTGTGGCAGAAAATGAAATGCAGACTCTGCTTTTCTTATTTGTTTGTATTTGTCCTCTGAGTTCTGCGTCTTGCTGAAGTCTCATCCCTACAGCCCTCTGTCAAAGGCATCTCGTTTATTGGGAAAGCTCAATGGAGTCTCTGCAGTAAGGGAGAAAAGAGGGAAAAAACCCTCGGAATCGCATGCTAAAGGGCACAGTCACTCAGGGGTCTCACCCTCTCCGGAGGCTCAGTCGGACCATCAATCAAAGCCCCATTAGAAAGCTCTTGCGCGGCKGCTGTTTCCACTCAGTGTTGCTAAGGAACCGACGGCCAAAATTCGCCTCCCAAAGCGCAGCGAGCGCCTGGGCAAGGCGGCAGCAGTGTTAATGCCACGGGGCCCCGGCGCTGTCCTTCCTTCGCAACCAAACAAATATCACAGGGACAGGAGAAAGAGAAAATAGCTCCTGTCATCAAAGTAATGATAGCTGTGATAGCTGAGGAAACTCAGCGCTCCCTTTGGAGGTTTGGGAGCTGCAATAAGGGACCATTTGTCTGCCTGCGTGACACAGCCGGTGATCTCCTTAAGTACGTCAAAAGGACAGGCCGGTTATTTGATAACTTTCCCATCGGTGGCCTCTGGACAGGGCTGCAATCCGAATGCATACAAGCAGCACCTTTTCTTCAATGAAGCAGAGAAAGTGGTGGTAGGAAAAAGGGGAATGGGATCTGCATTATTTTCTCCCACCATGACATAATTTTGCATTTAGATAGGATTTATTTTAGTCTTTCAAGGGCTTTCAAAGCAGCAACTACTTAAAATATAACAACCTTTACATTTGGTTGCCTGTAGCTAGACACCACAGTGAACAGGCAGAAATRACTGTGCTGACCATCCCGGCTATGCCACATGTAGGAGCTGTTACCACCAAAATAGTCAATAGCACTCAACCTCCGGAGGCTGATCACCATTTTTAAGYTTTAAGTTAGTAAACAAGTAACTGAACAATGACTAAAGACAGAAAATACAATGGTGGAGGTTGACCAAAGGAATGTAATTGTATGACTACTTCTTTCTTTGCTGTGCATCTTGTAATGYTGGTGACCACTGCTTTTAAGCTTGTCATTTGCCTGCATGAAACTTGAATAATTACCTGTGCTATTTTATTTTCCAAAAGGARAAATGTATTTCACCAAACACTAAGGTACTAGTTCTGCTAATTTACTGTGTGCAGTTCTGGGCTCCCCAGTGCAGGAGGGACGTGGAGCTGCTGGAGAGAGTCCAGCGCAGGGCCACAAAGATGATTAGGGGCCTGGAACATCTGCCCTATGAGCAAAGGCTGAGAGAGCTGGGCCTSTTCAGCCTGGAGAAGAGAAGRCTGAGAGGGGAYCTGATTAATGTATATAAATATCTCAAGAMAGGGAGTGAGGAGGAGGGGGCTGGCCTCTTCTCAGTGGTGGCCAGTGATAGGACTAGAGGAAACGGCCAGAAATTGAGGCACCAAAAGTTCCACAGGAACTTGAGRAAGAATTTCTTAACGGTGAGGGTGACAGAGCACTGGMACAGGCTGCCCAGAGAGGTGGTGGAGTCTCCTTCTCTGGAGATCTTCAAAACCCGCCTGGACWTCACCCTGWGCCACGTGCTCTAGGAGACCCTGCGTGTGCAGGGGGGTTGGACTAGATGACCTCTAGAGGTCCCTTCCAACCCTAGCCATTCTATGATTCTATGATTCTAATGCAAGAGAGGAGACTATGACTTTCCTGAAGAGCAGACAGAAAGTGTAAAAAACCTTATATAAATTTCGCTTATATCCAGTAGGTGATATATTTGCTGATCTCAGTAAATACTCCTAGGAATGAATTATTCTTCTTTACAAGTTGGTCTCCAAAACACACAATAAGCACACAGTCCTGCCGTCTCAGCAAAGAAGATAAGTATTTTAGCACATTGATAAGCCACAATATAAATTCCACGTTTCCAATCATATCGAATGCATACATGTAGATGAAGAAACTTGATACTCAAGAATTTTTCTACTAGGTTTCCCATACTTTTGGAATATATATAAAAAAATTAATTACGAATTATTTTCCTGGCCCCCTTTCTGTGTTAACTTCCTTTTGAGAAGCTGTAATATTTAAAATCATGACTCCTTCTGTTCTTGAATTATCAGGATGTGCAGATATATTTATTTATTATTAAAACCAGCTTCCAAAAGTCACTGATATGTTTACAAAGATTGTATGTTTTGCACCAGAAAGCAGTATTTTCATGATAAGATCTAGAGCATAAGATTTGAGCCTTAAGTGCTCATTACTGCAAATAAAGAATAAGAAAAGAAGACAATTTAATTACACAAACCATATAAAAGAAAGATAATTTGTGCAATTGTGGAATGGCATTGAAGGAGAATTTCTGTTTAGAAGAAAATTAAGCAGTCACTCAACATGACAWTTTCAATCCCTGGTAGAACTGGAAATAAATTCAAGATTCACAAGTTCATAATTCTGTTTGACTTGTAAGACCAAACGCTTCTACATAGATGGGGAGGCAAGAGAAAAGGGGAAAAAGGAAAAAAAAAAGTTAATTACTCCTTGAAGTTAATGGCTGATGAGTGTCTAATCTGAAGTTGCGTGTTTTACATACAGGAAAGATTCGTATCTGAATATCAGTTTCTACCTTAATCTGTATGGATCGGGACTTGTAGTACTTGTAACAAAACAAATGGGCACAAGTACWCTGGTCAAAAATTATTCTTTCACAACCATTGCATTTTCTCATACAGCATAATAAAAGAGTTGCARCTGATTTTTTTTATTGCTCTCATTTATAATTTGTCTTCTTCTGCAGTTGCATTTGTACTATTTGAGCTTTTATTTGTACAATATGAGTTTTCAAAAATTGAGCCTGATTTTGATACAATAGCAAGAACTTGTTTTCATAGCAAAACTTGGGGCTGCAAAGTTTAATAAATATTTATGAAGCACTTTGAGAAGTTTYATAGGAGACTACTGAAGAGTCAAATAAGGTACCATCTTCTTAATAAAATGTGTCAGCTTCCAAGAATAAAGAAAAACAGTAATTAAGAAATAATAGTAACGGAGGAAAAGGCAAATGCAAGTATGTGTTTGCAATTTGGACAGTGAAATTTTTATTTTATCAATTRATTTTGTTTATCAGTGTTTTCATTCCCATTTCATCTTGAATCTCCTGTCATACTGAGATGGTGCAAGAGAGCATTTGAGAGGCTATAAAGCTGTATATTTCCCCCATTACTCTTAGGTTATAGCAGACAAGCYTTATTTGTCAAAGAGGAGGATAAACTATTYCTCCSTTGCAATTTTTAAAAACTACCACTGTTCTGACCCACCAAGATATTTCTTACCTTCCATCATGAATGTAGTATTCTTTGGAAAAGAACCTTTAGGCACACTTAGGGCAGAACYAGTTTTCATTTCATATGCACAGTGCCTGTCATCAATTTTCATTGGCTCCATCCCATTATTATGACAGTACAAATTCAAGCTTTAAATACAAGGAATGTACCAGATTGCAACAGAACTTTTTTGTTTGTTTGTTTGTTTTAGTAAAAYGACTTTCAAACAATGTTAGAAGTACTGATGATGGAGACCACAAAGCAGAAGAACAGCTCACAGGAAAACTATGCTACTATTAACTTAAAAATCCATCATCCTTTGTGAATATAATCTAGTGCTAGATGCAGTGTACAGCTGAGGCTTTAATTAGGCTACATACACATATGCCTGAAATAAAAAAAAATTCTAGTTCCTCAAAGAAACTGAAGGGAGGGGAGAGGATGAGCACTGAGGTCAAACAATTTCCCCCACCTCCCTTAACAAGAGAAATTTGTTCTTCAACTGTTTTAATCAAAATGTCCTATCATTTCCCTGAAGAATTCTCTCTTGCTGCTTCAGCAGAATTTCAATTCTCKTTGCCCTTGAACATGATGCTGCCTCACAAGAGACTGTGGCCACTTCTATACTTCATCACCACTGTAACCCTTGCAAGGTTTGTTCCTCAGACATTTGAAGGTTTTTCTCTATGCCAAATTGGGAAATGATTCAGTCCTATGACTCTCAAATGCATTTTAAGCTCACTGATAGCACAGACCTCATAAGCAGCTCCTGTCCAAGAAAGGGTAGCGCTTCTGAATGAAATAAAACTAATCAGTCAAGTATTTGTAGCATTCGGCCCTTAACTTTTTCAAGAAACTTTGGAGTTTAAGCATGCAGTCAAGTACTAGCAAAATAGACCTTAAAATCCACACATGGCATTTRAAAACAAACAAGCAAGCAAGCAAACAAACAAACAAAAACAGTCTAACCATCATGAAAACAGCCTCAACAGTCTTTAAATGCAGCTGTGATTCTGTGAAGTTCTGACTGCAGATTAAGGGTTGAATTMATTTCTTTCTAACATTCAACCACAGATCCACCTGGAATAGTTTGTGTTCTTACCTGTGTCATTTTTTAAAGACTATCTGAGTTCTCATTTTTACAAATCTCTTAAAGCTGCAGAGGAGACTCTGAAATCAGGAATCATGAATATTCAGGACCTCAGAAGGCAAATTAAAAATAACAGGACTTTTACAATTAATCATCTGGGACTCAATATTTCTAGYAATAGTAAAACATAAGTAGTTTTCAAAAGAGTTTGAGAAATTTAATTTTACACTGCACAGCAACCACCTACTTTAGAACCTTATTTCAGAATTTTCTCTGTTAAGTATATAGCTAATTTCTTAAGCAAAACCATGAACGAGGCAAGTTTTAACTCCCTCTACCCTGCACCTGAAATCTTGTGTGGTAGTCAAGAATGCATTTACAAGGAACATGCATTGTCTCAGTGAATTTTTATTCCAGACTGCACTGTAGAGTCAGATGTACTGTTGCCAGATGTAACATTGATTGGAAAATTTCTGAACATGTCATTTTAAATTCAAGAAAAATATAACTTTAAAATAACRATGAGTTTGTATTGGTTTCATTGTAAAAACATGAAGTATTTCAGAAGAGAAAAAGCACATTTTGTTGAGAGCATGTTAATTTTTTTTAAGAGATTTGAATCTCATTTTCACTGGTCTTCCTGAATTCAGTTTATTTCCCTGTGAAAACCAGTAAAGTTAAAAAATATTAGTATCAGCTATGGACCACAGACCTGCTTTCTGATGAAGMAGCACTGGAAAGGTCAAAGCTCTTTGAAGGAGTTCATTTAACAAAAATTACAAGAGTTTACATATTCCYACCTATGCCCTTCAAAAGCAATGCCATTAAATTCTGCCCTGAGCTCCTGAGTAACATTAATAGAGCAAACAGGACCAAATTTATTTAAAGAACARCAAACCCTAGTAACTGAAACTCCAACCTCATTCTTTATTTTGAATCTTTTAAAAGTATTCTTCATACAATTAAAACTTTTTCCCTCTTTATGTCCTTCCACTAATGAATTAAAAGAGTAGGTTTAAAAGAGAAATATCTACCATGCAGATATACCTCAAGTAAAAAGGAACTTTTCTTTTACCAAATTTTGACCAAAAATTGGAGGGATGTTCCAATGATTAAAACAGTTTTTACCAGCATCTCTTAGTTGACTTTTTTTTTGTCTTTTTTTTGACATATTTTGACATATTCCTTCTTTGTGTAAGTAAACACATTTATACAGAACTTGCCTCCACACTACAACTGTTCCACTTTCTAGGCACTTTCTGGGACCGTGTATTCAATGCATAGTTTCCTGTGAGTCATATGATTTGTACTGTCACATCTCTGGGAGGAACCATCTAAAATCAAGTAAACGTGCCTATATTCTAAGTTTCCTTCCTTCCTTCCTTCCTTCCTTCCTTCCTTCCTTCCTTCCTTCCTTCCTCCTTTTTCCTTTTCCTTTTTCTTTCCTTTTCCTTTTCCTCTGCTAGGTGTTATCACATCACAGAGGGGTAGGTGACAATGTAGAACATGCTATGAGCTGTTTTCTATGTAAATAGGTGTTAAGGAAACCAAATTTTCTCTCTGTTTATCCTCGCCAAAAGCGAGCAAATGTCCCCTAGTCTAGATGGAAATTGGTTTTTGGGCATTTAAAGTACAGGCATATTACCCACCTTAGACAAAATCAGACAGCATGGAACGGGGGTGACATAATCTTGGAGTTTAACTGGTCCTAAATGTTTTGCTTCTAGGCTCAGAAAGTGTAATTACTGAGTGCAATCCTTATTTCAGGGCTTATAACAACTCCATGTCTGTAGCACTAATGACAAAGATCTTACATACTCAACAAACCATGTGCAAATGGATATGAAAATAATTTCTGCTCGTATTTTATTCAATGCATCTTTCTTATGCTTTGTGTCCCTGGGCTTATTTAAAAACAGAGACCGAAAAATTGTTTTTCAGCAAATGAGATTGTGTACATAAACATGAATTGTACAAGAACTATTGACTGTAATACTTTGTGTTTCTTTCTTTTTGTTTTATAAATAGCTGCAAAAAGAGGGAAATAAATTCTTTCTTCTTTTCTTCTAAGAGCTTTTCCTGCCTGTGTACAACAGATGTTGTTTCCACAAATTAGTTTATAATTTCTTTCATAACTCAGTCAGAACAACCCTTCAATTTATAGTCAGGGAATAGATTTACTGCTGCATATAATTCTTGTAATTATGTAACAAAACTGCACTTGGCTAGATGAAAACCCTTGCTATCAATCATTCAGTTTAGTGTATGGGCAACTTAATCTTCTGTTACACCAGCTGTGCATGGATCAGCTGCATACACTAAGGATTYGTTAGATTTCCATAGTATAAGTGATTAGAGTGATAGGTAGTACATAGGCAGACAGCAAGTGGACCAGACAGAGCACACTGAAAAGTAATACATGAAGCARTTAGAAATGATACGCATAGGAATGCCTCCTCCCAAAAGCAGTTTGCAAATTATGCAGTATTTAAATGGTTTCTAATTGTCAGAGGATAGAACACAAAATATAGCATATATAGTTCCGTCCCTTAAAAMCAAAACAAAATAAAAACTTTGCTACTCAGTTTGCTCAGCTGAGCTGCTTGGAGAACACTGAATCCTGAGATTTGAAACTCAGCATGAAAACTGAAAATGCCACACCAGAAAATAAAAATTAACAGACAGTGTACAAGCCATATGGTCACTTACAGTGTTCAAAAATATTATTGATGCRTTTGTAGCACTAAGAATAGAATTGTCAAAAAGCACTTTTTTGAAAATAATATGCTTTATGTGTTAAACAAGAATCAATTTTTACATTTTAAATAAAAGGGATATCTTGTCAACCATGAAAACTGAGCTTGTTGCCACATTAACAGGTACAGAATACACAGAACCTGGAAKTTTCTCCCTGAGGTCACATATGTGTACCTGAAGGCAACTGAAACACCAGGGTGACTCAATGTTCTTTAAAAAAAGATTAGTGAGCCGTGCTCCCCAATGGAAACCTTACTGCAGGCCTTTAATCCTGAATCATTATGCAGTCTCAGGATACATTTAATGCATCTTTTGTTCAAAAATGGACTGTACACATTATGAACTGTAGAAGYCAGTTCTGATCCATGCCTTTGACCTTCCCAAAGTGAGAAAGTAATACAAATCCAAATACAATGCCGGTGCTTAAGTAAGATTGAAATGTATGCCATTTTTACCTAAGAAAARTACTGAAACAACAGTAATTACAAACCCACAGCATAAACATAGAGCCTTGTACTCCTAAACTACAATATTAGATCTAGATATTATTAAACAGGACAGACTGATTACTTCACCATGATAAACCAAATAGCCTAGAGATTACACAAGAATTATTGCATTCTGCTAAGTAAGAGCCAGCAAGCTGATTAGCAGAATGATATTCTGTGTTTTCATTTATTTTTTTCTTTCCATTAAGCCACCTTCTCTCTTACAACTGTGGCCAGTGTACATCTATGAAAAAAAATGCAGATGACATGAAATAAACATTTCAAAGTGTGACTTGACAATGTTCTTATTAATACCGTTATGTCAGTATTTTTCATATCATCTAAAAATAACAATTCATTAAACATTGTGTTAAAACAACATGAATAAAATGAAAAAAAAAAGATCATGTCCACCATCATACTGSAGTTTTCTTAATGCACACAGCATGACTCATTTTCTACATATTTACCTTAAAGCAATAAAGTTGCTTTTGCTTCACTGTGAGGTAAAGGGTACTTGACTGAACACCACTTCCTGTAAACGTTAAGATTGATAATGTTTTTCTGGTCTTCTGAAATAACGAGGAGAATAACTAGGCAGAGAAGCTTGCTGAAGAACCCACTTGACAAGCACTGTTAACTATGGAAGGCAAGTGAAATGGTGAGACATCCTCGYACCTGCGCTAACCCTGAGCCACAGGTTAGAGTGTCGATTCTTATGTTGACTTGAAAAGGCAAAAGCGTATATGATGAATATAAGAAAAAAGGAAGTAAAAAAAAATAGATGGAAAAAATTAAARCTGTGTAGAGAAAGTAAAAAGCTTTTTCCTAGAAATGTCATTGAAAAGGAGGCCTAATTTGAAATTGCATGTGGCCTAGCAACACACAATTCAAACAGCTACTTCAGAAATAGCAAGATAAATAAGACTCAAGGACAAGATCAAAGGTGTTAACCCACACTTATGAGGTTCAGCGTACTAGTCCAGATATCAGGACTTAGAGTGTAAGAGACTATTTCAGTTTTAGCTGTAAGTTCTATTAGCTTTTCTATCATAAACCAAAGCATGCAACAAGAATCCGCCAGGGAAATTCCAGCTGCCGCTCGTGCATTTTTGAATTTTTGAATTTTTTCCCTCTCCAAAACCTGGAAGACATTGTCCGCTTCTCACTCTTCTCCATATATTACAGAGCCTTCTGTGATTCCTTTTTGCTGAAGGTCAACCATAAAGAGAAGGATCAGGCTTTAACAAAAAAAAAAGTGAGAAACTGTGCAGACATATGCATTTTGATCATGTAYGTTTGCCTTCTGCATTTTGAAAGCTTAAAGAAAAAGAAAAGTTAAGAGGAACTCCAGCAGCAAGAGATGCGTTTGCGCAGGAAATATCTCTTCATTCCATCCATAGAAYGGCGTGCTTTGAGCCGGCCATTCAAATCTCAGTCCCTTGATCTCCATGATTATTTAGGAAAAACATCCTTGATATAATGTGTTATACTGAAGTCAGCATGGTATTAGGGTTACATTTGGAAGGAAATTTGGATGTTTCTGTATTTATGTTTTTTAAACAGTACACCAGGTACTTCATTATTGACTATGTCTATAGATYTTCAAAAGTCTAATACAGATGACTACTTACAAAAAACAATTTAAGTAGAGCATAATCTGGAGAGGGAGGAGATCATTCTTTTATTCTCAAAATAGCTTTTATAGCATCCCAAATTTTAAATATAGGAATGTAATGAATAAAATTTATCTTTCAATTACTATTGGCATATAATAAAGTCTTCAAGAAAAGGTATCTTTTTGAACTGACAATTTTATTGCCCTTATTCTTAATGCCTTCATTAATTACCAAAAGTAAGTCAAAAATTAAAAATTAAGGTGCAAAATAACTACAGCTTCAATAATTACAAGCTGGTTCAGTTAAAAAAAAAAAGTTTTTCATCAGGAATATCTGTTTCAAAAGATTAACAGCATGCTAAGTGGATCAAGAGCTTCAGAACACAGAAGGAAACATAAAATTCGTTAGGACTGAAAGTGTAAATACTGCCTAGAATGGGTGTCCCCAACAAGCACACCTTTGGTCATGCAGTGGAATACTAATGAAGTAGTCGTATAGGCCTCCTTATAAGATAACAGGAGCGGTGCACTGGAGCAGTAGGGTTGATAATGCAACTTGCCACTCAGCACACAAAGCTGCCTGAATCTGACGAATGGCAGCCCCAGCTTCACAGCCCAGAGAGTAGGAATGAGCAGTCTCCTTTTGAAAAAATCAACACTGTAATTATTCCATAGATAACATTAATTTCCTGGAAATATTACTAACCATGTTGATWCAGGCTTCCAGTGTTAGTCATTAGATACTGATTCATGCTACTAAAGAAAAAAACACACATTTACAGCCTTGAGTGATATCGCAATAAAAACTATGTATTGGATTGCTTTCAGCATTATCTAGTCTTCACTGAAAGAAAATTGTCATCTTCAGCATCACATAAAAGACTAAATGCTTTGAATCGTATGAGAACAGCAAGCTGATTGAACCTATAAATTTGATTATTTGAATGTCTGCTGGGAACTCATGATTGTGAAGCATCGCTGAGTGATAAAAAGTGAATACGCTCTGGTACAGCAAAAAGTGCAAGCTACTATCAAAAACGTTTGGAAAACAGGACGGCTAGTGCCCTCAACATACTGTTTGGTCACCAGCCCCCATATTATGCTGGTTACTTGCTGCCTTGCGTGATGGTGCCGTGTGTGATCGGGGCAGGTAACAGGGGCAAGCGGGTACCCTGGCTGATGGAGAAGCGGGGTCTAGTGAAGTCAATGATACCGTTAGCTAATGCAGAAACAGCAAAACCTTACAATGRATCACGGCCCTTGTGTCAGGAGACAGATTTTGGAGAGAAGAAGGAACTGATATGTCGCTTTCTGCTTTTATTTGCATCAGCAAAAGCTACTAATGAATATTCAAAACAGTAATAATCTTTAATATTGTRTGATAAATACCTGAATGAGCTTCAGTACTCGAGTGAGATAACATGGATAAAAGCAGCAGAACAGCAGTTAATACCACCMAACTCAGCTCAGATTGTTACCCTTGGTTCTCAGTAATGTTCTCAGCAGATGAAACCACTCCCATTTGTATTAATAGAAAYACATAAATTATGCTCATAGTTCTTGTGTATCTCCACTTGTGTTGACCTACTGTTCAACTGAAAAAAAAAAGAATCCTCTCTATTCTATCAGAAGAACAAGAAGGGAAAAAGGCAAATTTTTTTTTTAAAAAAAATTTTGATTCTTACTGTACTGTATCTCATTTTGAGTTTTATTTTTGATTTTCTCTATCCACTTTTTCACATCTACTTTCTTCTATCACAGAAGAGAGCTATCCTGCTAGATTTACAGTCTGACCAGGTACATTTTGTGTGTGCAGAAAGGAGAGGGGGAAGGAAAGTAGAGAGAGAGAGTGAGCCTATGTACAAATCAGAATATAGGCCTGAGGCAGTAGCTACAATTCCCATTAGGAACCAGCCTAGCATTTGTGTCTAAATATTTCAATTATCAGCAAAAAGTCTTTTTTTTCTTTTTTTCTTCTTTCCCATGGCAAAGCAATAATGAAAAATGCCTCTGTAAGAGATTTTTTAAAACATATTTACAGTGGGAAAAAATATTCAGACATGTTTTATTCTTCTATTTATGTATTTTCAATACAAATGAGTTTCTTGAACAACAACAACAAAAAAAATTCACTGAGAAGTCGCTAGTGACAGGCAGGCCATTTTCCCACATGCTTGGAGTTAAATAAGAACCAGAAACAAACACGAATAATCTATYTGTGTATATTTTGGACTATTAGTCTTGGATTTCAATATCATATTTCATATTCTGTTACTCTGCTCATCTCCTAGCTTTTGTACATTTCTTTGGGATCCCAGCCTCCTCTTGTCTCAATAAAAAAAGAATAAAGATTAAACTGTCTTACTGTTCCTTTTTTCTCAATGATTATCATATTATGGAAATACCCAAACTTTCAGTGTTCAAAAGATTAAATTTTCAAGGGGCAATACATCTTTTCTTCCTTTCTGAATGTGGAAAGTAAGACGACAAGTTTTCTAGGTTAGATGAGATTCTGAATTTACACATTGTAAATATTCCCTGAGAGGGAAAACGTTTCCACACACTGTATTTGCTCATACATTCTCTAAGTTTTATGAATAGCCTTTGGCCTAGAACTGTCACAGTAAGTCCAGCTCTTCAGTCATTTACCGAAAAAAAAGTACATGACTGTGATGGTGAAAATCTTGCTTTGTAGTTGGCAATCTGAAGAATTTCTGCATTTCAGATAACAATTATGCCAGAYCCTGAACTCTTAAAATAAATAGTAAAAACTGCTCCAGACAACAGTTTTCCTGCAAGCTTGTATTTAACTAACCACAAATATGAGGCATACAGATAACTAAACACTTCCCTTTGTGTATGAACAAATGGATTTATAGTTACTTTTACACAAATCAAAAATTAAATCCTTAATTCAATGTTATAGGAAAAAATATAGGAAAATTTATATTCAACCTATTTCTATTTAAAACTCTGAAAAACTTTAAAAGATTACCGTAGAGACAAGGTCTTATCTGCCTGCTCGGGTTACACTGTACTTACATCAAACTGTACAGCATACATGATTAGTGCTTAAAGGTCTCTTTGGTGATTTTCTCTTTTAATGAACTGGTTGCAATTCATTATACAATAATTGTATGGAGGTTTCACAAGTAAGTCGCTGTCTTTAGGGTGCAAGCTACTGACAGACTGCAACTTTTTGCTAAGGAAGAAAATACACACATCTTCCCTACTAACTGAACCACAGAAATTAATCTGAAATGTTCCATGAACAAGGAGAGAAACAAATATCAGAAAATAAACTACTGAACAAATAGGATAACAGACTTCATTCTACTACCAATTTACAGTAGTTTTGGCCAGATGAAATTCTATCGATTTTAAAACACAGACAAAAATTGCATTTGTCAAGACAAAAATTCTGCGCTTCAATTTCTGCATCACAACCCTTGCAGAAGTTAAAACACAGGAATTTTCATGCCGGACGGTACTCATTTCTCCAGGCTATCCTACTGCCTGAAGGAGGTACAATACTTGCAATCAATCAGGTATTTGAAGTTCAGCTTTGATTCAGGAAGGGTAATACAGTCATCCAAAAGAACAGCTGTTAAGTTCTTAGCAGTAGGGTCTAACCTGAGGTTGTTGTGAAGGCTGACTCGCTGATAATACCATGAGRGTTCACCTGAGAGCTTCCTGGCAGAACTGTGTGCCAGTTATACAAGCTCTCATATCTGGGCATTTAGAGTAACCATCTGTTTCCTGCAGGCGGATCTATACTCTGCACTGCCCTTCACCAAAACTTGCCTTTTACAGTAAAAGTGAAGCCCAGAGATGTGGCAACACAGCTATATTGAGCTTATAGATAAGAACAAAAACATGGCTGGACTGGGTCAGAAAAATAAGACAATATTTCCTGAAATCCTATCGCTACTGCTAGCAAACAACTAATGCTTAAGAAAAATGCATATGGTCAGGATAAATATAAAATGATATTAGTTCAAGTCTCCCTTCACATAATCCAGTAATTTAAAGAACTCCTGAATCTAGTATTACAGCTACATTTTTGAATTAAATAACTCTGGAAGCATTCTTCATCCTGATTTTATATTACCACTTCTGCAACTCAGCTATATTTAATATATTTTAATTTATTTAAACTATTAAAGTTATGGGAACATATTAGAGCATGTGACAGTCTTCTGGGACTGGCAAGACTTCACACAAAATGTTCTTCGACAAAAGAGTGTCATCTGATGGCCTGACATCTGATAAAGTCTCCAGGGCTCTCCCAGGTAAAGATCTGAAGTACTGCAGCTTGGAAAAACCCTTCTGCTTACAAGCCACCCTCCATTTATTATCTGGACATGATTGAAACCCATTTCTGCTGCAGGGCACATCCGTACTGGTCCAGTTTTCCTAGTGTACCTGCATTTGTGAGGAAAGGTCAGCTTCTCAGAATTGCTCAGAATGAGAGGTGGGAAGGCAAAAAAACAACAAGCATTGCATGTGCTCTGGGACTTGGGACAGTGGGAGGATGGCAACAAGGGAACAGAAGAGCTGTTCCTGTGTTGTCTCRTCTGGAGGATCTGCAATGTCCAAGACTATGCTGGAACTGGATTGCTCATGATCATCCCAGTAAAATACAGCCCGACCCCGAGAGCAGCCACAGCRCTTTCAGGGAGTATCAGCCGTGCTGGGCAACAAAACATCTCTTGCTACCGATCGCACTTCACAAGTCTGGCAGCTTGGGAAGCTGGAAAGCCCTCAGCTCCATCGCCCTTATTCTTCTCCACCCACCGGACATATGAAATAAGCCTGGAAGAAGCTAAACCATGGATTTTGTACACTCACTTCATGGAGCCAAACACCACGGAGWGGAGCCAGGTCCAAGAGCCTACCTTAGCTTCTTCAAAGACATATCATGGGTCATGGTTCCAGACAGTAATCCAGAGACTAAATGTGCCAAGACATTTTGCTAAGACTAATCACATTTAGAAGGGTGAAACATGTTTTATGTAGCCTCTCTGCATATTTAAGTGAATGAGCTGCTTTGTGATAAACCACAGATTTATGGAGGTAAGAGATTCTTTAGCATGTCTTAGATCCCCAGCTGAAAGTCATACTTCAAAGCACATAGAKGCTTGTAAGAAGCTTAGTTGAGCTGGAAGCCTCGCCTTCTAGGTCTTGCCTAGTGTGGGCTTGGGATCTGAGACTGTTCATATTGATATGGTAAATTAGAGTTTGTATCAAAAAAGGGTCTGGAAATTCAAAAACAATACATATAAATACTTTCATCACAGGCTATAGAATGTTTATCAAAGATGAAAGTTTAATGATATGCTTGTTCTAGAGAGCAGTTAGCCAAGTATTTGGCCGTTTGGTATTTTACTATAACTTGGAGAGAAATTCTGGAAGAGCTACARTTTAAGACCATGTATATTCAAACTCAACAAGGGCTCAGTCCAAGTTGTTCACCTGTTCTGTTGACCACATGTGACACTGTTGCAGCTGCTCACTCATCTTGGTGCCAAGACCTCTGTGCCTGGTTTTATGCAGACTTCATATCTTGGAAATCATCAGGTATGCATAGAACTAGAAAGGCCCATTGGACCCCCCCAGACAACACATACATAATGAAATGTCTTTTATGATCAGCGTCCAGACAAAAAGTAGGTTTTACATGATGACATTCAGCTTTCCTGTATTAGCCTTATTGTTGAGGAACCCCTCAGATCAAAAGAATAGCCCTGAAGGAAAAGAAAGATAACCTTGCTTCACACTAGCACGAGTCAAACGGCCAAATTATCTGAGCTGTATGGTGAAAAACAATGCAAGAACTCAGCTGGACTAAAAAAATCACCAATAGACAAACTAATTTATGTCTTTTTTTAGTACATATACAAAGGCATTTTTAAATTCTTCAAAATATATGTCATGTTTAGGACTAACTACTATCCAAAATTGTGAAAAATAAATCTAGGGTTTTCATATCAGGGTTTTCACATTTAGTGATCAAATCATTATATAACATGGAAAAAAAATGAAGACTTCCAACAAACATAATCAATTGAAACTACCTAATATTCTCAAATATTCAGTGAGGAAAAAAAGCACTTAAATTACTGGCAATGTGTTTGCTTATAGTGAAAAAAAATCTGATTCAGTAATCATGTATGTGAAACAACATCTATTTTCTAATTGTGAGAGCTGAATATACTAGATAAACAAGAAAAGAAAAAACATAAAAACAGTTTATGAGTGGACTAAGAACAAAGGGTCAAGGATTTTTTTCTCAAGAAGACTTTATGAAAGAAATGAATGCAACAAGCAGAAATGAAAGCATAGTTTAAAAATCAGCATACTTTCTGGAATCATGGCAAGCCTATTTAGGCGTATTACACCATACCCTATTTTATCCTGAGGCTTTTAAGCGATTAGTAAGTTAAAAAAAGGTTTGTGGGGAACTATGTTTCAAGAAGACATGGTTTACAGCTTAAGTGCTTGAATAAAACCATGTCTTACCATTCTTTGTGTAAATTTGAAAGGCACTTAGCTGAAAATAAATCTATGTAAAACAAAAGCAAGTGACCAATAAACAGCTTACTCATTCTGTTTTATATCTACTCTGAGAAAAGGCTGTGAAGGAACGTCTACTTTTAAAGTACTACTATGGGATACRCAGGAGTTTGGGGCTGGGGGACAGGGAAGATGTGATAACCAGGCATAATTCCAAGACTTGGTGTTTAAGTAACGCCTAAGGCTGTATTTCCTTTCACATATTTCACTTTCTGTCAACTGACTATTCTGAACAAAAATTTCAGTGCAGTCTTGTACATTTGTACATCATAAAAATCCCTTCCTATTACATAGGTCTCGATAAGAAAGACATGTATTTTTGCAGTGTAACAAAATGCTGCAAAAGCAAGGTAGGTATTATACATACTGGTGGTTCTTTGTGTTACCTTAGAACCTACAGAAACAGAGACAAATAGGGAAACAAACCAAACCACACCCCTGCAAACCTGCCACYTCTCATACTCTCTATAACAGCTACAAGAAGCTTTGCAGGTAGCCAAAGGCAGCCCTGTCTGGGAACTGCACCTCACAGCTCTCTACAACATCAGATCATCTGGTATCAGAACAGCAGAAACTGATTATGATCTACACCCATGTAATTTCCAAACTCTAGGCATTCTGAGGAATTCCAAGTAATCTGCTTCAAGCTTTTACCTACCCCTAGAATCACACATACCCTCCCACAGTCTTTAGATCACTTGATTTCACTCTGAAAGTGTAATATTGTTGTAATGAATGGCACAGTTGGAATTTACAGCTTGCTACTCTTCCGCTCTTTAGAAGCAGTCTTCCACACTTTAAACTTCCACACTTTTATTCAAGCACTTAAGCTGCTGTAAACCAGCTGCTTCTATCCACTCCTCTTCCCCTACCACCAATGGTATCTTTGGGTAAGGAGAAACCTGTYACCAGGTTAATATAACTGAAAAAAAAAATCAGGATTCAGAAGATTGTTAGTAGTAGTTAGTAGTAGTTAGTAGAAGTAGTAGTTTTCAATTGAGAACCACTGTCCTGCATCTAGTTTAGTTATATTAATCAAACTATCCAAGAGAAAAGCAGTTGGTATAATGAAGAACAAACTAATGTTGTTATTAAGGAGGAAGAAAGGAGCAGTTTACTGTATTTTCAGTCAAAATGGACTGAAAATTGATGCTAAAGACGTAATTGTGTTTTAACATCTGAATYTTTGACATTTTAAAATTTGGGAGAAATATCATACCTAAGCAATATGCAAAAGTAATAAAGGTGTTGATTTTGCCCATTAATTTTATTTCTCAGCTCTCATTTTTACATTCTAATGGGTTTTGTTCACGTTTTGTGATAACGTTACTAMAGATAAATTTTATTCCACACACGTAACACACCTACAAATAAGATTAATGGACTTGAAAGTAGACAACTGAATGGATCAGTACATGTGCCCAAGGCCTATAAGGATTAAAAGAAAATAAGTATAAATGAGCACYTTTGGATCTGTATGAAATCCACCAAGAAGGAGCCTGCAAGAAAGGGTTGGTGTTGTCACCGAAGAACAGGYTGTTTGACAGTGTAAAGTTGCCCGTGGCACTGGCAGCCCATATCTCATACATTTTCTCTGATCTAAGACTCWGACTTTACAGACCAGTCAGCTTTCTTGAGGCCTGCAATGGAAACCATCCGTATYGCAGTTCATCTGACTTTGCAAAAGCAGTTCTGTATTGGTGGAGTCAAAGCCAAACTTACTAATTACATAGTCTATTTAGTTTCATAATATTTTGAAAAAGGAAGTTGGAACTGTCAAGTGAGTTTAAGATATTGGTAAGTGCTGTAACTTAAAATATAGGCTCTATGATTACTGAGATAATTGATGACAGACTCTAGCAGACAACTCTACAATGACAACATGAACAAAATAACACTGAAGTATAGAAAGGAGGTTAAGGAAAAAATGAACTAAACAAACAAACAGACAAAMRAAAARGRSMTWAA
>PTEX01000038.1:4928004-5012498 GCA_003342815.1 Eudromia elegans | reverse complement strand
TTTKTTTTCAAGATGGTAGGGAAGCCTGRATGAKAATTTYCTTCAACTGTMRGATACTTGAATTTAAAACTAATAGCAACCAGTCTCTTTTATRTATTTATCCATAAACAGAACACTCTTATAGCTACCATAAATCATGTCTCTGACACCTGCTGTGCAATTTACTGTGTGTATTTATTACAACAAAACCTCATTATAACASAATGAAACTATACAGCATACTCCCAGATATATTTTATATAGATGTTATACAGTCCTCGTTCTCCTTGATGTTTCTCTTCTGACTTCCTGTCAGAATAAATGTGGACTACATACATAAAGTTTCAGAWTCACAGACCCAATTTATAAGAAATGTCATCTGCCAGTTTGCCATCAGTAGCTAACATTTCATATAGTTTAAGTTAAATTATGTTCAGTCACATTAGACAAGGGAACGTATCTAACTCAAATACTTACACTTAACGGATAATTGAGAACTAATCCACTAAATGAGCACTTTTAATTACACAGTTGCTAAGTGGGGGAGGGAGAGTTTGTTATCTTCACAGCTCTAATTTCCTCTAAGTCACATATTGTCCTTCATGAATTGAACTGATGAATATACATAATTATAGAATTCTTCTTGCAAATTAATATAGCTAGGGCTGAAAATCCWGTAATCAAACCATAACAGTTTCTGGCAATCTGGCATTATTAGAGCATTTACAATAGCTTAAAAAAACCAAGAAGATAGTAATGTGAGAGTGTGAGTTTGAGAATTTTATAGGGTTTTTTTTAAGTATTCAGAACTCCACTCCTATTCTAAGGAGTGCAGAATGACATGTAAAAAATTACCAACATTTGTAACAGTCATTTTTTCTGTCACACTACTACGTTTCAAAAAAGAGGCACAAATTGGCCAAAATTGAGCCTTCTCACATCACATCTGATATCAAGCTTCCAAGGACTAGAGAAGAAAACAAATGTAACCAGCATWTAGTCACAAGGAAGACTCTGAGCTAGCTCTGAAGCCAGGCTCATTAGCAACCCACACAGAGACATGTGCATTCAGGTAGAGGATTAGCCTGMTAGCTCCAGGGCAAAGATTTGGGCACTCTCTCAGGAGTTGCACTTGGTCAGACACGGACACATCTGTGCTACAGCTCAGTCTTACTACATATAACCTGAAAGCTGCTTTTTCCTCATCACAAAAATTACATTTTGAAGCCAAACTATGGTCTACACAATATTACGGAGGAGATAACAGTGGACTATGGAGCCCGATACAGCAAAACCAAAGGCAGAACTGCSTGAACCATACAACCTGCACCGTCAGACGTGTCTGTGTAGGCAAACGCTCTAAGAAGCTCAGGTACTGCCAGGAAGGAAGAGAGATGATCCCTTATTGCCAGGGAGCAGCGAGGCCCAGCAGCCCCACAGGGAGAGGAAGTCCTCAAGTCCAGCTTGGCCTTGGTACTCGGCCCGAGTTCCAGTGCAGTGCTGAGCCCAACGGAGGGGTGTCCCCAGCAAGACTCTTCCGTGCACTCGCTGTCCCCATTCTTTCCACCCTAGTCAGACCCACAGTCAGAGCCCTGCACGGTATCTCTGCTGGCCCCAGCACAGGCAGCAACCACCACTGCTTCCCACTGAGTTTCAATACAGGCAGAAAGAGAATGAATACAGATTAGTTCTCTCTYTCATTTGAGAACTTGCAGAATTAAGAAATATTAGAATCCAAACCCTGTGATTGCACACTGAGGTCAGCACAAAAACTCAAAAGCAGTAATGCTGTCCATCTTTACTCGGTTAGGAAAGCCCTAGGTATTTTACTGAAATGAATCTGAGTTTTATTCTAGTCCTTTGGAAAAGGAGGAAAACATCACCTCACTTTTCATGGTTCAGCATTCATGAGAGAAGTGATTCCAGTGTTAGTGGAATCAATGCATTTCACTGGAAATTACCCCTTCTTTCAGGTAAGGTGTCCCTGAGTTTATACAAAAAACAAAGCCAAGTGGATCAGGAGAAGCAGTACGTACTTTTTGCTGGTTTTCCCCCCTAAAATTCATGCAAACACACCTGCCCTGCACTTAAGAGAGACTATCTTTAAAATACAAAAACTACAGTTTGCATCAGTGTTGCATCGAATGTTTTTAAACTACTTACTACACTTTTTTTTCCAGGTGTTTTTAAATGTCACATTATATGGCTTGGTAGAATGCATAGATGATGTATGTCATTCATATAGTGTACACCAATTACACAACAAAGCATAGATGATATCAATAATATCTTTTTTTTTTTAAGAAAAAAAAAATATTTTTTTTCAGTGTAGACAACTGATGTTCATCCAAAATTCTGCCCTTAACTTAAAAGGAGAGGCAAGTCACTGCATCTTCTTTCTCCTCTGGCATTATCTGACTTCTGAAATTAATTCTCTTATTTGGCACAAAAACACATTTTGAATCTCAAAAAAACCCTCCACACACATAAAATSTTATCTACACCCCCAAGATTTTATTTACTTATTTTTCAGAGGAAGAGGCTTTATTTCATGGAGATAATAAATCACTGAATTATAAGCTCTATGCAGCTGTCACTCTTTGCCAAACATTCGGAAACATAAATGAACTCTGACAAGTCATTTATCTGATAATTCAGTGTCAAAGTGTAATAATAAGACTGGGCTTTGTGCAYTATCAATTTTAAGGCAGAACTGGAGCTAAAATGCAAACTAAAAGCACCTTTTGTATATTAGAATAAAAATTACTGTGTTTGGTGCCCATCCTGTTAATACTTTATCTCCCCAGTCAGGGAAAAATGAAACTGCAAAGATGAAACAGACTATTAAATTTGTTAAATGAAAATTAGATGTTTAGAGAAAACAGTGCTTACTGCACTGCAGTGCTTTAGATTTCAGTAGACAGAATCCAAACTTTTTCACAGAGACTTCAGTGCCCATTGAGCATATACATTCACAAGAAGAGTGTGATAAAAAAAAAAGTACAATGTGCAGTGGAAWGGAAGTTGCAGACACAACGAGGAAGTTTTCTAATTTTACCAAGCTAAGGCAATAAGCTTTTAAGAAATACCAACCCTGCAAAAACTCTAGCTGTCTTTTCCCTCAGATCTCTCTTGGATGCTTGTTCCCAAAACACTGTGGAAAAAATAWTATCATGGAAAAAATGGAATGATAGCGGAATAATAGTGGAAAAATAATAGTGGAAACAAATAACATCTTCTCTTATAAATGTCTATTCAGTCAAAGAGTCTGCTTCTTAACTTTGGTCTTGCAGTTAAACCTTAAATTTTATATTTTTTTTATTTTTTTTTTATTTTAAGTGATGTGCAAGGATTTCCTTTCCTGTTCACTCACAGGAGTTTTAAATTTGGAGAAAAGAGCTCACTCTTCCATATGCTCCAACACCACTCTCCCAGACTGGTCTGTTAGTAGTTGATACATCTTGATTTATTTTGTGAACAGCAGCAGTGAAACCTTGCTTTTATCTCTGGAAGGTTGCTTAATACTATGGGTACTGTGAGTACCGCTACAATAGGTCATGTAATAACCCTCCCTTCTAGACTAAGGAAATTTCCTCTTTCCAGAGCATTTCTACTGTTTTATCCAGTCTAACCCTGGAACAATTAGGCCTCCTAGTTTTTACAGTACAGCATCAGAGTCTTCTAAATTTTTATTTGCTTGCTTATATGTTAAGTCAGACATGCACCAACTAAAACATATATATCCATAAAAGGATTAGCACTGATTTTTGAGGGACTAAATCAGAAATGCTGCCTTAAAGAAGAGCAAAAAAACCAAACAAACAAACAAACAAAAAAAACCCAAAAACCAGAATAGTAATATGAAACATTCTTCTTTTATGCATTTTTTTCTGTAAGTACATATTTGAAGGAGAGATCATATAGCAGAACAAGAGTCTAATTAGAGGAAGCATGAGGTAAGTTCTAGAAAAAGGAGCTATAAACTACCAGAGCCATACGCCACACAAACCCATATGTTTACATTGCAAACAAAAATCTCCTTGATTCCTCCCAACTCTTCTATTCTGTATTAGAATTTGATATAAAAATAAACAAGACTTACATGCATTTTTTAAAATCCAGAGTCCAGCAGAGATATTTTGCTTTGTAAGGGTATAAATAATTTACAGATGTTAAAACTGGAAAGTGCTACTATGGTCTACAGCTGATGGGTGGATTATCTTGAGAACATGAGGAGAACTGCATAGAAAGAGTTCAYGAGAACAAATTGGAATATTTTAGAAGGAAGAGTTACCAGAAGGGGATATTATATGAAATTACACGTACAGAGCACATAAATCAAAGGAATATTTCTCCTTTGTTCTCCAAATCAAAAAATTTCAGCCTCTCTGTTGCTGAYAAAAAAATCACAGTGGAAGATGGTGTGAACTAGCACTAAGGGAGGGCAACCTGGGCTGCAGAGCAGGTTCAGGGATGCCAACCAGGGTCAAGTAAGAGTTCCGTGATGCGTCAGATTACTGTTTGGGTCAAGTGGCTACACAGTCAGGCACAGATACAGCTGCAATAGAGCTCCAACAATGCTCAAGCRGGAGCTGCCCACAGCCTGGGAGCTTGATTGCCTGGGATCAGGGCCAGCTTTGATGCGGTACGTCTGGTGACCTTGCAAAGCCGTTGTGAAGAAAGTTGGAAGAAGTCTCAGCCTTTCCCTTAGCTACTTTTAAGCTGAGGCTCTCACCCTGAGTCTCACCCCCACCACTGTAACGCTGTAGGTGCATTACAGTCACACCAGTGCCTGATACCTGCTCTGCAGAACTAGACCCCAACCTTGAACCATGGACTGACCACACAGCCTGACCTCAGATCTGACTCTTCACCATGGACTTGTTCAAGTAATTGGGACTCTCTGCTGAACGTGGGTGTCACCCTCAGGCCTTTCCTGCTCRGTCTGGTCAATGCTTAGAGGGGGCAACACCTGCCAGATAGCTTATCATGCTGGACCTTTGTACACCCCAGCCTTGGGGAACAGTTGAGCAGTTGGCCCTTTCTGTGCCTAACACTTTTTGTGGAGAGAAAGAGAGGAAAAAGAGTCTTAGCAAGAACAGCATCCAACTTCAGTAGCAACTACTTAAAGAATTTTACCAAYCAGGGATACTTATTTTTTTAATGTCAGATTTTCAGTTTCCCTGGTTTCCTAGCAGTCCTGCTGTCACTTATTCCAGTTTAGGTTCACGCCTATGTGTACCCAGAACTGTACATAGTACTCCAAGAAAGCATCTAGCTAGTGCACCTTGGCAATGACACCCACTTTCTTTGCTTCTAATAAGCACTTCCACTTCAACTCTTCATAGGAGCATTCCTAACTTTATCATGTTCATGCCAAAGTGGCAGCTCAGTTGCTTAAAGACTCCCAAGCCTTTCTCTTTCAGAGCTTCCAACTTAATAATTTCCAGATTCCTACTGTATAACCATTGTCTTCATGCTTTACAGTTAAAACACATACATACCMAGTCCTGCTTGACCTTTTAGCACAACCCATTATTGACTTCACTTTAGCCAGTTCTTTACCATCCCARTCAATACTCATCTCTTCAGTTCAGCTCATTAACATCTACATAGTCCTTTGCCCCAGACAGTTTAAGATCCCTGGGATTTCCCACGTCTCAGAAGGATAAAAGACTCCTATATCTTTCCTGCTGTAGTTGACTAAAGCTGTAATCTCCACAAGCAATTTCCCAAATCCCTTCTAGAAAAAAAAATCACCATATTTTCTGTTCTTCCCTAGAAATATTTTAAGAGCAAAATTCAAAGTATATTGGCTGCACTATTACTTATTTCATATTCCAGAACTGTCCACACCTAAAATAAGGACCTTTTTCCCAAAAAAGTCTGCAACATGATATGCAGTTTCTCCTGCCTTACAGTAAACTGAATTTTTGGAGATTTTGGGCATACAGGAATCACTSAAGATTACAAATTATGTAGATATAGCATTGAAGATACACCATGTTTTATTATTTAAGTAAGTTCAAATGGAAGAGTGAATAACAAGCATGGAGAAAAGCAATGAAATAACTGCCCCAGGCCACTACTTAGAAAGCATCTATTTCCTGCCCCTTTCTCCTCYACAGCCAATCACACGGTTGGCGGTAACAATTTGAGCCCTGGAAAAAAGGTGTGGATAGCAAAGCAAGCCTCAAAGATAGTATCAATAAAGATATATACATAGGCTACATTTGAAGTAATCTAGAAACAAAATCAGCAATGGAAAAAAAATCAAACCAAAATTAGGGTAGTGGGAGCATTTATTCACAGATCTTGTTTTTCAAACATTTTTAAAATTAAGTGCTGGCACTTTATTTGGGATCAAGACATTGTGTCTCGGTCTTATATTACTTTAAGCCAAATATTTGGCTTTATCTGGTACTATACTCCTTTATATCTCTAGAGYACCATTTCTACAAAATTTTGAGGTTGTACTTTTATCTACTGCAGRATCCAGCTTCCCAATCACCTATGGCTGCATCCACTGGATTTGGATTACCAGCAAGAAAACAGATACATACAAACATTTATTTAGKTCTACCTGACTTCTTCAGATGTGACAGAGAGTTACCAAGGTTATATTTACAACAATTCACCTATTCAGATTTTMTTTTTTATAATTCTTAAGTCACATAGGTTTTCTGTGGTCAGAGCTAATTTTTTTCTGAACTTAAAGTCAGTTTCAYAKAGTGTCTAGAAAATCAGGCAGAGCMCTTTGAAGCTTATASTGCACAATGTTACATGCCAAAAACTTTGAAGAATTTGCCATGAGATGTGTTATTCAAAGCCTCTGCCCCTAGGAACATACAAACTGCTTGGAACCTGAATAGATGAACCAGTGAGGCAGAGCCTCTATCACTATTCAAAGTGCAGAGTGCAAATCAGCATCAAATCCTCCAACAGAAATGCCACGCGTGATGGGGACTCCTCCCAACMTGTACAGTTTAAAAGTGCTTCCTTCCAGCTCTCAGCCCTGAGATGTATTTCCTGGACAGAAAAAAAGGAGAAAAATCAGCTCAAAGGAAAAGAAAGGATTTCATTTTGAACTATACAGATTCCTGACAGGGTTAAAAAAAAAAAAAAGGCATTTTTCTTTTTAGAACAAGATAGGCTGCTTAAAGGAAGTGTAGTTAAAGAGCACTCCATTATTTACACTAACCGTCTACTATCAAGAAGGAAGAGTGAAAATCACCACAATTAAGGAAAGTTATTACAGTGGATGAAACCACACTATGTATTTTGTCCCAGTGTAGCATTATCTTCAGAGAAATCTTTTGAGCATTGTGTAAAACTGTCACTTTGGGTTCACATTAAAACTGATGGTGCTGAAGAAGAAACTTCTACTGTACCCTTCCGTATATTATTTCATGACAAAGAGAGCCTCAGTGTTTTCAATCCAAGATCCAAATGAAAAAATAAAAAAATAAAACCCTGAAGTCAATCTGGATAAAGAACTAATTCTGTAAAAA
Source organism: Eudromia elegans (assembly GCA_003342815.1). NCBI lineage: Eukaryota > Metazoa > Chordata > Aves > Tinamiformes > Tinamidae > Eudromia > Eudromia elegans. Next base: position 5,005,008 of record PTEX01000038.1, on the reverse strand, counting down.
CAAAAGGGTCAGAAACTAGCGACAGGAAACAAATTTACAACAACTAGATAATAAACCTTGTGATCCAGAGCTTTTCCTAGACAGGCTATTAGATACTGTATTGAAACATTTATACCTAAAGACTGCTCTGTATATAGTCTCTCACTGGCACTAAAAGGGGTCTGAAGTTGGTTTTCAATACATTTATTTCTTACAAGATGARCTATTTAATACATCTTATTTGTTATTTCCACAAGCAGAGAGTTATCTACCAGTCTACAAGTTATTAAGTTATTAGGACAAGAGTCTACAAGCTATTTCTACAACGCATCCAGGAATAGGAGCAAAAGACTTCACATTAAAGAAAAAAAAAAAAAGTCTCTCTCTGTTTATCTTCAATTCAAACACAGCCAGAGCTTCCCTTACTGTGACAGCCGTTCCCACCCATTCATTAGCAATATCCAAAACTACCAAGCTGTATGCAAAGAAGGGACCAGTAAGTCCCTCTACCAGCACCTCAACTTTACATCAGGTCAGTGAAGTTAGGGGGAATTAAAGAACTGAGTGGAATGGCTTTTGTGGTTAAAATAATCTATTTTCCTTCAAAAAAAACCCACACAAAACTGAAAAACAACTTCCAGATTGAACAAAATTTCATCTCCTATATCATCTCTTTTAAATGTTTAGCAATATCCAAGAAGACTCATCTACACTTACCAAAAACCATGATATTGTAATATTTACACAGAACAAAATATACGGATGGTCCTTCCACAGAAGACAACCAAGACAGACAAGCTAAGGTGGTCTTCCTTGACTTATCTACAGCAAATCTGGGTTTTATTTGGTGGTTGTTTTTAAACCAGCACAGACAAAAGTGAACTATAAGTCATCCCACTCTGGAATCTGAGCCTCCAGCTTTAAGATTGCATACAGCAGAAGGAAGATTTTTGCAAAATCCAGACTGACTTCTTACAATCACTTTGTCTACACTCTAGCCAGTCCTGAAGTTAACAACCTCTCTACTCTTGAAATAAAAGATTTAAAGAACATTTTTAAGAAAAATTAACTTTTTGCTATTTTRTTATTTCAAACAATAATTTCTTTYCTTCTTTACAGGAAAGAGCATTTCTTGGGAGATTTTTCCTCTCATAGTTTGAAAATACTGTACTAGGAAGAAGTTARAATTATCCTTCTAGCAGAAGATTTCCTGCTGTTTTTCTAAACTTACTCTGCATGCTGCCAGCAACTGAAACATATATAGAGCCTTCTCAGTCTAAGGTGCTAGCTGGCACTTCAATAATGGAATGTGGGTGGGTGAAAAATGATAAGGTGTATTTATTTTAAACATAGCGTTTTATAAGGSTTTCTATTGTTGAAAAACAAACACAAAATCGATGGTGATTTTGGGTTGGTGATGAGTGACAGAAACTCCGTTTCTTTTAGTTCTTCTTCTGTGGGAGATACTCCCACAAATAACTCACTGCATGTGAAAGTAAGTTAACTAGGAAGTGATTAGTTATCATAACTTCTAAAGGTATACCACTGCAGAGTAGAAACCAGTATCAACCATCAACAGGCTGCCACCCTCTGTCATGTTCATCTGATCTTACTCCAAGACTAAAAATAGGARGAATACTGAAAAAAAAGTCTAATTATGTGTTGTAAAACTTGGAGAGGTAACACTTTGTATTTACGTATATATAAAACCAACAGATATATGTTCCTCAAAATCTACACTGGCCAAAGACATAGCATAATAAATTCTGCTGAAACTCTGCTCATTGAATCCAGTTGCACTAGAGAATGTCACTAAATCTTAGTCACTGATCAGAGCTGAATTAATTACAAATTGAACATGTACATTTCCTAGGCTTTCYTAGGTTAAATTAGGCTTTTGCTGAAAAATACGTATTTCCTTTTAAATAGAAGGCAGGTAATTGTGTTGTATTCACTTCATATTAAGAAGCGTACGGTAATGAGGAATGAACAAGCACTTTCATTGCAGTACCCAAAGATGGAACACGTTTCAAGGCAAAGGAGCCTGCATGGCAAATGCCCTGCCACGAACACATCTGGGGCATGGGACACACAAGGGATACAGCTCGAGTGGCATTTCAGCCAAAAGAGTACATGTTTAAGGCAAGAGCAGTGCCTCGCTGTTGGTCAAAATGTGAAAGCCACTTCCACAAAGCCAGATATTTAAAAGATGTTGTTTCCAAAATGGCACTCTAGAGGCTTTTTTTTTTCTTTCAACATGCTTAATTCCTATTAGTAGTAATAGGACCTAAGCATGTGCCAAATAACAATAAATCTTTTAGGTGTAATATACATTTGCCATTATAGTAAAGATACCCCTAATTATTATATGAAACAGCTGTCAGTTTCTAGATTCATTCCCAAGTAACCTCTTCTACTGGTAAGTATACAGCATAGCTAAACCTTGCTGGTTACATAGAAAAGACTGCGTCAAATCAGAGACAACTATTGATTTCTTGTGCAGTATGGGGGACACCCTTTTTTTTTTTCAGATTTTGGCAGAAGAGAGAAGAGCCCCATCTACTGTAAAGGTCAGATTTAACTATTATTTTTGCTGCTTTTTGTTGATCTAAAATTTAAGCAATTGGTTTGTTTTAATCATATTTCCACTAGTAACAGTTGTCCAGTTTTKTTAGAATGTGACAATCTCCTCTCAAGTATAAGAAATGGTTACATTTTGGAAAAAAAAAAGTGTTTTCAAAAACATTTTGAAAAGAACAGAGGCGTTTCAAAACCCTCAGACACTTAACAGCAGTTTGTTTTCCTGATGTTCCCTGCTTTGAAGATGACACCTTGTACAAGCAAAGGAACCCGCGCCGGGTTTTGCCCCCCGAAGGTGGCGGGCACGTTTCCGTGCCTTCTCTACTCCCGTGCTTCTCTCTCCCCATGAATATACACCTCTCACAAGCTGAGAYGGTTTGGGATGCTTTCTTGATAATTTGCTTGAGAGAAAACCTGCCTTTCAAGAGAATTCTCAGCATYGAAATAATTTGACAACTAAGCTGAGGGTACCAGTCTACCTGACTGAAAGCAGAGTTTGGAAGCTATTTTTGTCTCACAGTTTCATCTTCTCAATGAGGGTCATTTTATGACAGSTACGGTAAAGAAAAATATGCTCAGATTAGATCTAATTACATAGTAAGTGTGCAGACAAAACTGCTGTCACAATTCCCTTTGTATTTTTTTCCCCAGCATGAAAAGTCTTTTTTTTTTTTTCCTTAAATGGAAGTCATTCTTTACCTCTGGTGGCCCTGTTACATTGTCCATAGTCTTTATAGTTCTACATTATTTCTGATGTAGATTTGTATATGAAAACATTTGCTTTTCCTTTTCTTCCATTTCTGAAACATTTTCTTCAATTTTATTGTGCCCACGTGATCCTTCAGGTCTGCCTAGGAAATTTTTCAGTTAATCTCAAGTGTTCAGATCTGAACTTCACACAGTTTCTTTGAGATGAAATGACTGTTTCTTTGTGCTTAGCTTCTTTGGTAGTGAGGACTGTTAGACACAATATTTAATAACTTAAATTGTACTTAAATTTCATCATATAACCTGGGGAGATGGGCTCAAAATCTCCAAAGGCAAGTTGGTGCCTAACTGAAGAAGCAACTGGATTCTACTTTGAATGAAAAACTCTCCTCGAGAAGGGCAATAGACAGTTGTATTATAATGTAGGTACAGAGATAGTGAACTGGGAACCATTACACATCTCTTCTCGAAGAATAACAGTTCTTCAAAGAACATCAAGAAAATGAAACAGAGTTTCACCTTCACATTAGCCTGATATTACATACTAGCCTCACAGTCGTTTGCTGATTATGATTAGTCGACTAGCTTAAAATTAATCCATTAAAAACTATCTGTATAACAAAYAAAACAGAAAACATGCTTAAAAATGTAGGAGTGGAAGAAGAAAGCTATACAATTGAGCTAATTAACCTATAATARACACAGAAAACTGCAGAATTTGAAGTTAAAGTTATTTGCACATTGCTTTTTACTCATCATGTTATCTTAGGGACTAATTTCCATAAGTTCAGGCCAATGTGATCCAAAATRGCTGTGAAATATAACTAGGATGTAAAATGAAAACGGCAATTAACCTTGTGTTTGAACAGCTTGGGAAGTATATTTTGACCAGAGGCAGACAGTATATCTCTGTTTCAGTATTTGTTTTTTATGTCAAAGAGAACATGGAACAGTTCTTGAAATTCCTGATAACCCGTTTTTAGCTATTTAGAATTGTCTGCCTACCTGCTACAGCCCTACAGTTTCAATAGAGAATAAAACAGAGTAGAGCTGGCAACTGAACACAGCAGACATTCCAGTATTGAATGTTTTAAAACTGATCAAACATTCAAAATCCAAGCCACACAGATCTGTTTTTGTTGTTAATCTCTTTAGATCACAGAAACCTTAGTATTTGCTRCTATTAGACAAGCATAATTTGTGAGGGTATTCAGCAGATAATTAATATCACTACATAAGAGAGTCTGTATTTGTGATTTTTAACTTCTGATTAAAGAGCCCCGGTCATTCACCAGCGTAGAGCCGCATCATGAGATTCAACTGAACGCTAAGAAGAAACCRCCACATACTTTGAATTAATTAAAGAAAAAAGAAAAAAGCATCTAGCATGTGGGTAACTTTCAAAATAATCCATGGATCTTTATATTGAATAAATAAAGAAGAAAGAAAACTCAGGTCTGTAAACATTCTCCAAACAAATAAGGTGATAAGACTACAATAACTTTTGAAGACTTGAAATATTATACAATAACAATAGGAGTTTATAGAGGAGTCTTGATTTTATTCCTAACTGAAATCAAATCCCTAATATGCATGCTAGGTATCAATATAAGCAGACAGGACTTATCTTTGAAATCAGTAAGGGAAACTAAGCTATGTGAAAGCTGGTATGCTATCTTGTGACAACTTCTSCTACTTCAACTAAACCACGACATGTCCCTATTTTGCTATGCCATTTGGTGACAGCCATAGTTGTTTGAAAACTGCATTTGCATCAGAAATGGTAGTCAGTAGAGAAGGCTCAATTTAGGGAAAACCAAGGGATTAAGCATATGTGTAGTTACAATCTGAACAACAATAGTCGTTGCCTCTGAATCWGCTTTCAGATCAGGACCCATAATGTGGCTTTTATAGCTAGAATGAAAGACACTGAGAAAATAACCAAACAATATTTTCATCAGCCTTCTGTCTCACTGGCATAGGATACTGTGCAGAATTGTAATCTGTGGGGCAATCTCCTTCCTTTTTTTCCCCTGTACCTTCTTCATCTCAGACCACCTAGAAGAATCTTTTTCATTTAATCTTAAAAGAAGGCTACTTCTCTACCACCTTAAACCATGTTCTAAAAAAAAAAAAAACCAGCCTCAGTCGCTTGCAGGCTAAAAGTCTTTGACAAAATATCCAGTATAGCTGCAGTACTGTGGCAGAGTTCAGCTGGTAGGAGACTTAAAAGATGCATGGCGTGCCAGCAACCAAAGTTAACAGCCGATGCAGAAGGTTGTTCCAGAGAACTCCTAGGAGTCTGAAAAGCCAAAGTGCAGCTTAGCGGTATCACAAAGGAAATCAGGATAAGCAGCTATAAATAACACACAAAGAAAATTGCCTTACATCTGTTTCTGAACACATATACTAGAGATGGACTAGAGTTTTCTTGTGCGACACATCAGATTAATTCAATACCCTCTTCACCAAGGAAAGCTCTCAAGAGATTACAACGTTCCTTTTCTCTCAGAGGACCAGAWTTTTTTTTTCTAAATAGGATTTTTTACAAAAATTTAGCTTTTGAGATCATGCCCTTTTGTTTAGACCCTGTTTTTAGGGTTCTAGCAGCTCCTTACAGAATTGTTTTGTCTATCTTAAAAAGAGGGGAAACCTTCCTATTTCTTCCTTGTCCAAACACTGCAGAATTCACCCCACATGCCACCAGCCTTGAAGTCCTACACACAAAAGATGATATTCCTTTCATCCACTTTCAGCAGCTCTCTCCCCATGTTGTCTTGTATAAAGACCCTGCAATTTTAAGCTACTGCTTGAACGCCAGCTTCACAGCATCAGCCACAAAACAGCAAGCAGACCAGTCTCAAGAGCAGAAGAAACGCAGCGGTGATAGGAAAGCAAGCTGTTTAAAAGCCACTATGCAGCCCTGGCTGGTAAGCAARGAAACAGGGCAAAACCAGTGCTGTKCTTCAGAGTGAGCAASARGCAGCCTGCCCACCAGCRGTGCTGGGTCTGCATCCAGCCGCYACCTCTGCTAAGCGTCGTACACACGAGACCCTTCAAGCCAGGCGTGTATTGCATTCACCTGACTGTCCTAGCACTGTTTGAAAGAACCGTTATGCAAACAGCATTCCTCCATCTTCCTGTGTGACTATTCACAACATCAGGAGTTTAGAAGTTTAACAGTCTCGGGCCTTTATGATCAGAAACTAAGTGTATTCTTTGCTAGAGAACCAATATCAAGCTTACGACACAGAACACAAGCCCAGGCACTCTCTACAACCGGTCAGAGCACGCTCCTAATAGAAACTTCTTATGCAAGAGGAGGATAGGACAGAAAAATCCAATGGTAGTGGTGAAAAAGTTAGCAGCAGAGACTGTACGTCAACCAGTGTCACAGGAAGTGACCTGCTTTGTAATATTCACACAGGAAGGGAATTGTAATTTCAGGGGCATCCTAGGAACGATGTCGGCAAAGCCATTTTCCATTTTTATTTTGCCTCCAATATCTTGGAGCCTGAAAGACTGGATTGAAAGAACAGCATTCCTACACCCCCTTTTTACATACTCTCACGTTCGTTGCTGAGAATTTAGGCTGGTGGACTGCATATGAACTTGCAATAATTATTTATCTGGATTATAGATATTTTTGGTGCAATTATTATTACAGTTATTCATTGTATTTTGATATATCTTCTTCACAATGAATAGGAGAAAAAATGAGTTCATCAAGTCTTCTAATCTTTATCTCACCTGTTCTGAAAATGAGCCATTTACTCCCTTCTATGTTAGTAAAATAGCAAGAATAGMTATAAATGTGATTTTAACCCATTTTTGCTGAACTCTGGTGGTGGGATGAYGTTTATGACTATTTAATAATTTAGTATCAAAACCAGATGAAAAAAGTTTTGTTCAATAAAAAGATTTCCTCTCGATCCTATGAAAAACTTTAAGAATGAGAGTAATATTAAAAAGTGGTAATTATAACTGAAAAAAAGGCTCTACATTGTGTTAGTACAGTAATATCAATGATATTTTAGCTACATCATTAAAAAAAGAAAAAAACCCACAAAATCCAGGAAAGCCCAGTCAAGTGTAACTAAGGTGTTTTCCACGGTGCAGCAAATAATGAAGGTAATTACTAGAGCATGATGGAAATTATTACCATATCATATTAAATTAGATTAAAAATTGTGGATTACTTGAGAATATGAAGCCTGCTGGATACAGTAGTTATGTTCAAAACTTGCCTGTAGAGCAAACTATTTGTGTTGCTGAAACTCAGTTTAGTGAACTGTCAAGCTAAGACCAAAAAACATTTTAAAAATACTTAACATTTGTCCATAGTTTCAGATGACAGTTATGTTTACAAACATTAAACTATAGTAATTTGCACTTCATGAAAAAAGAGCTGTTTGACTGTCCTTTCTTTTTTTGGTGAAAGGAAAAAAAAATGCCATTTCCATATACATGCATGTTATCTGCCTTCTATCTTACTGTTATCTCAAGTGCTGATATAAGAAATGGGAATCCTGACTGACTTGTAAGCAGCACGTGTGGRTTTTACACATTCTCATCAGAAAACTGCTGAGGTGCCAGTGTTCTCAATAGCCAATGGCTTWCATGATCTGGCCATATGGTCTCTCTTAACACAACAGATTTATGTTAAAGCAAAGCAGTTCAAATGTTTTCGGTGTTCATTCATCATGGTCTGCAATCTGCAAACTGTTTGAAGTCACTTTACTCAGCCACACTCGAGAAAGAGATCAGATTTTAATTTGAAGCATAAGCTTTCCATTCAGAAATGAGCTTGAAGTGCTGCTGTAGATCTGAAAAGTCTTCATGYCTTTAAGAAAATGTGGATTTAAATTGAGATTTGAATATTTCAGCCACATTAAGGGTAGAAACTGCTAGCAACATGGTTATCTGARGAAGCAAATCTAACAAATAACCTTTATTCAGGAAAGGTATTCAAGAAATATCAATGTCTGGAATCATGTCAAGAGAAGCACACATTGTTCTGAAGCAGGGAAAAGGTACTAGAAACAGACTTATTAAAAAGTAATTTAAATTACATTAAATTAAAACAAAACAAAACACTGCTAGTCCTGATCTCTCAAACGTCCAAGTGTTAGTGTAAAGGTTATAGTCAAACTGTAATTCCTGGCATAAAACACTATAGTAGAAACATAAGCAAGGCTCAGTTACAGTAAATCATTAAAAAAAAAAGTCCATGTTTGGAGAAGAAAAACATGTCAACAAAAAAAAGTTAAATAAAATTAAATTACCTGTCCATAAAATTATAAAATAAGCACATTGGGAGCAGCCCACTCCTCGTTAGTATAGTGGTGAGTATCCCCGCCTGTCACGCGGGAGACCGGGGTTCGATTCCCCGACGGGGAGGYAGCGCTGCCCTTTTAAGGGAGAAACGGCAAAAAAAGATTTTCCTAGCGTTGCCAGCAGGTTSAGGGAGGGGATCCTGCCCCTCTGCTCAGCTCTGCTGAGGCCRCACCTGGAGTTKGGGTGCAGTTCTGGGCTCTCCAGTACSAGAGGGATGTGGAGCTTCTGGAGAGGGTCCAGTGTAGAGTAACAAAGATGATCAAGGGACTGGAGCATCTATTGTGTGAGCAAAGACTAAGAGAGCTGGGCCTGTTTAGTCTGGAGAAGACTAAGAGTGGATCTCATCAATGTCTATAAATACCAGAGGGGTGAACACAGGGAGGATGGGACCAAAGTCTTCTCAGTGGTGGCCAAGGACAGGACAAGGGGTAAAGGGTACAAATTGAAACCCAGACAGCTCCATCTCCATATGAGGGAGAACTTCTTCCATGTGAGGGTGACAGAGCCCTGGCACAGGCTGCCCAGACAGGCTGTGGAGTCTCCTTCTCTGGAGATCTTCMAAACCCGCCTGGATGCCACCCTGTGCCACGTGCTCTAGGGGACCCTGCTGGAGCAGGGGGGTTGGACTAGATGACCCAACATCACCCAATTCTTTGGTGGAATTGGGTGATGTGGAACATCACTAGTTCACTTTAGTGGAACATCACTAGATGTTCCAACATCACCCATTCTTTGATTCTATGATATGATTCTGTGGTAGACACACACCTGAAATAATGGACCTATAAACCAGAAATTTTTTAAAAAGCCAAAATATTCTCAACAGGAAAAGCACTCCTGCCAGAAATAATAAAAAAACCCTGTTAGACAGAATGGACAACTCATCAGAAGTCTAGTGACTTTAAAACCCCTTAAATCTGTATCATTTTGGCAACTTTTTGCTCAGTATGGAAATGTCTATTTATATTAATCTCTTTTTCCATAGCTTTTCTCCTACAGAAGACTTGTTGCAGGATATATATACACAACAGTAAGCACCAACCTTTAATTTCTATTCCAGCTACAAATCATGGAATTTCTATTAGAGACAGGTATCTGTMTCTAGCAGGTAGTGTCACACTATTCCTAAATACCAGACCTACACTCATGAGAGATCTAAATGTAATCTGRATGGGAGAGAGATACATGAGGGAAACTCCCTTGCTCTTCTCTGACCTGCATAGAGTAATGTATTTCTTTGTTGAGGAGGTCCTGAAATGCCTCTCAACATCAGAAAGACACCCAGCACAAGCTAGACTCCTTAGCAACACCGTTTCTTCTTTCTAATTATTCCTTGACCWATTGTTTCTTTGAATAACAATAAATAAACCTCCAAATCTGCCATTTATCAGCTCTCTTTGGGAAAAAAAAAATGCATTTCCAGCGTAAGTGTATATTTTCTGCAATAACTTTTTATTATAGCTGCATTTTTATCACCTTATATAATTAAGTTCTTTGCTTAAAGGAAACAAAAAGTTAATAATAATAATTTGACAAAAACTTCAAACTTCACTGCTACTACACTGTGCCACTCAGTGACCCATAGCAGATGGTTTTCTCATTTTAGAAAGGATTTACCCCGTACTTTTCGGTTTATCTTCATGAGACACTGCTACATTCAATGGTTCAGAGACTGGCTGTTATTCCTATTCCCCTTGATTTGTGAGGTTTTCTCTAACTACAAAGTAAAAATAATTATTGAGGACTGTCACTTTTACATCAGCCGTGTATTTCAATCTAGATTTTAAAATGAAGCCATTTGCCTTAAATGGTAGTGAAGTATCATATTTACTCCTTCAAGAACACTTGTTGTATATCTTAGAGACAAGATTCATCATATTGATTAGAGCACATCATTGACAGTTTGTAAATATATTCTTCTGATTATTTCATCATAAGCTAATTCTATTCTATGAGTAAAATTAACATACTTAACAGGGCTTATTAATCTTTATTTATTCATTGTGGTACCATTAATGATATTCATAAAAATAAAATAAAATAAAATAAAATAAAATAAAATAAAATAAAATAAAATAAAATAAAATAAAATAAAATAAAATAAAATAATCAAAACATGACCTTCAATTGAAGCCCCATTATTTCCAATTGCATTTAACTTTAAGAAATCCTAATACATGAACCTACAATCAGTTTTTGCCTTGTTTATATCAGATATATTAAAAGGTTTTTAAAAAATAAAATATGCTTTAAAATTACTGGTCTCCTCACTTTACTTTGATGCCATCAGTGCCAGTAGATTTTTCYGGGTTGAGGCAGGCTTCCTCTACATCCTGCAAGCTTATTTCTACTACAAAATGAATGTCAGTGTTGTGCACCAGAATTTAGTAGAATCTTGAATTGCCAGCATCATAAACAGAGTTCCAGCACACAAGTTTTTATACTATTTTAGAACAGATTACAGTAACACTTTCAAAACCAGCAACAATATTTTTTAAAAAAAGGCATGAATAGATTGATATTTAGGGAGCATGAGAACCTGACACACCTGTGTAGTTCACYAGGACAGCACAAAACAGCCTTAACCACTGCCAGGTTTTTTTAGGCAGCAGAAGGAAGGACTCTTAGCAAGAACTGCGAATGGGTGAATGGAAGAGCAGCAAAGAGAAAAGAGCAACTTGAGATGTTGATGGKTGGACACAGCATGGCACCTGACGGAGCTGACCTCCCAGAGACCCTCTTCACCTTTGAGATTGTATTTTACTTGCTCTCGTTTTTTCTTAAAGCCCCGGGACAAATTCACTATTTTGAAGCAAGGTGCCCCCAAAACCTGATCAGAGATATAATGCCTTCTTTAATTTAAAGAAAAAACATATTTTTTAGAGCATATTTATCCTCATATGCCACCTCTATGCACCATGCCCAACCATTTCTCACTACAATTTCATTGCAAACCCCTTCTGGTACTTGAARCTGACACCAAAGAACAGGTAAAAAACCTGCAATAAAGAAGCRCAAGCCATGCCATGAAATGTGTACTGAGTAATACAAAAGAAATAGCAAATATACACGGATAAAGAACCAAATATTTCCAGCATTTCCAAAGGTATTCCTACTGAGAGGTGAAGACTAGAAGAGAAAGTAAAATGCATGGACAACATTAAATTTTAGTTTAGTTGTAAAGCCTTTCTTACCTTTGGAGGAGCATGACAGAAGTGGTAGTGATTCTGCAATGTTTTCATAGGTTCTCAATTGCCTGATCAAAGACCTGTTACCTGTCTTACTCTTTTCAAACAGCAACAGCTTAAAAGCTAGTGATGATGCTTCTGATGTCAGAATATATATAGAAAGGAAATGTATTAGAAGTTCAGTCTAAAAGACCAATTATTTCATAAATTCTTCAGCATTTCAAACACAAGCACAAAAGCTGAGCATGTATGTGACATGTTTCATGTTAAAATAAAAAGGAACCATGATCATCTCAAACTTAATGGTTGTGACTCTCAGTCAAAAACTTGCATGTGTGAAGTTCAGCAACTGCTATTTACTAAACAAACCAAAAAAGAAGAGGACCACGAACTGCTTTTCAATACCAATGAGGAAGGATGAAATTAATTAGTTTTCCATACATATACACACAAGAAGTAAATATTATCATATTAAAATTCTATGAGTGACAGATAAAACTGCAAATTTTATACTACTCCACCACTTCAATAACTGCTGTCATGTTCTTTTTACCTATTAGGAAATTATTATTATTATTATAAAAAGCAAAATATTATGGCTTATAACAAGAAAGAGAGCKACTAATTATCTAAAGGTTAAGGTTACTAAGTTCCTTGTAATTTTAAATGAGCAAATGACTTCGCCATTTTCCAACGAACTTTSCCTATTTATATCAATTTTGCTTGAAAATTCAGAGATGGAGAAAAACTAATAAAAAAAAAAGAAAAACAAATGCACAGGCAAAATCGGAACAATCCAAGACACCATCAAAATAGATACAATTACTTACAAATAAACGACGTTCATTGTTTTCCATCAAAATTCATCATTGTGAAATCATTGTTTTTACTCTGAAAATACTCAAACAAGGCCATTATAATTTCTTTTTACTGCAGTGTAAAAAAATTACAACACCTCTATAATTGCAGCAATTTTTTTTGTKCTGTTTCAGATTGCATATTATAAACCTACTTTCAAAGCAAGTGAAAGATTGACGCCACTTGTAGTTCCAACTTTTTAGAACACCATTTTAAAAMCTATGAAACTGCAAATTAYTTTTAAAAACAGAATCTACCATAAGTCCCAATGCAKTATGCTGGACATCTTATAAAAGAAAACAKATCCTTWCCTCAGAAGATTTAGGCTATAACTRAAAACATGCTGTCYGTGTTYTTATTTTGCTTACATTTCATGTTAGTTCCCATTTTTGTCTTAAAAATGAGATCAGATATTGTTCACCGCCTTTATGACAATTTCYCTCTRTGCACTTCTCCATCTGTCCTAAACAACCAAAATCACAACGTCCTTTTGCTTTCTTTCACCTGAATGTCTCAAACACAACAATGTGCAGCAGAAAACATACAACACAGGGGAAAAGCTCTGTCACCTCCTTCCCCWACTAGCAGCCAATTGGCCAAAACGTCACAGCAGAGGAAACATCTTTCCCCTTACCTGTRTATTTGGATATAGCATCAAACTTCCACTCTACTATGCTTCTTCCTTTGCTCCCCAAGCAATATGTTTTCCATGTATTATGTGCTCTCTGAAGCAGTACAAGAACAAGGGTWTTCCACCATCTCCGTCTTTTTAGGGTAAGGTTTTCTGGACAAACATGTCATATTTGCAGTTCCTTCGCCTTCCTTCTGCTTTCTCTAGATTCAGGAAAAGTACAGCACTAATCTTAGCTAAGGAGCCCCACTTAATTCTTATGCTAAAAGCTACTTAGGTGTTGTTTCCTAGTTGTCATATAACCAGATGCGATAAATACATTCCTTCCCTGCTGGTAATTATTATTATTATTATTTTTTTATGTTGAGCTGTTAGTTTATACCAAATACTCAAGAATAAAAACATCAGCTATGATYACTTCTGCTAAACACACATTACATTGTACCACTAAACTGTACCACTTACTGTGTGGACTAAGACAACTAAATATGTTTGTTCTAATTTAATTTTGCCATATGACACAAAGTTAATACATCATATAGACACAAGTACAGTATTTAGAAACAAATATTTTAYGTTAGTAACAAGGATATGATTTTACATGGAATGGAGGAAAGAAGGCATCAAAACACATTAGTAAAGATTAGTAATACTGATCAGAGACCTTGTAAAATTCAAGTCACTGACTGAACACTTCCCACACCTAGAGGCATGGAATGTCTTGCTGTTTTATCAGAACTGACTTYGTTACTGGACAAAACCTAAGAAGAAACGGATCTATTTTATCTGTATTTTTAAGAAACAAGAGAGGAAAATGATCAAGTGGTGAAAAAAAAGAAAAGATTTAGTAGTGATGCATTCAACCGTATGAATCCTTCCTTCTTAAATCAGCGACAACTTAAGACTTGCATAAGATTTACAGCATTTACTCTAGCATGCCCTAATCCAAATAGGGAGAAACATATGAGGGAAAGATGTGAGACAGTGACTTACATACGTTTCCGGAAGCAGACCTTCTCAGCACAGCAATTTCTACAAAAATGAGGAGCGTTATTTTTAAATTTAAGTCAGATTGCAGTCTCTCATTCTGTTTGCAGTAGGACTGTGCATTATACTTTCATTAATTATTTAATTTAGCATGTATTACTAACAGAAGAATCTTTCTCCTGATGTGAATAGTGTTTTGTACATTAGTAGATAATTGTTTTTCTTGTAATCTGAYTTGCAAATTTAAAAAGAATAGTTGTCAGGTCAAATCATACCTGTCTTGTCACTTTCCAAATATCATGTATATTTTTTTTAAAGTATGTCTCTAATAGTCAATTTCCTTTTTCTATACATATTTTAGTGTGAAAGTGCTTTTTATCAATATTAAAATATGTTATCCACAGTCATGTACATAGCTTGCAGAATTGCATGAAATCTCTTCCAATACCCTGATACTTAACAGTCAATTTCCCCTTTTCTTCTATATTTCAACAGTAAATTCCTTTTTATAAGTCTCCTCCCAAACATTAAATGAAAAAGAATTTTAATTTCTTCTAAGAAATTTTAGTATTTGTTAAATAAAACTCAAAATTACAGCCTACAACACAAACTTACCTCAGTTTAAATTATTTATTTTCCAAATGTACTCACTAGGATTATAGGTTATTTGTTGTGGTTCTATATTCTTAAAACTGAAAGTGAAACTACGTACAACTGTTACGCACTAATGCACCAATTTACACTAATTTGCAACAAATTTGTACTAATGACAGTGCATTGAAAACTACAGTCATTGAGGAGATTAGAACAATGATAGCACCACTTGGCAAAAATCATTCACACCATTTGTAGGGCTGTTTAGCCTATTTTTGGCAGACAAGACAGTTTCCTTCAGAAGAAAGATTTCAACTGTCCAGCCTATCTCACCTCAAAACAAAAGAATCTGTGTAACAATAATGGTGCCTGTGCTGTTGTGGGAGTTAATTTATCACATTTAAAATGGCAACAGCTCCTATTTCTGTGTTTAAAAAAAAAAAAAAAAAAAGTAATTTTACTAGGGCTACAGAGCACTTGCAGGGGTGGGGAAGAAAATCATTGCTTTGTGACATCAGCTAATTCATCACTAGTAAAGAAGAAAATAAATTATTCATATAGAACGAAAGAGATAGGAAAAAATCTGTGGCCAGAGAATAGTATGAAATARATATATGAATGCTCATAGACACATACACACACCCCTTTGCTGTTGTTTTTCTAAGAAGGAGCTTTTGACATACWTGATGTTATTGTTAACAAGTAACTTCATCTGTCTTATGGTTGATAAAATAATTTGGATTAACATGATTGGGGTGGGGAGGGAGCGATTTTGATTTTTTTGCTTTTTTTTAACCTGAAATGTGTAACAATGTTACTCTACTGCTATCARTGCAAAACAGGAAAACGAGCTCAAAGCTGTGCTATACAGCACCTCTTGAGCACTSCCCAGTAGCCTCCTCAGTTTCCCTTTGGAACTGGACTGGACTGGAATTTGGCCAGTTTCTACCACAATTGTGATCAAAACCATTCCTGCTCTTTGCATGCCCCTGCCCCACCACACAGTGGATAAAAATCAAAACCGTTATCATCTAGTCGTTGTGTACACAACATGCTGTGGCAACTCTTCAACATGTTCAGAGATATAAAGAGGCTTTCCCTTAGTATTCTATAGATCCATACACCAAAAAATGTTCTTACCTTCTGACTTTTGTCTAATAACGGACGTGCACTGCATTTCACATTCCAGTGACTGCTAACACATCATCCACATCTTCTCACACCCACTGCGCWGGGCGGGTATGGAATCTGATGCCAAAGCACGCGCATTCTCGTTTCCTAGACATGCATCAAAGCCCAGAAACTTAGTAGTTCTCACAGACACTCAGATCCCTCAAAAACCTACATGACAGAATGCTGATTTTAATGTCTGACTTTGAAGCAGAAAGTACTGTGCAGTAAAGCTGTAATTCACAGAAAAAGCTGGACAAGTAAAATGAGATTCATAGAAAAAATACTTTTTAAAAAGTCTCCAAGTATTACACCTTAAATTGTTCAGCCTTAGAGAACTCCCTGAGATAAATAGGCTGGAACCTGCCCCAAAGATTGATAACATATCCTTCCAAAAATAAGTTTGTGATATGGTAATGGTGATAGCTGCCTTTTAAAATGCAGCCAGTGGCTGATACTGTTGCTTGTATCCTTTCTTCATTCAACAGCTCAATGACTGGAGTCAGAAAGTTTTATCTATTCATAGCCTTGTAATATAAATCCAGGCTACTCACTGCCATTACTATTGTATCCTCTATCTCAAGTTAAGATTTTCTGACATTTCTAGGATTTACAGTTATTCCTACTGAAACTTTCTGTATTCCTACTTCATTTTTGTTTTTCTTTTGGACGTAGACTTTCTCCAAGAAGAGGGACAGTGAGTGCCCCAGGAAGTAACTCAAGCTGCTTCTCACAGAAGATGGAAGGTAGATTGAGGCCAGAAGCAGCAATAGTGTTTGAGCTTTCCTTACTGACGGAAAGAAACCTCACCACTAGACTGTGAAGTTGTTACCTGCTCCTTCAGCCATGCTCTAACAAGACTGTTGCACGGAGTCCTCCTGCTGCTACACACGTTTCAAAACATACTCAATTAAGTTCACCACAAGGTAGCACTTAGATGTACGCTAGATGCAATGCTGCTCAGCCTTCATCAGGTCTGAGGCACTCTGCGCTTACAAAAAGTCCCCAGAATGTTAGTATTCAAGGAATATACATACCAAAAGCTGAGGGATCTCAGTTCTGCTGCATACAATGTTTTGAAAGAGTTTATTAGGACTTTTCAGAATTCTAGCTTTGGACATAACGGCCTAAACTCTACCTGACTTTAAAATCTCTTTATGGAGCGAACTAAAATCTGATAAGTAAGAAGACAAAGAGAAGCACAGAGACCCTACTGCTTTCCCCTCATCTATGCTGCCAGTCAACCCATCAGAGAAGACTGTCAGATTAGTTAAGTCTGATTTTTCCTTGGTGAATCCATGCAGAATACTTCTGACCAAAATCAGGACATATTAGAAGCAAAGCAAGAAAAGAAAATACCTAGAGAAAAAAAAAAAAAAAAAAAAAAAAAAAAAAAAAAAAAAAAAAAAGAGAGAGAGAAGAAACTTAATATAGAGTTTAGTCTGGACAGTCTGGAAAATGTACGTACGTTTTCATTCCTACAGGCACTATTAGAACATGACAAGGTAGGACAGGATTCACATGCTTGAGGTCACTGAGCCCTACCCCCACAATACCAGATTACCTGTAACAAATGCAAATGTTGCTGCTGTAAAACCAGCAGCAACAAAGACATGTTGTTATCACTGCTACAACCACCTGCAGGACTGGCCATTTTTTTTTTTTTTTTCTTGGAACTTCATGAGGCAGAGGAAAAAAAATGAAAAAATTTCACTCAGCTTTCTTCAACTTATGACCACCAGTGGGGAAAAAAGTAGATATAATAATGAGTCACTTTACATTGTTATTTCTACTATATTTCTTTATGCACTTGAAATTTAAATCGTCCCCAGGTCATGTTCTTGCTTCGGGTAGCTCAGTTCTTCAGTCATCCCAAGAGGCAGCAGTGAAGCCTTTATGCAGTCATTGATCAAATGCATATTAAGGCACAACACACACCACCACGTTCTCAGGCAAACACAGGAGGAAAAGTCAGGCATGTAGGGAAATATGAAGTCATATTGCATTAGGCTTGCTACATGCAAAAAGGATTTATTGAACATCAAACTTGATAAAGATTTTTAAATGAAAATTTCAAAGCCAACTGAAGCAGCTGGGATCTTAAAATTGAGACACACAATCCTGACTTGTCTAAATGTTTTTGAAAGGCCTAATCATACACAAACCAATCTGGTCAATCAAACTTAAAGTTCCAAAGTAAGAAAGACACTGCAGAAAATAGATTAGTTTTGCATTAGAAAGATTCAGGTAGTGGTGAGAAGAGTCAGAAGAGAAAATGTGCAGATCTGCAGCAGTATAAAGACACTGACGTAGTAAAGATGAGAGGAAATATGTATGTTCTTCACCCTTTATGCACTTTTGGTGTTTATATGCAGATAAATGAAAATGAATTACTAGATAGGAAAAACTCTGACTTCTTTGGTGGCTCTCATGATGTCAGATGGTTTATGGTCCACTGGACAGAATAAGGAACACTGCCCTCCTCGATTTCACTTTATTCAGAGATCCTGCTTGCTGATTAAGTGCATGCTCTTTCCTCAAGCAGGAAGAATTCCACATGGTTCATAAATCTTGAATTAGCTGCTGCACTGGAGGGGCTTTTCTTTTATTATTGTTAGACTGCTCGCAACAAAGCTGTCAGCAGGAGTAGAGAGCACCAAAGTATTTCTTGTTATAAAACAGGCGGGAGAAATCGAGATGCATGACTCTCTGATAATAATTGTGAGCTATGAGTGTAAATTTTTCCTTTCATTACATAGAACTGAGAATTCTACTGACTAGAAAAGCTCTTGCAACCCTCCCACAGAACTTGCAGAGAAAAATGGGCCACATAACTCATTAGTGGCTATTCAATCACTATAAATGTGTGTGTGTGTGTGTGTGTGTGAAAACTGACATGTGCTAGGTTTTATAATCTTACACTACTAAGCTTCCACAAGAAACGTGTTTATATATGCCCTGTTCTGCTGACAAAACTCAGATATCAGATTCACCCATACTCACCCATTAGCCATAAATTAATTGAAGACAATTAATGCCCTGTAATGTGTTAGTTGTTAATCATCACACTAGGGTAAAGTAAGACAATATGTTTAAATTTGGAACATTTACTTCCTTCTAGAAGTTGATAAGCATTTGAATATTCTTTTCATATCAAATTTGCTTGCAAATATTTTACACTGTAAGAACATATACACTTCTGCGCACATAGACCCTTCTTGATACACAAATGAGATGTAGCAAATTGAGAGTAAAATGATTTGCAGCATTAATCAAAAGACAGAAATAGGGAACCTGAGAAGTAGTGGAAAACAAAACACAAACGCACAACGACAGCAATAAAAGGAGAGTTAAAAAAAAAAAAAGCGTACTGCTTATGTAGAAACAGAGAATGTGTTTCTACTGGGAAACAGTCCAAGTAAAGGCAGCTGACCTTGCGTGATACATTGAAGCAGAGGCACAGATAATTTGATTCACTATTGTTTGTGTGATTTACCAGTAACACCTGCAAAACCTTAACACTGAGCTATTAAAGATAAAAGCTTCATGGTTCATTTGTGTTGTGTAATGACTCTTCTATAAAACATCCTCCAATCCAAAAGATAATGCCACAAGGTGGGAAAACAGAAAAGCATAAAAAATTGGTGCTATATCACCCACTCTCACTGGTTGTGAACAGACACTGATACGGAACAGGCAAAGACTGAGAAACAAAGCATTGCCCAMCTCAGCAAGACAGAAGAGACCAGGAGTGAGAGCACAGCTACTACTAAGTGCTATTAATTAAAACAAACAAAAAATAAATAAACAATCAAACAAATAAAAAGYTCACAATCCACAAAGGAAATTAAGAGCAAAAACAAGTCACTATGACCAGCAAAAGGCGAGGAGGGACAGAGAGCCTACAGGAAATACTTATAGCGCAAAACAAATGATCAGAGGTGAGAATACACAGTAACATTGATATAAATGAACTATAACAAAAACATTTTTTTTCATTGGGAGATCTCTGCAATCATATATAGCATGTATGGTATACTTGTTGGGAAGCTGTTAAGTGAGCATAAGGCACCTTCAAAGCAGTTACCAGCATTAGCAYTGAGCAGTCTACAAAGTTATTACACATTAAAGAGAAAGGAAGCCACAGCAATTTATAATTTTGAACCTGGAACAAAACTGCTGAAGGATGTGGGGTTGTAAAACACTACRTTTGTGCTTGTTTTTCAAATATTTGTGACAAGCAGATTTTAAGCAAGACGCAAAAGTTTTATCTTCCTAGAGCATCTTCCCTTTGCAACAGGTCTGAGTCCCTGGAGGATGAACGGCACTCAATGGATGCAGAAGGTGARGGTCCCTCTCCACCAGAGATAYTGCCAGGGTCAGAAAGATCAGCGCCCAGTATCTTAACCACCTGCAGGAGTAAGGAAAAACACCACTTTTGAAGTGTTCCACATTTCTGTTCTTATTTTCTACAGCAGATGGAAAGAGAGAATAAACTGATGGAAAATAAGTTCACTACATATGGAATAAATATGCACTGTTATTTATTGTTATTTAATAGTAGAATATCTAATTACAGGAAATAGTAGTATACCTTCACAGAGATATTAACAAGCTTTTCTGGGAGGTTTTCTCTTTACAGAAGGAAAAGTATCCATGCTACTTATAATACARTGAAAAAAATGGGAAAAAAATGGAGGAAATCTGTGCAAGCATGTGTTGCTTCTTAACATTTCTAGAAGGTTTGTTGCTCAAATACAATATTTAAGGAAGGATAAGGATGCTTGGAGGTAACGAATTACATATGGCTGGTGCTGTCTCCAGAGATCYCATCACACAGATAAATATTAGTTAAAACCCACAGACTCTAGAAATTAGTGTTTTTTAATGCCAAACATTCTTATCTTGTGTCAGKTTATTATTAGCCTCTGAAATTTGTTACTGATCTGAATTCACATATCAAATAAAATATAGCTCTGTAAAAATMGAAGTTTCTCTTATATGAAGATTCCTCTTTGGCGGCTGAGTTTTCCCTGGAAGTAGAAATGGTATTCCCAATTAAAGATACCAGAAGTATCAGACATAGACAAGAGGAACTCCTTTATGTGTCACTTAATTGCTGCTTTCCATGAAAAGGAAGSGGCACTGGAAAATGCTGCTTTTCCTAAGGTAGGATAGGGATGGCATTCACACAAGTATCTCTGCAAAGGAAAGGGCRTCTACCTCCTCTTTGCTAGAAGAGGGCTGCTGACCTTTGAGCTGGAACGGCTGATTGTAAGACCCTCTCTGTTGCACGTTGATGAGTAAATGCAGATAAATCACCCAGGGTTTAGTTTTGCAGTAAAAAGTTGTTGAAACAAATATGCAATGTTTTAATTTGAATAAACCTGCATTGTCTGATAAAGGAGAAATGGGAATATTTAAATTTAAAGCTTTTYGTAAAAGTATTCTTGCATGGAAGAGTGATATGTGTAGATACAGGACTGAAGGCCTCAGGGTAACAGATGTGCCAGAGAAATATTTTTATGGTACTGTAAAGAACTTGAGGTTGCCTTAGTTATCTTGGCACTCATTGCATGTTTTTCACACTGTTATAGCGAATGCAAAGATCCATCAAAATTATACGGATCAAACAACAGTTATTCTAATACTTCTGTAACTATCATTTATACTGTTACAGTCAAAGCCATTTTATTGTCACCTTTTTAATTCCAGAGCCCATCATTTCTCCACATAACTAAAACTAGAGGTAAGCACATTTCTACCACAGCGAGACTGATAACAGCTTCTGTTTAAATTTTTTTTTAATAATTCAATTTGGAGTAGTTCTTTCCAGAGGAAAAAAAATCCATGTTCAGCATCCTCTATTTTATTTAAGAAAAAATAGAAAAGAGAATAAAAAATATTTTCTGATTTTGTAATTCCTCAGTCTTTCAAAATCACTGCATACAGAAAAAGAATGCTTCATTCTCCCCCACTTCCAAAAGAAAAGCTTTTATTCCCCATCAAAAATAAGCAAATAATGAGTAAATTTGCAAATATTAGTTTCTTTTCTCAGAAGTTTCTACATAATTTAACTGAATTTGYTTATACCTTCTTAATTGTGTTACAGCTCCACATTATCACAGATTAGAGAACAGTTAATGACATGTTACAGACCTTTACCACCCTGCTACCTCTCTAATTACACCTATGCTTGAGCTCTGAGAGTAAGCATCACAATTTTTTTGTCTAAAGGCTTATTTTACATTTGAGTTGTTACAGGTGACAAATTATTATTCTTTTGCTAGTAATCCACTTTTCTTTCCCTTTTATCTTTGTGGTGAACGGTGGCATTATTTCCCTGATCTTCTTTTTCTGATATTACTTTTTGGCTACGTGCGTGTATAAGCAGTGKCTTAAGGTAGCAAGTCCTTAAAAAACAAGCAAGCAGACAAGGTAACTTACCGTACTCCAGGAAGCACAATGCAAACAGCTGCTAAATGTGCTTGTAAATAGAGCATGCTTAGAAGACAGTTGGGCCACAGTGGTTAATTCTCAAATGKTTTTTTTTCCATTGCCCAGGGCAAATATGGAAGGCCAAGATTCCCATCTTAAGTGCTGACCTCTACATAGAGGATGCAAGCTCGGACACTGGAGTCAGGATTCAAGTGAGCTAGAGGTTTCTCTTAATCTCTGTTGGAGCTGGTTTAAGTAAACATTTATGTTTAGGATGATATTAAGCTGTCTTGTGAGCATTTTTTATTATTTTTCTTAATTCTCTTCTTTGTAAAATGAGGCAAATATTTCAATCTTAATTTTAGATCCTGCATATAAGGCATATATTATAGTTCTTCTCTTAGGATAAGACTCTGAACTCTTAATGACAACTRCCTCTATGCAATTTGCAGTGAACTGCAGTGACTGAGAACAGCTTTAGATACATCATGGGACACTGATACTTGTCTGCAGAATAGTGTGTGTCTAAAATGTTCAATCAACACTCTTGAGTTACTACATTTCATTTACAACAAGTACTCTTGAAAATCTCCCTCAGACTCCTGTTTCATTTATGGTCAACTATGACTAGTTAGGGTCCAATTCATTTCAGTGATACTGATACCCTTTTAAATTATCTCCACATTTGTAAYCTTGAACTAAGGCCAGCCAAAACTAAGCATTCTCCGTGTAAAACTTCAGATCATTTGTCTGAATCTCCACCTCAGTCACATAATAAAAACTACTGCTCTATAGTAGCTTACTGATGATGAAATACAACAGAGCCAAGAGATCAGTTTTGAAAATGGATTCATTTTTACAATAACAAAGTGCCTTTGTGTAACAGTGATCTGAATATTCTTTGGGATACTATGCACATATAGACACTCCTGTTTTAGCCATAACTTTGTTTATACTATTTCCCAAGCCCCAGAGCAGAAAAACAAGCATGAAGGAGAACGGCTCTTGGGGAGTTACAATGCTTTCTCCTGACTTAGCATGGATGTTCTATCCCTGGCTGTTCTGTGTACATCTCTAGAGTTAAAAAAAGAGAAATCTGCAATAACTGCTGCCGCTTCTGAATGTCATTTCAGCATAGCTAACATATTTCATTTTTGAAAAAGGACTRTAAACGTAACCATCCAAAGCAGCAAGCAGCTTGTGCTCACTTACCTCTTTGCATTGAGCAAGGTAAATCATGATTTATCATGATCATATTCATGATCATATTCATGAYTTTTTATGTATTTAGACAAAAAGCAAAAACATGTCTTCCATCCACAAAATAAAGTAATATCACAATAACCAACGTATTAGAACTGATAAAACCTCAGTTTACTGTAGGGCTGCTCTAAGTTCAAAGCAGTTCAYTCCATTATTTCTTTTGTAGGGTTGGAAGCGTTTGGAAGATGAACACATYAGTGAGTTTTGCTGGGCCCCAAAACAGCCAAACAAAATACTAAATCAAATTCAGAGTTTCTTTCTCTTCTGACAAGCCACATCTTGGACCTTTTTTTAAAAAAATGGAACAAGAACTCATTCTAACACTCCTACCCCACAGTCACAGTGAAACTTTCTGTAATAAAGCGAAAGCTGTTTTGTGAAGCTGGATTTCCAGATTCCCCGCCCCACACCAAGACAAGTCTGTGCACCAACACATAAAAGTCATCTAGAGCACCCACATTTTATTAGCACGACTCACTTTCATCTTATTTTTAAATAAAACCTCAGTACATTAATTTGATGTAGAATCAAACATTTTTGTTATTTTCTATTTTTCCGCAGGGTAAAAGAGGAYGAGATATTCAAAAATCAACAGTAATGATTCAAGCCACATCGCTATATAATCTATGAGATAGGGGTTTTTTTATGTCATATTCTCATTTCCAATAAAACAGTAGCAAGTCCTTTAGGAAAACATCTGTTCTAGAGAGAAGGCACCAAAGTCAGCTCATCCAAAGCCTCTGAACACAAAGAGAAGGACTCACAACAAATCTTTTGACTTTTGGCTGTATCCTCAGCTTCACAGTTTTATACTCTATTCAGGACTGGCTCCACAGACTTCACTTTGCTTTCAATTAAATTCAAGGAGGGATTGTTCCACTTTGAGGAGGAGAAAGTTATGGCCAAGTAGATGAACCTGGACCAACTTTAAATGGACTCAAACAGAGAACATCACATGATCTGATTCTATTTCCTATCTAATCTGGTGATTACCTCAAGGATTTTAATAAGGTTGCCTGTGGTAAAAATATATTTGATATAAGAGTCAGAGACCACTGGGCACACTCAAGTACATTAATCCCCATAGTCAATCTGGGTTTATGTCAAAAACTAACTTTGGCTTGTTTAGCAACATGGAGACTCCACTGAGTCTGTTATCTGAAACTGTCCAATGCTACTCTATTCTAAGTCAATACGTATATGGTGATATATCTATCTTCATTTTAATTGCCATCAAACATCTACTCTCACTGATTACATGTAAGACCCAAAGATTTTCAGTTACATTTTAGATTAAGTGATTCAGACAGGGAGTTAATTGCCACAGAATGTAATTGATTATAACAGAAGGACATGAGATTTCTTACCTGAGATCAGTATCACTGATTCTTCTAATAAAAACAAGAAAATAAAGAAACAAACAAACAAAAAAATCAAGCATTTTGTGGTAGTTACTTTGTACACTGATCTGAGATATTCTTGATATAAATAAGATTTTATGGTATTTTTCTAGTGGCAGTTGACCACTCAAATAGCATTTTGAATTTAAAATAAAGGGTCTCCTTCAAAGGTGCATAAATTATCTCTAAGAAAAGCATCTGCCATTAAATATATAAGGAAATTGAGTGGTGCTATGACTATGTGATTTTCAAGAAAAAAATGCTGAGGATTTTCACCCTTGTAGGGCTCATAGAACAAAAACATCAGTGAACAAGAAAAGAACTGATCATGAAATTAATGATCATAGAACTATGCTGGTCTCGTTATCTTTTGGGGATCATTTATGCAAAAAATGGTTCTTAATATGAAGAGTGCCATACACAAACAACTATTAAATGTTTCTTGTCTGCTTCTCTTAAATACTTTATATTGCCTTAAACACAGAACTAGGGAAGAGGATGAGGGTGATTTTTTTCCCTAAGTCAGGAACAGGAAAGTTCTTAAACCACTATATAATACATATTAGATCAGTGGTGTCTTTTATTAGGTCGGTGTCTTTTTCTTCTACTACTCAAAGTCCCAGAAATTAACCCAAAAAATGTAACTAGGCAAAATATAGTATACTGTCCATGCAACGAACACAAGGACTGAGGAAATATCACTTCTGAGTTTTGTTTCACTTATTTGTGTGTTTTTTTAGCAGGAGAGAAGGAAGGATGGGGAGCAGGGTGTTGTATAACCACCACTAAATATGGTGTTGTATGAGAAAATATAACCAGAGTCAGTTGTGTTTACTGATGTAAAAACCTATCAACATGCCTTTCCTTGACAGTTTCAGTTATTTGTAGGGCCACAGGGCATCTCAAGATTGAGAGGAACAGACTAGTCTTCTGATAATTATTTCTTAATTATCACATATTATAAAATATCCTTGAATCTCTCAATAACACTGTAACTGAACTTTAAGTTTCTGGTTAGGTATGTCTTTAAAGAATGGGCAAAAGGCAAAGGGGCAATATTGCTGCTTGTAAGATCTATTTATTCCTTACTCAGTTGCATCTGATATAAAGGCAAAATACACTGCTGTCTTACAAGTTTATTTTTGAGATTATTTCTTTTAGATTTCTCTGTGCAGTTATTTAGGTGATTGATATTATGTACCCACTGTACCTATGACAGTATTTGTCTTTTTCATCAATCACAAATAATACACACTGACTGCATATATCTTCCTTTCTGGCACTGTATGTCCAAATAAATAAGAAAGAAATTAATTATCTAAGAAATAGAACAGTACAGTTTTCAAAAGCACTTTTTTTGAATCAATCTCAAAGTATTTTAACAGATATTACTTTACTATCCTTTTCACATGCAAAAAATGGGATAAGGAGAAATGAAACAACATAAATGTTACTTTTGACAGATGAAGCATACAGTTGTTAAAGATCCCAAGTACTCTGAGACTTTATCTAACACACTATTTGCTAATTTAATGACATCCAAGTAAAAGTACACTCTGGATTTATTCCCATATCCCATGCATATGGGATTTATTCCCATATTCATGTCCCAAAATCCAACGGTATTTTTGTACTTATAAATGCTTCCTGTTTCTTTCATTTCATGTATATTTAAATTGAAAGCTCTTACTCGTGTTAAACTTATGGAATACAGGTTGTATTCCAGCAGAGTATCATCTGGTTCAAAGGAATAATGCACCCTGCACCTCTATCAAGGTAACCACATACTACATGTGGTATCTCTGATTTACTACACAGGCAAAATTAGCTCCAAGACTAGTGCCTAATAACCAGCTTTCTATTTCTGTTTTCACTAGTCCCTTTAAGTTAGCTTTGGTTTTAGTTACATTATTAAAAAGAAATGAGTCCAGCAGAAGATGCTTAAATTTGCTGTTTAGATTGCATAAATGAGGAAGTTTCTTTTAAATCTAATTTTGACCTGGCATAATTCCATTCAACTCTCAAAGAATGGAGTACAAATGTAGATTAAATAGAATATAAATTAGGAGTAATATGATTGTTGAAAGCACCCAATAATGTTTCCAAAGTTACAGTTTAATCATTAAACGAGGGGAAAAAAAATGATTGAAAGCTTTAGTCCTTGATTTAGGCATACATATATAAGGCAGATATAAAGGAAACACTGAGTGTTCCCGTACTGAAGGTGAAGACAATCAAACAGAATCAAACAGAAGCAGAGAGAGATGCTTTGGAAGAAAACAGGCCTCGATGAGTGCTGGGCAATATTCAGTAGGAATCTTGAAGAAAATAGGAGGAAATTCCAAGTGTGCTAAAGTATTTGATATGTGTTAGGAGCTACATAAAAGCAAGATAAAGAATTTCAGAGGCTGTATCTATATATCTAGCATTTTGGGGACTTCAGAAACTGTAAGAATTGTCTATTATCTCTACATCCAAATTCCATATGTCTTCCAATGCCGAGCAATGCAATTCTGAAGCCTCTCATAAAACATGTAGACATACCATTTGTCCTCCAAAATATAATTTTTGTCACATGTCAGCCACCTTCCAAATATTAAAATAAATAAATCTGACTTTAAAGTGAATTTTTCTTTCACTTCTTCCTGAATTAAAGGAGTAAAATTTCTATTAGTATGTTTCTAGCCTCTTTCCTATTATTGAAAGGTGCAATGGTGCAAACATAACAACTTTCTTCACAGCATACTGCCTTCCAATAAGTATTATTTAAATGTTTTTAAAACYTAAAAGTGTAGTGAAATTTTCTTTCATCCTCTTTTTTCCCCCCATGCACCCCATGAATAGCCCAAAATAGTGACACATGGAACCGTATAATGTTAAATTAATGGAAAAACAGATTAAAGTTCAYCCTATCCTTATATTTTTAGAACCTCAGTGCCTTTCTGATGCATCCTAAGTGCCATTTAAAAATCTGTGTCAAGCAAGGCATTCAGACACTGCTGACTTGACTCCTCCTTGCTCTTGAAAAAGGAATAGTGCATTGAGSCTACAAACTATTTTTGTTCCAGATCACTATAGCTGGACACATGCAGAGAGAAGCAGGAGTTCACTGAGAAAGTGAAGAAGTAAATCTTGGTATCAGTCTCGTTTTTGCTCTGTGCTCTCTGTCTCTTTTGCTCTGTGTTCAMTCAAGCATCTGACAGACCATGAGTAGTAGTAGGCTCTGGTTTGGCTTGGAACAGAAAGACAAATAACTTTAAATAGCGAGGTTCACCAGGACTAGACAGAAACAATAATGCTACTTTATTCCTGTCTCGTCTCTGCAACTCGGATTAGGTAGCTTGTAGAGARCTTCACAGCAAAAATATCTTACTCTCCTGGAAGGCCCTCAATAGACAGCACAAATAAGAGAAAAATCTCTCCTTCAAGTCTCTCTCGTTTCCCTGTTTCAAAAGAAAAATTGGGAAAAAAAAGRAAAAAAAAGAATTTAATGCAATATTTCAAAACATTGTTTTGTTCCACCAAGCCCACTTGAGAAATTATGCTAATATTTATACATAAAATGGCGGAGGACCAAAATAAAATCAGAGTATCACATATGATTTAAAACTGTGCCAAGTTGAGGCAGCAATGTGTGAAACCGTTTTAAAAAGTGTTAATTAAGCCTTGGAATAATAGACCTTTTGTGTTCATGTAAGTCAGTAACTTTTTCATTTAAAATATTTATTAAGCACGCTTTGTGTTCATCCACATTCAAAGATTTCAAAGAAAATGACAATGGTAATGTTTTCTCTAAATGATYCTTGCCTGTTATTACTTATTGGAGTCTCTTTTATGCATATGCTTACAATAAGGCTCATATCTGTGATAGTAATAAAAGAAATGGTAAGGGACTTACGCTCATTTTCTAGTGATATTTCTTTTCCCTAGACTACAACACAAAGACTTCAGAAAAAACGCAAGTCTCTGCTCTGTTTTATATGGTGACTACTATYAGAGTCATTTTAATGCAATCATGTTATTTACTATCTGTTCTTTGTTTAGCCAAAATAGATTTTATACATAGCTCATTTGGACACTTGAGACAAATAAGCTATTTATTTCTGTCAATTTAATGCTTCAACTACTAGAATTTTTAAAAGGAAGTCTTTTCCAASAGAAAATGTGTTTTCAGATGCTCTCTAATGTAATATATTTCTGTATAATGGTATCTKGCTTTGTTACCACACTTTAAAAAAGAAATTACTTCTGTTCCTTGCTCTTTTTCAGGGTCTAGGTCATAACCCAAGAGTTGTAGGYATGATCGGTACTATATTTCAAACTTAGCTCTAAAAACCAGCTTTCCCAAGTTGTCAGGTATCTGGGATACAATAACTTCAGAAGAGAAAATTTCCTTACAGTGAAGCAGTAACCACATTAAAGAAAACTGGGCCCTACAAAACACTGCCTAAGAAGATGTGATAAAATGTTTTCATACAGCGTATTTGAGATGTAGATAAGCAAAGAGAAGCATTATAAATATAGGATATCTTAACTGATGTTTTACAAGGGTTTCTAAAAATAAATGATCAAAAAATATGTTTTTGAAATAGCGAAGGGAGGAATTCAGCCTGACACATGAAAGGAGCATGGCCAGGAACATGTGCAAATGATAGGATAGTATCCAGTGATAAGGTATGATATCTTGACAAAACTATGGACAACTTTCTTTTAAAGATGCAACTGAAAGGAGCATTATCCCATTTCAAATAGAAAATACAATGGAAAATATCAGAAATAACAGTCTTTCTGTCACTGAAAATATCTAATAGTGTTTATTTTGAGAGATTTTTATCTTAGCAGACTGTACAATTCCACTCATGCTAAAAAAGCAGTATTATTTTCCATCACTGATTTATTATTTATCATAAATCACTGGATGCCATCCCAACCCTAACCTGGACAATTTAACAGATTTTCGTATATGAGAGTCAGAGACCTAAAGTTGCAGAAATTATTTTCTTTCTTTTTTTTTTTTTTTGTACTTCACAGAAAGTGCTACAGCCAATATTCCCACTGGTTAATGACTCTGTAAGAAGCTGTACAGATAACCTATGTAGCTGGATATGCGTAATATTTGACCTAATCTTCATCCCACTTTAGTTTCACAGCAATTTAATCCAACTTGCCTCTACATGTTTTCAAATAAATCTGTTCATTTTTTTACTGCCTTACAGCAGTTGCAGTTTCTCTGAAGGGTCTTGATTGCATGCCCTCTATTCTACTGTCACCATTTGCTATGTGAAGAAAGCCTTTAAAGAGAACCATAGAAATAATAGGCAAAAAATCTTGCACAGTTGGACTTATCACTCCTAACAAAGCAAAATCATTCAGAACAGTGCCTTATTTATTCACAAATTAACCTACTTACCTCAGGTTTACAGGTATGTTATAACATACTGTCTGTACTACAGTACCAACTGTGTGCACCATACCCCTCTTTGTCCAATAAAACTTTTTTTTTCCCCTTAAATCAGAGACTTAGGGATGAAATTGATCAATCCTTTTACATATCATCTGATTTTTCCCAGTTTGAGCTGCATAAAAACTAGATAATACTCTTGCATTAAATCTGCTTTGCTTTCATTWTGTCTGGCAGATAATCAGCAGATAATTGGCATAAAAACCTGGCAGATAAGATTTTATTTCTTTATTTTCAAGTAAGTTATTAAATATCTTGATGAAAAAATATGTATGGCTACAAGATGACTAGGAAAGAATTAGAGGCTCTAAGTCACTCGTGTAATCCAAGCTGCAAAACACAAATTTCATTGATTTCCATTATACTTAAATACAATATACATCACTCCCTGGTATATTATCTTGTACTGACAGAAATCTAGTACAGCTTTTAATTTCTSTTTTACTTCCATAGAAGCTATATCTTCGCAAAAGCATCTGGTTTGCTGCAAGGCAAAGTATAAAAAGAGCAGCAACATGAATACAGCAACCAGATGGTGAAGAGACAAACTGGATTCCAGTTTCCATTATGCTCTTTTTACCCAGTTCCTCAAGCAAATTCCACTGAGCATTAAATTTTTCAGTAACAAGATTTAGCCCAGATTTTAAAATTACGTAACTAGCCAACCTAAATTCAGTTATTTTAGAACTACAAAATAGAGAAAAAGAGAAAGCAATTCCATAGATCGGTGCCTCTCTATCCTCTACAGCCATCTACATATACAAAGTTTGTTTCTAGGAAACATAGTGTTTGGGGAAAAAAAGATGTCGGCTTATTTGCCTAAAAATTGGCAGAGTTAAGAGATTTGGACTTGGGATGCTGATAGGCTGCTCAGGTACCCAGATTCCTCATCTAGATCAGTGAGTTCAGATTGTTGTAGGTATTTAGCGCGGATTATTGACCCCAAACACAAGCTGATGCACCATAAGTCTCAAGACACYTCACACTATGCTTAAAGATTAAGGTACACACTTTAAAAAAAAAAAGAAAAAAAAAGGGAAAAAGTAGCATAAACTAATATGGGAAAGATTAAGAGCAAACGCGTATTCCTGTACTCTTCCGTTTGTGTCAGAAAATACAAACAAACTGCACAGATGACCATAAACTGCAAAAGCAAAGTCAAACAACAGAGTCCTAGGGTCAAGGAGTCAGACAGGATGTGCCACCCACAAAATGTGTCACAGCACTTCACTTTGCAGATCACCTTGAGATGCAGGCACCCTCCAAAGTTTAAAAAGAGCTAAAGTAAGTTACAATACACAAGTAGCAATCAAAGGCAATTTTTCTGGCCTTTATAAGCTGCAGTCTGCAGTCTGCAGTCAATTCAGTATATGTTATCATAAAACAAACAGATAAAATGAAAAAAAAMCTCCAGAAGTAATGAAAATTGATATATTATCTTTTAATGGCATTTTTGCATTGCAGTGGCTGAACTGTCAGAGCAGTCCCTCCTCTGACTCGTGCTGGATCTGTTCATTAGAGCAAAACACTCCTACTTAACAGCGCTTTGAAAAGTTCTTTACACAAATATTTGTAAGGTCCTTTCATCTGCAGCTAGTAAGCAAATGCTTCTGAAAATCTTTTTAGCTAATCTCTTTGTCTAATTTTAAAGCAAACTAAGAACAGCCCGAAGTCACCTATGAATGTGAAATTTAGCTAAATCATATATCTGAATCCCTACTAATTCATCTACACTGAGATCAAAGTTGCAGGAGAGGACAGGAAAGGGCAGACACAATAACTTCCGTTCCCCACAGTTCTGATCTAATGGTAGCAAGGGGAATCAACAGAATTAAAAGGACCCGACCTTCCTCAGATTACTCTTACTTCTCTGTCCTTTGAATACACTCCTAAGCAAGTTCTTATGCTCATAAACAACATTAACCAATGTAAACATAGTAAACAACCTGACCTGAGCTCACATAGCATTTTCAGGCATATTCAAGAGAACATAATTTACACTCACATTACAAGGAGATATACACACTTAGCTATATTGCCGTTGGTGTAAATATGTAAAAATTACATTTCATAACTTTATCCATCATAAGAAGCACTATTCCTTTTCAAATTCAGAAACAGACCTTGAGATCTTAATTCCTGCTTGTAGTCTCCCACTTAGAAGGCTGTGATACCTCTACAACTAAGCCCTATAGAGTATCCCAGCCTTTTACTACTATTGGCTTTATTTTTCTTTCATGCAAAAAAAAAAAAAAAAAAATTCTTTAGATGCAAATGATACATTCTCCTGCTCATGATGGCTAAGTTTGAGTTGCTAAGCAGGCAGTGGAAAACATTAAACCGAAAAACAAAATACTCATGATAGAGACTTGAGAGCACTGAGCCTGAAAGCCCCAGCATTAGTATCGTCTCTATGACTGTAATTCACTCCAGCTCCATCTTGCTTTGCCATGGTGTCCAAAAGTGTAAGATTCCAGTAGTCATACTCTAATTCTACAGCACTACTTTGTAGCATGCCACTCCAGAAAACAAGCAGATAGAGATTACACTAACTAATATTTTATATGTAGGAGGCTAATGAAATAGTTCCAAGAACTGCTAAGCCACCAGAGTATATCTACTTCAACTTGTTTCAATTTATCTTCCATGCATATTGCAGCATAACTTCTCTTGTACTTCTTTATCAGAAAGGCAGAATTTCCAAAGAGATTCCACAGAATGTATGAAACTTTATATAGCTGCTTGCTTGTCTAAAAGCAAATTTTATTTACTTTAAAAAGCAAAAAATGTTTATTTATCACTTGAAAGAATATTTCTTGAGATTTTACTGAAATAAGGATAAAGTCATGTAACGACCCATAGTTTCATTATACCTGTAACATCTGTCTTTTATGTTAGGATTATGTGAAGGGTCTATTCCAGCTATTTGAGGTATTTGGAACTCTTTTCCCTCTTCCTCTCACACATATAACCGAGGGCACCTACTTTTCTCTATTAAGTACACAAATGATGTCAGCTCCTACCTTTTATCCTCTGAGTTGCAACTAATAAGATAACCTCAAGCTCTTGAGGTGTGATATGGGAAGGAAAAATCTATCGTCTACCTGGCAGAGACAACGGGAAAACTCTATGTCTAATGCATTCTGAAGTGGGAAGCTTGGATACTAGAGTACAAATAAATGCATATTTTATGCTCTTTGGTAACTCTCCCCTAAAAGAAGTTGGAAAAAATACATTTATTGCTTTAATCATATTTGAAAATTGAAGGGACTACACAAATTCAAACCAGGAGCTAAGCCATATTTACTTATTTTCAGCTTTTTGTGCCATTCTCTACTTCCTTTACAACAATCTTCCCTTACCCCCAAGTCCTGACTCCACTTCTCAGAATACATGAGTTCAGCAACTCTGGTAATATGAGAGATAGATTACATCTGTTACATGACTTCCCATACAGCACATGTACACATATTCCGAGAAGTAGTTGCCTCAGAACCCTCTTTAAGAATTGTATTTCAAATAATAAACACTTACAAGCCATATATCACAGAGAGGAGTCCTAATTACTGAATAATGTTAACAGAAGCTCTGGCCCACAGGATCCGTTACATATCACATTTCTGTCATCTTGCTGTATAGCATCTATTATGTTTCTTTATAATTGAATTTATTCAAGTCATAATGTTAATTCCATCATCTACAGACCTAAAAAACACTGTGATAACTGCTGCACTATCAATATTTAGTTCATGTTCCCGAGTTATGTTATAGCAACTGACTGAAAGAAGTCTTAAGTGGACAATAGAGTTGATTGTTTAAACAGCAACCTGATTGATCAAACTTCAAAACCAATGGAAGTATTTTTCAGACTATACCAACTACTAAAGGAGAACATAACCACAAGAACAAAAAGGAGCTCTCTCTCCACCCCCTTATATATACATATTATTGGGGTTAGAGAAGAAGTGTCTACTGTTTAAAAACGATATTGATTTTCTTGTGTATTACTTTCATTGAATTACTCAAAAACAAATACAGATATAACGACTATTGTTCACCTTTATATTCATAGGCTTCATGGAGAAAAGGAAACTATTAATATTAAGACCTGTGAAGGATCATGATTTGTTAGTATAGAACATTTTATGGAAATTTTTTTTCCTGGAATTAATGACAATAATGGCATTTCCACAAAATGGAGCCAGCAGCACATGCTGCTACACAGCCAAAATAAACTGCAGGAAGAGGATGAGTGTATCAACAAACCAAATTAATACTCTATTGTTGCCATTCAAATTGTGTAACTAATATTCGTATTTTCAAACATCCACGCAATAGCTACTTGTCTTCATGAATCTGTGAAAGTATGGACAAAAAAACAGCTACAGACAATGCCAAAGATAAGTTTATTACTCTAATAACTATGCTACTAGAAAAGGAGAAACACCTTCCTRTGTACATATGATCCCATGAAGCCAGACATTGTCTGTTAACTCAAGATATTGTCTAGGTTGATATTCCAACAGTGATAAAGTTAGTGGATTAATAAAGCATGTATTTCCTGATAGAATCTTTAAGGGAAAATATTAAGCCATGATATCCATTAATTAACTGATGACTAAAGAGATTTTAACTGACCTTTGTCTAACCAGCAAAACAATATTCTAAACTGTTGCTCAAAAGGAAACAGGAACCTTGGGGACAGCGGAACAGTAGTAAAAGTGTTGGGCTGTTAATTAGTAATTTAATAATTTAACACGGTTTAAAACTTCCCAGGACCAGATATTCAGCAAGGCCCCTACAGAGCTAGTGATCATCTCAAAATTCTGAAACAGGACAAACCCCACAGTGAGATGTCAATTAGAGCAGTCTTCTCTCCTTAGTTGAAAGCAAAGTGTAATACCAGCCTTTTGAGTGTTGAGTGTTGGTTTTTACAGAGCATTTACAGCAATCTCCACGAGAAGAAATTTAAATAAGTAATTTTGGGGTGATAAAGAAAAAAGTAATATCTTTCAAGTTCTGCCTGATGATTTTTTGATTTTAGGAACTAGCAAATATCATTCTCTTGTTCTGTCCATGAAGACTGGATAAATGTTTCACAAACTTTTGTTATTTTCTATAGCTGACATTTTCTTAAGCATCTTTACACATTAATGGTGACAGAGATCTACAGTCACCTATTCACAGTATCAAATGGGTGTAATAGGGTAATAGAGCTGTTGCCATTTACCAATACAAGTGAACATCCAGTCTTACAGTAAGAGAGCATTCACTTGGAAACTCCTAAGCCTACCAAAAGAAAAGTTAAAAAAAAAAGACTTCTCTTTGAGAGGAACATTCAATTTTAACCATTTGTTACACTTCAAACACACAATGTGGTGTCAAGGCACATTGAGAGGGTGGTATCTAGTGCCTGCATGGCAAAGGGACTAAGCGAGGGTTTTAGCAAAGTAGTATGGGAAGTGACTTATCAGCTTACAAGAGCGTATTAAAGACTGAAAGCCGAACTGTTTAGAAGTTTAAAGGTTGAGCTCAACTACTTTAAAATTTTGCTTTAATAAAACCTTTTCACAGTCCCAGTGATTCTTATGAAACAGTCTCTGATAGATCRTGAAATATGCCACACGCTTGTAACCGCCAGCAGCTGCAGACCGGTCCAGTGAGAAGCTCGTGTGCCAGGCACCACRTGTACACAGCACAAGACAGGCTTCACTCTTCACCTCTAACACACAGAAAGGGAGAATGAGAGAAGTATTTTCCTRAAGACAAGCGCTGTGACACAAAGCTCAAGATACCAGAGGAAGTCTCTGAAATAGAACTTGAAACCACATGATTTCTCCAAAAGCCTATTTTTCTCATGGCCAGATTTTGGGATGAATTATTTAAAAGATTTCCCCTGCTCTACCAAAAAGACTTTTCACCAAATTTCTTTTCAGATTTTAAGAAAATGCTTCTATTTAGCTACTGCAAAACTCAAGTTGAGCTAGCAGCAAACACAGTAGAGATGAAGGATGAAAGCAAGCTCAAAATAGAAAGTTATCTTGAGAGCTATTAGTACATCGTAGTCATCACCCAACACAGTAGTACCGTAGCTGACACTGAAATAGACAGATCTGTAATTAATTCTTGGCAGTTTCATTTTGATTCAACAGAAATGCCAGATGTTTTGCAATTAATCATAGGTATGCTCATCTCTATTCTCTTTTTAAATGCTTCTCCCTGTACTACTAATTTAATAGCAGAATATAGTAAATGATCTTCTAATATACGCACTTAAAAATGATTTCTACTGATTTACAACACCGTTTCTGCTTTCTTACATGTTCAGACCTAGATTATGGTCTCATATCATCCCTGCAGATTTGGATTATCCAAAACCTTGGATTAAGCAAGAAGTACACCTTGTGAGAACAAATCTGTAAATTGTACAATGCATATCATTCACATGCTGAATTATACCTGCTATATTTTGGTGTTCATCCTTTGTGTTCCCCACATCTAACTAGCAGGCTAAAAATCTGGGGAAGACATAGTACACTGCCTTCACTGCCTTCAGTGCTTGTTTGATTCCTCAAAACATAGGACATTTACTAAACCAGTGTGTATCAATTTCACACAAATTAATCCCAAAACTAAATAACCTAGAGCTCAGGATTAAGCTCTGAACATRTGAATAGGTGCCTGTAACAGACAAGCTCTGGCTAACCCTGAAGTTCATCTATTCCTTAAATCCAGCCAGCTTTTATATCAAATAATATTGCTGTCAAAGGGAGCTGGATAAATCCAGTAGGCTTCTTCTTTTATTCTTCTTCTCATCACAACTGTCAAGAAATATGCCCGTCACCTCTGTCAAGTTCAGAAGTGATATCTGCTCTGTAGTAGCAGATGTAGATCTTGAAGGACAGAATGGAAATGAGATGAAATACCTCAGTGTTCCTCTCCGAGTGCCGCCTGCTTTGCATTGACAGTTATCAGACTGGCTTGCACTCAGCAAGAAGTATTAACTTTTGTGAACACATGTGCAAATAAATACCAAAGTGATCACTGGTTAGGTGTCTGACTGCAGATGTAAAAGGGCCAGGCTAAATGCTGCAGTTTGGACTCTGAAAAAGGAGCAGGGGGATGGCGTTACTTTGTGTACAAGACACTTGCTAGACCTCTAAGATCAGCACCTCAAAAGCATGCAGTGACAAGTTACTAACTACTTGCACATATTACCCTTACTTCTTAATGAAAGAAGAAAATAATTACTGGTCAAGTAGAAAGATGGTAAAGCATAAGCAATTTTTAGCCCAATGAACCTTAAAGAACATTCATAACAGACTTTTGTGTTTCAAAGAAAATTTTATAATGCTTAATTCATTTGGAAATTATTTGTTTATCACAAAAATATTGGTCTTTTTTATGTTATAGAGTGTCTTTCTTTTTGACAGAAAACAGTTTGATGACACTAGAAGTAGTGATGACAGAAAAGCACACACACACACWGAAAAAAAATCTGGCATGTCATTCAAARTAATGCTGCTTGTACTAAAAGGCAGAAACCAACAGTAACTCTGCTGTCTTGCACTGGAGAAGACACAAAACTCACATATTTATATCACTTAAAGAAGAAAAGCATATTTTATATGCAGGGCTACCAAATATAAATATCATTTTTTTTCTTCCTGTTTTTTAATTGCTCTATACAATTCTTTTAATATTCTGAATAGCACAGTTATAGCAATGTTCAATCTACATACAGCAGATTTTCCATGCACACACACTTCCTGCTTTTTCACAAGTCAGTTCCTACAGAGTTTTTATTCCTTGAAAAGTATAGGAAAAGATGAAAGATTTTCTCTCTCATCTTTTTAAATGAAAGCACACTGGCTCAAAGAACTTCCATTTTACTGTGTGCATCTGCTTTGATGCAGTGCCTACATCYACCTACACGGTGACCTGATATACGACGGGTCAAATGGAAGAYGGAGGGATCTGCCCCAATCTCTTTCTAGGTGCCTGGAAGCCCACAGCTCTCCCCATTCTGCCAGCTGAGGCGTGACTGCTTCTTGTCACAGCCACAAAGCCCGCACAGCAACCCTCCCCGAAGGCCATCCTGCTCTTGGAGCAGCAAGGAGAAGGTTAGAGAAGAAGGAGGTCAACACATTCTGAGAAACTGGGAAGAAAAATCCAGAAGAAAAATACCATATCTTCTAAGCAGTTCTAAAATTAGCGTGGGGCAACAGTGATGCTTTAAATTCATGTTTCCCAATCTTTTTATTCTGTACTTCATTTCTGTCATCTCCTCATAACAAGTGTCTGTTGGGATTCAAACTAATCCTTCACRCTTCATTTGCTGTTTACAGAAACTTGGAGCATAGCTTGTCTAACAGTGAGCAGGCACTTGCATTGTAAACTTATTCTTTTTTGGTTCRACTAATCATATAGGGAGAAAATCATTCCAGACTGAAATGAAAAATATAGGCACCTACTTATCTCTCCTAGTATGCGAAACATTTACACATGATTAGTTTTTGTTCAGCAGTACTGTTTGCCTGTCACAAATTATTGTTTGACAACAAACTGGAAGCAGCTTTGGAGTTCCAATTACTGAATAAAACCTGGTCATACAACAAACCATGACTTTGCTATCAGCTCTGCTGTTGCTTCGCACTTATTTGAAAAATCTCAGCAGATTAAGTAGGTACTAGAGCCTCTTTGCTATTGTCTGCTCTCCTACAGTTGGCCAAACCCTGGTAAAACACAGAGCACAAAACTCCTGTGAGCRAAGTTTCTACAATTTGACAGAAAGGCGATTGCATGCCTCACACGGGCCAAAGCTGTACTGGAGGGCAGAAGGGTAATGCAATCACATAAACTCCTTTCTAACAACAGGGAGTGATGGTAACTACTCTGAAAAGAGCTGATCACGGGTGTTGGTTGGAACATGCAGGTAGGGGCAATTATCRTTATTTTGCATATGAGGCTGACCTACTGAATATTGGCTTTTTTTTTTCTTTCATTAACAAAATACTACTGTCAATAATTTTTGTTAGTATTTGTGCAACTAAGAAATGCCTTCTTTATTATGTTTTTCTTGCTGTAGCATCTGTACACCCTGTATCTTGAAGGATACAGCCCTGCAAGATACCACCTATTTAATTTTGGGATCATCTCCCACAGGGCAGCATCTACTTACACTCACTTTTTAAGAAAGAAATATAATGACAATATCAAGATTATAAAAAACTGTAGAAGTATCTTGATACTCTAGGCTAAAAATTCTATCAGTCAGTATACTGAAACAGCAAGGCTTCCAGCCAAATAYTTTGGAGTGATCTGTAATCAGTAAGAAATTCTTCTGCCTGAGTTCAGATCACAAAAATGAGAAAAAGGCATGCTGAAAACCAAGAATATATTTGATATCAGACTGAAAGTTGATGAGGATAGAGAATTGCAGCACCAAATTGCTGTCTTACTGTCATGTTCCTCAGTCACGATATCTCTGATACAGAAAGAAAAATGCAAGACATTGCACAAAATGTAAAATGAAATGGCAAAGCTGCTTTTGTCTCTTAGGAGATCAATTTATGTATTAAATGGGTTTTTTTTGTGCTACCTTTTGTGTAGACTGTAGTTCATGAGTACTCATATATTTCACCAAATACAAAAGATACTAATAGACCTTCAAAAATAAAGAGGATCAGTAAGTTTATAATAAAGATTACAGGGAATTCTGCCAACTCCAATCATTAATATGAGATGGATAGATCATCTGACACGACAATCACCTCTAGATCCTCACTAGGGCCTTCATCTGAGTAATTATGTTAATCCTTCTCAGATCTCACATTTATAACTTGAAAGATGACCTATAATCCAGCGTGTCTTCCAGGTAGGAGGGTCATAACATGTCAGTAGAAGAAAAGAATTTTTATGCAACAGTTTACCACTTCATTTTGCATCAAAGTCATTAACCTGCAATGTTTCAAATGATTCCAGAATGAGGAAACACTACATAGTAAAGGAATTTGCAAAACTCTTCACATTCAAACACTCTCAGACGTAACTTTTTTATGTCTGTTCCTTCAAGGACCTAACTTTCACAGAAACATGGAAAGTCTTGATAAGTGTGATGGCTCTTACACAGTTCAACTCATTTGTTGAGGAAGTTGCAACAGTTAGACTCTACACGTCAAGTGCTGAATTTCCTGGCTTAGTAAAGGCTAAGTAAGGATAAATTGTCAGTTATAATTTTAAATCAGCAGCAAGAAAAATAATGAGGGAAAGAAAAGTAATTAATGAACAGGTAGTACTATCAGGTAGAAACTATGGTATTGGAACTACAGAACTCCAAAGAGGAGATAATTTTACTTAATCTGGAGATTTCTTCAATGTGAGACAGGATACTTGTGTACTGATACTTGTATGCAGGTACTTGTATACTGATAGTAATTGTTTTTCCTTCCTTTAATCCAAAAGTGAAAAAAAATGAAATTAAGAAGAATCTAATAGTAGATCAGATAATTTACAGACTTGATAAGGATACTGGCAACTTCAAGGCTTTCCATATTTCACAATGTTCTTGCTTCTTCACTTGCGTTAACTGTTAAAATGCAGAATGTACAGAATATACAGTGAAACATTACCAACMTGAAGAACAKAAGAATATCACAGAATCACAGAATGGTTGGGATTGGAAGGAACCTCTAGAGATCATCTAGTCCAATCCCCTGGCTCCAACAGGGACACCCAGAGCACGGGGCACAGGGTGGTGTCCAAGTGGGTTTGGAAGATCTCCAGAGAAGGAGACTCCACMRCYTCTCTGGGCAGCCTGTTCCAGGGCTCTGTCACCCTCACAGGAAAGAAGTTCCTCCTCACATGGAGATGGAACTGCTTCTGTTTAAACTGGTGCCCTTTAACCCTTGTCCTATCACTGGCTAACACAGAGAAGAGTTTGGCCTCCCTCCTCCTCTCAATAATCATTCCTCAGATATTTATACATATTAATACAGAWCTCCTTTCAGATYTTAYATATTAATCAGATCTMCTCTCAGTCTTCTAATATATATTAATAATTAGATCTTAAGATAATGTCTTAAATAATTAACAGTTGCATCAAAAATACTGAAGTATTTAAGCCTTCAAAAGGACAAATTATTCTAACAATACCAACTCAAAACTGCCATATCAATCAAAAAGAAACACTAACAAACTTTTAAAAAAAACAGAATTAACTTTTTAATCTTTTAGTCTACCATTCGCTTACCAAGCAGATCCTGGATTACGCGGGTCCTGCCAAGTCTGGCAAGGGTACTGAAATCTGTCGGCTCTTTTGGAAGCGCAGAGCAGTTGAAAATATCTGTCTATCCATCTATGACCCTTGTTTTGTTGCCTGCAACTGAGCTCCACAAGGAAAGCAAATTTCAATCACTTCTTTCCATCAATTTGCCTAGTAATGGTCTGCAGAACAGCAAGTTAAGTTGCATAATTGTTAAAATACCTGAAAATAGGAACAGTAAGTGAGGCATCAGTTTCCCTTAAA
Organism: Eudromia elegans; assembly: GCA_003342815.1. Classification (NCBI taxonomy): domain Eukaryota; kingdom Metazoa; phylum Chordata; class Aves; order Tinamiformes; family Tinamidae; genus Eudromia; species Eudromia elegans. The sequence goes on along the minus strand of PTEX01000038.1, from coordinate 4,962,887 downwards.
ACCCACAGCTGCGCACTCTGCAAGGCCTCCCCGTTCCCAGAGGACTTTTGCAGAGTAGGGGATTTTGTGATTCTTTAAGGTACAAGGCAGAATCTTCTGGATGACTTCAGAGCAGTCACTACACCATTTCCCTAAACAGAATTAATTTGCTACTAACTAGATGCAAAGTTACATCAAAGTAACATTGGCCAGCTTTGGAGTATCTTTATGAAATATCAAATARTAGTCATATTATCTATATATACATTCATCTAGAAATATGAAAATGAAATCTTCTTGGCCTATGAGAAGAAAAGACAACTGAGGGGAACTCTTATCTATGCAAATAACTATCTGAGGGGAGAGTGTAAAGAAGATGAGGCCAGACTCTATTCAGTGATACCCAGCAACAATGGGCACAAACTGAAACATAGCAAACTGCCTGAAAATAAAAGCATTCTTTATGACAGTATTGTGAAAGTAACAGACCCTTAGAATGGGTTTCCCTGAGAAGTTCCTTAGTCTCCATCCTCAGAGATATGCAAAATCCATCTAGACCTGGTCCTAGGCAGTCTGTTCTGGGTGACCATGCTTGAGTAAGGGGGTTGGACTAGGTGATCTCCAGAAGCACCTTCCAGCGTCAACCATTCCATGATTCTGTAATCTAATGAGCTGCCTATTGAACCACCAAAGATATTATGTGGTGGTGCAGTGATAACAGAGCATTTGCAGATAACGTTCTAGAAAGTTCTTAAGTTTTGTCTTCCCTTTTATCTGTCTCCTTTTCCACTCCGTCTCTCACACATCAAGAAAGATGAGGCAAGTGCAGCAGCAGCGCTTCCCTTTTTACTTCGTCTACTTTGATACAATCCTTATTCCCTGTGGAGTACCTACAGTTGTAATTAAGGATTTCTTAATGAGTTATCTGGAKAACAATTATAGACTTTTGCTATACACCAAACAAGGTCACAGTGGAGTGGCCTGGTAGAAAATCTATTTATAAATGACTCTAGTTGTCTTTTGTCAAATCAAAGAATTGCAAAATATTATATACARGGCAGAGTGGCTGAGGAGGAGAAGCGGAGGTACCAGCGTTTTGCCTAGAATGAAAAAAAGAATATGCACACACATAAAATTATTATATATTTATATATAAACAATAATATATGGTAAATATATGCATTTCCTATATAAAGGAAAGTGTTTGATTCCTATATAAAGGAATCAAAACCATTCTGTAGCACATACCATCGATATATTTTTAACCTTGACACTTTCATTAGTCTGTGACATATATTAACTAACGATGAACAGCAGAACATGACATGATTAAATACTASCAGTGCAGGATTAAACTCATTAGATTATACTGCTAATACCACCCTCTGCAAGAACAAACTTGACTGCAATTTACATTTTTTTTCAGACCTGAGCTTTAACCCATCTCTTAAATTTAKTTGGGGTTATGGATATATTACAATAATATGGACCTGCATTCCAAAAAGTCAAGATACATTCATTGAAAAGCCTCATGAAGATTTCCATTTGAATTCTGTAGTACAAAGATGCCTTATAGAAGGCACAACAGGAAATGCTAACAAGTGAGGGAAAATTCGACACTTGTATGTTACTACCAGGGAAGAACACCACCATCACGTGCTGTTCTTCTAATAGGCTTTTACAGCTTCTTCCTTTTTTTTTGTTGTTTTTGTTTTTGTTTTGTTTTGTTATACTAAAAACTATTATTTACTAAGAGRCACAAAGGATAAATCATGCCATTGTCTGCCACAGCAGAGAGCCTCCTCCTCTCTTGCACACACCCCAGATGAAGGTGCAGCACACAGCAGCTCTTCCCCGTTTATTTGCCCTGTTCTGATATAGGCAGTYCTACCTGTGCAGAAACTACTGCTATACTCGGAGTTTTCTCACTGAAGTTACCTGGAGGAGATTTCAAGTTCTTTCCCTTCTATGAAAGAAGGGAACGTTAGAACAGCTCAGTAACAGGAATCTGGGAACAAGAGGATGCTAGAGAATTAAAGCCCACAAAACGTATTAACTTAAGGATATATTTATGCCTACAATTTCACTGATAGCCGGACCCTTTTCTACTTTTCATTTTTATGTCTACTAGGCTTCTTTTAGACCTTGTGCGAATGTCATTCMCAGAAGAGCTGCTTTTAAGGAAGTCTGAAGAAAATCTGACTAGAATGAGGAGGAACGGTTGATTTTTTTCAAACTTTGCTCCTTAAGTGTTGTGTTAATGGAGTTCCCAGGAAGATCACAGATGTCTTTTATTAGTTTAGTTTGATTTCTACTTTTGACAGAAGAAATGGTAAGAAGAGATAAGAAAGGCTTCGGACATATTTTATTGGAAAATTAAAAAGTCCTGGAAGCTATAAATTCTTTATTTCGGGAATGCAGTTACAGAAGAGACCAATTTTACAGTAACTTCATGCCTTGATTCCAGCTTTCTGCACATGAACAAATTAATATCTTCCCACAAGATATGTAAAAACCCATTCTTTTCCATAATGTGCTTGCTTTATGTATGCCAGCTTCCTAATGAGCTGGCACATTAGTCAAATGCAATCAAGGTAATAACCTAATTCAGGCTTCAAATACTATCAAGATGTTTTACAAATTGGCTCAGTAGTTAACAATTCAACATACATGTGTAAGGTACCTTTTATGATGAGAATCCCAAGGCACTGTACAAAGGGGAATAAAAAAAAGAAAAAAACAGCCAACAAAATAAAAAGGGACCTCAGAATTCAATCAAGCTCCCTGAAATCCTTGAGATATCAATTGTGTACTCAGCTAGGTTTTCAGCACAGCTACAGGACTGCTGATCTAATATCACTAGGCAGAAAATTTCAAGCCCTGGGGAACAGATGACAAGGGCTCCAAAAACTGACATCTCCAATTTGCATTTGGAAAGGATTAATAAATCACAATCTATTAAATACATGGCACAGGATGATGTGTGAAGGAAATGAAAGCTTAGCTTGATAGGACTGAGGTCATGAAAGATCTTGAAGATTAAATGTAAAATCTGAAGTCAAAYGGAAACTTTAGCAGAAGGCAATATATTTATAGGGCAACTGAAATAAAACCCTCAGTTTTGTGCTAGGAATTAACCAGGGGTACTACATATGTTGGTCTCAGAACTAATGAACACGTCACTGGCTGCTGACAAATATCATTTATCTTTTTGTGTAAACTGATTAAATCCCTTACACAGGTAAAACAGTTACCTTTGTGTAAAATCAATTGCTATTCCTCCTCAATCTTATGGGGCAAAGTGCATAAAACGCAGACAAGTTCCCCTGCTATGGTCACCAGCCACCACACTTGTTGATGATTGAAGAATGTGTATAAAGAGGAAAACAGTAATTTCACCATCTGAGATAGTCCATCAGATAGCCTGAGGAACACTCCAAGAAACAAGTCCAAAATCTGAGTTTTGGCACGGAAATTGACATTCACTGTCAACCCAGATCAGTGGTATGAAACTAGTCATTACATACAACTGCTTTGGACCTTTGAAAAACACWGAAAGGAGTGAAAATGGATAACAACTGTACAGGACACTCTGGCTAATGTTAAGGCACTGAAGTTTTTTTCCTGTAGCACTGGAGTTCAGTAGACTTAGTATTATTCTCTGTAGTGTTTTCACCAATGCGTGTACTTTATGTTATACATCCAATACTCCCTTCTACCTCTGTCCCCAGTAGGTGACAGTTGCCAGATTCAAAATCTATTAAGTTTATACATTAAATTTACTTACTACACCAAAATAATGGTGATATTTGGATGAGGATACTAATGTCGTATCAATCCTTTTTACTTAGAAATGATCCATAGCCCAGTTCAGGGATAAGATATTTAAGGAAAGAATATTCGTGAATATTGAATATTGTTTGTTAGTTTGTTAGATAGACAGTCAAATCTTTCAGCATGTAAAGACAATTAAAATATGCATATATTCAACTTGTATAAAGTAGAAATAATTATCTATTGCCGTGAACTGGAACCTTAAATCTTCAAATATGGTTTTTTTTCCCAAGTTTTTTTGCGAGAATTTATAATCTTTTATGTAGAAGCAAATTTTATTTGCTTGATCATATACTTTTTAGTCTGTTTCTTGTTTTATAGAGAATTAATTAATTCACTGACACTCACAAGTAAGATTAATAAGATAATTTTCAATTTAATGCTTACATTGCTTTAAAGCTTAATGAATCCAAAAAAAGACTGCTCTTGATTCTGACCAGCTTTTGACAAGATAGTAACACTTTTAAAATTCTTGTCTTCATTCTAACACTCATCCTACAATATGTTGAGTATCAGCATTGCCTCCGGGGAAATGTTCTTTGTAGTAGCTTCCAAAATATGAAGCCCTTTAAAACTTCAATAAGTATTATGGTATTTAAAAAAAATATTTAGTCACTATACAGAGAGTAGAACTACCTGCAGAACTAGAAGTAAAATAAGTCAGTTTTGATCTCTAAAAATTCTTGTGCATTTTTTTTAATGTCTCTTCACTTAATGCTCTGGTTGCCTTTCCCTTTCTTTTTTTTTTTTTTTTTTTTTCCCATTTATAACTCTGGTACCAAGGAAAACAGTTCATGCATGAATGTATGTATATACAAAATACATRTTCCAAGTCGGAGTTGCAAATATTTTAAACTTTCTTAACAATACACTCACATGAAGATTATCTGTGAAAATTGTATTTCTTTTCAGAATTCTTTACTAAATTGGAGGTCAATGCTCAATTTAAACATTGGTGGTGGTAGGGAACAAAAAACAAACAAACAAAAATCAAACAATGTTTAAATCCATAGATAATGATTAAACTTAAAAATTGTCATGGCTGACAAGACTATGAGAGGCTAAATCCATCACAGAGAGAACAATGAATATGTAAATAAATTCAAAAGCCTGAGATTCCTACAGTTGCCTTAGAAACAGTCCTCATATTACTTTTTCCTTTTTTTAAAAAAGGGAATAATTTGTAAGAATAAATTCCAGAAAAAAAAAAAGCTGCTTGCATTTCCTCTGTCCTTTTAGTCACATAGTGTASTTGGATACCTCTCAAAAGCATTAGCTGAGAGTTGCTGAAGTCTTCAAAATAAACTTGAAGAGGCACATGGCCTCAGCAACAACCTTCTGCTGATATAATCTGTCATGTTCAGGTACTGGTTTAACAAACCACCACAAAATGCAATACTCCAGTGAAGTATTTATGTAGGGCTTTTTCTTTTCCTTTTTTTTTTTTTTAGCTTTTTTTTTTTTCCTTAAAACATCCTGTTAATTTCATATGTAGAATGATTGCATTGTGGATATAACTTAGAAGGCTCTATTAATGTGACTTACTTTATATATTTAGTCAGTAACTAAGTGACAGTTAATTTAGATAAAGGAAGAATTGTTCATTTTTATGTCCCAGAATCATGTCACATAGCTAACGATATGTAAGCCTGACTGAGGTGACAGTTGCTTGGTGCATTGTAAAAAAAAAAAAAAAAAGTGCTATTTTGTAAATAACAATACTAGGTGTATATTAAATGACTACAACACTAGTCTAAATTATCAGCTTGTAAGTAGCTGCTGTTCTGGTTGCAGTTAATCATACATGCTCCTCTTTAAAAAAACTTGTTCTTTTATGAATAATGTAAAACTCCAACACATAAATCCRTGCAACTGCCTCTGTCATTGCCATATCTGTTCCTTTTTTGGAGCTAGGTATCCAGCAACCTGTAAAGCTTAAGCAAGCATTTACAAACACAGAATTTCAGAGATTCACTTTCAGAAAAGTAACTGTACACTGTTTTTCAYTCCTCATTATGTTTTACTGGTGTTCACCTAATCCATGAAATTCTTCTCAGAATTATAAAACATTTCCACACTGTAAGCACACAAACAGGGCTTGCCTAGACTATGTTGTTCCTGCTTACTCTACAATACCTGCAGTCAAGGAAATCATGGCATCTTCCCATCTCTAACTATATATCCCAACAGAATTGCAATTCTTATAACTGTGGCTGCCTTGATTCCTTTTGGAAGTGTAGTGATGATYAGGCTTTGCTCTGTTTTTTAATGCTTGTTAATCTTGCGATCCATCACTAGCCACCTKCCTACTTCTATTTCCAATAACTTTGTGTGCAAAGACTTGTGCACAAGGAAGGAAAAAAAAATAATTTATACACATTTCCTTGATGAAAAATATTTTGTTCTAGTGCTAAGAATCTGCCTGGAAACACACATATATGAATCTTTGCTCTCTTCTAGGCTGCCAGGGTCAACTCAAGCTCAGGACATTTTGCTGAATCTCACTGATCCTGTGATTAAGTTATGGTATTTTCCTTACATCTAGAATGTAACAAGGCTAAGCTGAAGGCACACATGTAACTCACWGACAGAGCAATTCAGGGAACTAGTRTTAGAAAGCCTCCAGAATGCATCAATTCTGACAGCTACTGCAGCCTCAAATGAGAGATGTTTTTGAATTAAAGAACAATTAATCCCCTTCCGAAAAACATATCTCTTCTCACCATCACACCAAGCATCTTGGAACACATCAGATCTACGTTATGTGCAATGAAACACAGAAAACTTGCCCTACAATAAGAAATTGAGGGAACTAGACTTATTTAGCATGCAGAAAAGATGGTTTCAGAGACACCTAGCAGCACTCTTGAGATACAGGGGGTTGAGAGACAGGCTTCTTACAGCTGTTTGTGTTGAGATAAGAGATAGAGGCATAAACTGAGGCAAGAGAGGTTCCATCTGGAAAGGAGAAACATTTTCCTCATGAGGACAGACAAGGAGCAGAGCAGTAGTCCATAGAACTTGCGCATTCTCCAGCCTTGAGGAGTTTCAAGGTTCAAATGAAAGAAGTTCTGAGCAACACCATCCTATCCCACAGCTGCCTTTACTCTGAGCAGGTGGATGAAATAGGTTCTGAAATMGCTTCAGGTAGAAATAGGTTCCAAGTATGGAACCTATGGTCAAGTAGGTTCTAGGAAGCTGAATGACACAGGTTATTTTTGTCTCATTCAAGGTTTTGTTATAATTACAATGTGTGGATTAGGACACATAAAACATGGCTTCCCATGATTTTAAACTTTAAAACCAAAACTTTCCAACTCCATKGCCAAAAGACATAATCCTAATTACTTTTCAGTTTATACTGTTAAGGCTAGCATCGTGTTTTAAACTTGCAATGTACCTGCAAATTCATTAACATCTCATATTTTCATGCAGTTTGGGTTTCATAGCCAAATTACTGCAACACCCAAACTATTGTATTAATTTACAATATGATAACCTTATCATTTATCTCTTAACGAAAAGAAAAAAAAAATACTGAGAGAGTACGCCAGGACTGGTCTATAATGACAGCCTTATAAACACTTGTCATGAAGCAAATTCAGAATTGGAATTAATTGCCAAGGTTGAAGTCACTTGCTATAAAATATTCTTATCTCTTCTTTGTCCTATACAAACACACGGAACAGAACCAGCAGCAGGGTGATAAAAATAACATTGTCTTAGAAATCATTTGCAAAAAGTGGAAGGGAAAAGAAGGAGGAGGGGAAGAATAATAAMGGTATTTGCTGTTATTATACCAGAAAGGAAAGAACCAAACAAACTTCTCTGTTTGTACTGGAAGTCTTCATTAATTTCCTTGTGTGTTAGCATTAGTAGATTAAGAAAAAAGAAAAAGAAAAAAAAAACCAGCCTCAGAAAGACTAAGCCACTGTAAGATCATTTTCAGTTCAAAGTATTTCTTTATAGGAAATTTGTTTTGGCAAAATTCATCAGAAGGAGCTAGAAAATATGCAACTATTTGATAATGCAAAGGAAATTCAAGAAATAAGAAAATTGTGGTAGGAATCTGTTCAGTATACATATTTTGGAAATTACAAAGCAAGTATGAGAACATTTTTATCTTTTATCAATATATCTTTCTGATTTTGACTATGCCTAGCTAACGATTAATAACAGAGAAAAMCAGATTCTCCAAGTACTTGCAGTACTTCCAGTGTTCCAGCTTTCCATGATGTATCTACTGCCAATAAAATCATAAACCGACCCTTGAAGAACACAAGGCTAAAGGACATAGGGCATCATTTGTCTATTCTACAGAAYTGTGAAGAAAGATATTTCTTCCAGTACTTGGAAGTTTCTGGTTTTGTGACATGATTCTTTCTTTTCCAAAGCAGACAGGATGCTGCTTTAAAAATCACAAACTCATTTTCATTCAATTATTTAAAATAACAAAGTAACCCAAGTCTTCTTTACGGTGAATACATTCACTCTCCTACCCATGAAGATTTTGCCTACGTTAACTTTTTTGTTTAATAGCCTGTTACTCTCATTTAACAYCTCCTTAATAGCTCAGTATCTCCTGGGTTATCATCACAATTGCAGCTTCCCCAAGTATTTTCCCTAGCTGTCTGGTTCCCTCTCCTCCATAACCTTCTGCAACAGTCTTCTTGGTTTGATATGGCTGTAATGATGCATTACAAATAAGCAGCATGAGGAACAAAAATATCACACTCAAAACAGGAGGCATAAATTTACTCTCCGATAATGGATGTTTCAAATCCAAAATAAGGACGGTCAACTAATTTTCAGCAGGATACCCAGGAACAATGGTTGCTGTAAAATAATACTTCAGAAACATTTTATAATATTATTATATTACTCTTTGCTGTTGCCAAACAGCAAGTGCAGTATCGAGTCATTATTCTTTAAGAAATTAAATTATTTTTTAAAAGTTTATTTCTTGAGTTTAGGCAGGCTAAAAGTCACTATTGCTCAAATAGTAACACAGAGTCACAAGATAACCATACACACCCCCTAAAATTAGCACTCTTTTCCTTAGTGATTAGCCTTACTTACAGAAACTCTTCTTCACCTCCTGTGATAAATTAGCAGTTTAATGCACCCTGGCGCTGCCATACCTTCAGTATAAAAAAAGAACAGAAGAAGAAATGCACACAGGAGTGCAATCCACTACCTTGCACCCGGGCATTAACATTAGAATATTCATACACAACCCCAAGAGATCCTGCACACAGGGCTGTGCAGCCTGTGAGCTGCCAAGTAACGCTGATGGCCTAGTAAGGCTGTAGCTGAGGATGCAGTGACCCTTTTCCTAGAAATGGCATTTCAGAGTAGCTTTGTGGTACTTCAAAGATACTGATTTTATTCAAAGATATTAATTTACTAGTCAGTGTATGCTGTGCCACTCARTTTTTCAAGGAGGGAAGAGAAACAATAGCAAGTGGTTTTGCCTGTATAATAGTGAATTTCAAATTAAAGTGTATGAATATGCACAATTTACAAGATACAGAAACACAGTTACTGGCCAGAAATACTGCATTAACATTTCTACATTTGGTTTCTGGCTAAGTACTACAAAGCTAAAACAAAGCTAAAGCAAAATTTAATATTAATTACATCATGAGAATCTCTGTCCATGTTATATCTGTTTTGGTTTTTAATGCATAAATGAAAGTGTGTATTAATTTGCAAATCAACTACARCAGCAAATCTCATATACTATTTGCAACTGAGTAATTTCTTTTATAAAAATCATCTCATCTTTAACATTTGTTGCTTTTGAGGAGTTTAATCAATTTATTGGCATGTTTATTTTATAATAAGAAAATATTATTTGCCACTTTAAAGTATCTATAATTTTAATGGTTTCAGTCAGYCCTAAGCAATGGGACAGTGACATAGAAGCTGCTGTTTTTCTACCAAAAAAAAAAAAAAGAATAGTTTATTTCAAAAGGAAGTATCAAGTAAATTTATTAAACTAAATKTAAAACCTGCCACAAACGGTCTTAATGTAAAGTATAAGCATTAGCCCATCAATGCCATCCTAAAAGTAAACAAATAAGTGACCATATTTTTTAAAAAAAAGCATACCTATAAACAAATATTTTAAGCAAAGGCTTAACTGTGTGTACCTGATGACAGACAGCTACTATTTTTGAGTAATTTCTCTGAATAGTTGATCCAGGGGGCTTTTCTTTTCTGTCGTTTCCTTATCATTGAGGAGACAGGCAAGCCGAGTTGTCCTATAAACAAGCCTTACTTGYGAAAATTAGGTTTTCATACTGGGTGTCTGAAACCAAACAGCAAAAATAACAGTGATTGGATGCACTTTATTAACTCTCAAATGTTTAAGAAAACAATTCCTACATGTTTTCTTGTACTAAGTCTTGTAATAAGTCTCTGTATACAGATATATATCTGTATATATATCTATATACAGTCTTATCCATATTCTTTCATTAATTTGATTATACGTCTGTGACCCATTTTCTATTTTAAACCAAAATCAAAACAGAAGCATTCTTTACACTTTCTAAACAGTGGATCAAAAAATTACATATATGATTGCTATATAATTCTGATGATCAAGGCACAAAAAGTGGTGAGAGAGCAGTAAAATTATGATCTTCAGAGTTTGAATTTGGTATCCCATTATGATGTGAAAGCACAGCTGAATTTTCTCACTTGCACTTAGAAACAAGTTATTTTTTCCTATTCTCTTTCCTCCCTTCTCAATCTTCCTGCCTGGCTGTCAATGATCAAAGTTACTTGGGGGGGAAGATACATGTGGAAGAAATGGATTTTTGTGCCTACTTTTTTCAGTAATAATATTGCTCAGATTCAGCCATGCCAATSCTGGTAAAAAGGAGAGGGAAGGAGAGGGAGGGAGACAAGGAAGCCAGAGGATGCTCTAGATGACAGGAATGTGAAAATATTTTTAAAAGAATTTTGAACAGCTTTTAATCTGTTAGATTGCTTCCTAGAATTATGATCATAAAATGAGAAATAAAGAAAAGGTTCACATCTTGCATGTCTCTTCTCCTATACAACCTTATCTACTTGCTAATCAAAAGCAGCTTTTCCACTTCCAACTCGGGAGACTCAATCCAGTAACTTTTAAATAACARCATTCAGGTTTCTAAGGCTTCTGTCTGTAACTTATAATTATCTGCCTATTCAGACAGCATTAGCTAGCATTACATTCAAAGTCATATGCAACATACCTGATTGTAAATCTACCAGACTACTCCTTTGTATATATAAGCTTAATTTTTGTTGACAGGGCTAAATTGGGATTTAACTTCTAGCAAGAGTACATTTAAATGTAAATTTACTTTTTTTCCAGCAATAGATTTTCAGAACTTAGCACGAGAACTAYGAATTTAATATTAATAAGTGTGCAAGGTATTTGCACACACAGTTTTCTATGCAAAGCAACCATGCAAGTATTTTAGCAAGCAAGTCATTTCCATTTAGTTGCAAGTGTTTGTGTGCCTACAATCTGAGCAGGTAAAACTTTGAGTGTATGAGTACAGAAAACTGTACGTTGGGAGGAAACTGACTAAAAGTGTGAAATGTTACAGTACTAAACAAGGTAACACTTGAGGATCATTATGTGCCTATCCATTATATCGTTATATAGTTCCATGGACTCTCAAAATGAAAAGTGACAGTAACTGAACACAGAGAAGAAGGAAGAAGACGACAACTTTCATTGATTGTTTCACTTATTCAAATATATTGTTGTAGCTCTGCCTATTAGGAAACTGAAGTTAAAAAGCACATTTTCCTTCCCTCTATTGAAGAAGAAATGCTGTTGTAAATAGAACTAATATGGTAAACTTGAGGTAAATAGAGGTAAACATGGTAAATCTGAGATGCAGGTAAAGATATAAGAACAKTCTACATTTAAAAAGTTTCTTCATATTTATAAAGTAGTTTGCAGATGAAATACATACCTGTGTTAGCTGACATTTGCAGGTTTTAAGACAGCTGCAGCACTATGAAGCTGCTAAGAATATGTTTATTATATAAGTCAATTCACTCCTTTTTGTTAGTCTTAAATTATGATATTAAAGGTTTTTTCCCATTAGTGCAAAACTATTGTATTTGTAAAAAAAAGTGAGATTTAATCAGTGTTAATGAAGGTAAGTAGAAAAAAAAAAGTTATCTGGACAGTAAAACAAAGTATTATCGATTCCCTTTTTGAGGAGAATTTATTCAATTATTGTGCTAGAACTTAAACAAGTATTGGATTTCCTCCTCTGCCCCCCATTATCTGAGTAACTGTAGTGTTTTTAATATCTACTGCTTCTTAACTGGTTGTTTCTTTATGTGTGACTGTCAAGGAGGCCATTACTAAGCTATCTTTCTAGAGAARGTGCCTTGCCAAACTCAAAGTAGCCTCAAACACCCAGAAAAGAYCAGGCAGATGTGAAGGAAGAGAAAAATTATGAATGCTGCAGAGGAGCTTCAATGTTTTAGGAGATTTTCAGATTTTTTAGACATCTCAACYATTTCTCTCATTGCTTCATATCAATGTGGTTGTATACAATAAAAGTTTATTAACAAAATAAGGTCTTATTCAATACTCAGATGTTAGAGTCAATATGAACTGCTATTTACATCTCTTCCATTTATTCTCCCTAACAGTCTCCTAGATCCAATTTCCAAGAAAATCACATTCCTAAGAAAAAATTCTTGCTGCCAAGTCATTTATGTCCTTTGAAGAGGAGCGGATAGTACAGGAAGGAATATTTTGTTTCTATGGAAAGTAGAAAAAGAAAAGTTTCACAGCAGATTTTGATGGAGCAGAAAGGCTCGCCACTGTTGCTTTTAAACAGAAGAGGTAGCTTACAAGAAAGTTGAAGACAGAACTAACAAAGGAAACAATGATAACAGTTGTTTCCCTAGATTCTAGCTACTATAGAAAGATCATTGAATCGAAAAGGCTAAAGTGACCTGCTAGCTGGTAAACTAAAAATTTTCAGGTATTTACCAAGCAACAAGGCCTAGTACAGCAGACCTTGGTGCTAAGAACATGGTAGGAAGAAAAAATTTCTTATTTATCTCATTAAATTATTGTGATGCTTAGTATAGATACAGATATTACCATTTAAAAATACCAATTTAAACAAAAATGAGTGACCTTGATTAGTGGAAGAGACCACATAGCACTAATGAGAGCTAGCTGCATACTGCTTGATTCTAGAACAGTTGCATCATTCCAACATCCAAAGCAGGGCTAAGAATTGCTGAAGACCACTTTGCATTGGAAGAAGGAAAAATAGTGAATGTATGTAGATAAGGGATAAAAATTAAATTCTTTGCAATCTGTTATGTTACAGACATTATAATGTTATCATCACATAACTGCACATGGTGCAGTTAAAACAATAATATCCTGCTCAACTGTACAATACTATTAGGGTTTCATGCTTACATTGTACCAAAGGTTAGAATGTAAAATAGTTGAAGGCCTTAAGCAAGGCAATTAAAGCGCCTACTTRTAAGAGAATTCAGAAGGAACCTGACATTTAGAAACCAGAATAGATAGACGTATATATATAAAGTGAATGAAGACAAATATAATATGATCCAATAAAATTTGCAAGTTAGCAACTTCAGATCAATTCCTCCTTACATGTGAATGTATAACTCTTGRAGCAGTACACACTTACTTACGGAAAAGGGATCAAAAAGTTATTAGCTATGGTAACACAAGAAAGATGAGTCTTGTTTTGAGTTGAGACTCCAAAACAAGACAGCAAGCTCAACACTTCTGGGATTCAAGAAACAGAGACGCAATAAAATTCCAATCCTAGATGAGACTGAAGACGACAACAGCTATTAAGAGCTAAAAGAGCCCTCAATAAGAGCAGTTACTCAATTAGTCTTCCTCAAGAAAACAACTTGCTCAGACTAATTTGAAACTTTAAAAATTAAACTTATGAATATACACAACTACAGAGGATGTGCATCTATAATCAGGATTAGAACAATTTGGGACAAGARTTGTGTAAATTAACACAGAGTGTATCGGGTATCTGTACCTTACTGCACTTAAGTGTCCAAAATTACACTGAATAAAAAGAACACTGACTCCTATAATTTTACTTGATCTTTCGGTATTAATCACACTTTTCAGATTAGATATGCTTTCTCTAATTGGAAGTACCTGAAAGTCACATTTATTTCTCTCCTTATCTTTTTATCCTTCAAAGATTTCTTGGTGATGGACAGCTCTAATTCTTTTAAAGTTTACACAATAATTTCATTCATTTACAAGCCTTAATGAAGACTTGTAAAGTTCATAAGCTACTATGAGGAAAACAATGAAAACTAACACGAAGAGTGAATAGTTCCTAATCTGTATAACGTAACCTACCTTAAAGATTTTTTTTAAGCTTTTCCCAAAGCTTTTCTATTTAAGCATCATATGTGACACATATAGAAGTTTCAATTGCTTAGATCATTACCTAGTCTTATTCTTAGCAATATATTAAAAGGCATAAACCCTTATACTGGAACAATATGGGTGGTCAAAAATATCAGTGACTTGCTATAGCAAATTAGACCATGCCCTCAAGGCCTTCCAGTAGAACTTTTATTCRTTTGTTTGTAACTTCTCCCCACAGGAAAGACCAGGGGAAACTTAAGACACCACTCCCATAGGTAATATGCTTGGATATTGACATGTTAGAGACCTTCACTGATAATCTCTAAGAATAACTACTAATTATGCAGACTTGCATAAATGTTTGCCCATTTGCAGCAGGTTTCCAGCAAACAACCAAAAAACACCAAAATAAAAAACAGATAGATAGATAGATAGATAGATAGACAGATTTACATACGTTTCCCTTTTCAAATCCAACAAAAGCAGCCAAAATAGTTCATTGCAATTTTCCTGTCTGAACTGGTTTTTTTTTTTCTGTCTTGTTTTTCATGTCATCAAATCTTCCTGAGACTTGTGCCTGCCAGGCAAGATATAAGTGCRAGTGGCTAGGGCCTGGCAAAGATTCAAGTAACTCAAAGTAAACTCTTATCRTGGGAATTGATGAATTTCTTTGACTAGAGTCAATGATTTTAATGCCACCAAAAATAATCCTGAAGATGTATTAAGATTTTAAGAGGCAAACAGATAAACATTCAGGTGCATTTTTATAAAAGAGCAGTAAAAATTGTGGAATATGAGAGYTCTGTTTAAGTATAAGCCATCATTCAGGTGACTGAAGGGCAGAACATTAAATTTGCTTTTAACACGCTCTAAACTCAGATGTTTCTAACAAAGATCTATGCTACAGAATACTGATTTTACCGTAATCAGTTGTTTGCAAAATTTCATTATATGACTAAATAACACAAAGTTCTAGGAAAGGGACCTTCACCTGTTAGATGCAGCAGTTTATAATAAAAAGAAGACTTAGAAATCAAATCTATAAATGAAATAAWAATCAGTTTATTACCATGGGAATAATATGTTAATTTTTTAATTACTTATTCTAAGGACAATTTAAAATGTATTTTTGCTTATTATGGGAAATAATAAAGAGTTGTATTCTTTATTGTACTTTACCTGTGCATAAGGCGTCATAGTTTTACATCTTCTCTTAAACACTTTTCTTCCATGTGTTAGAAAAAAAGGCCTTTATTTACCTCAATATATAAGCAATAAAAAAGAGAATTACACCTAATGTTGCTTGACTATTCTTACCCTTACCTCACAGCACTCGAAGAATCACTGCAATGCTTCTATCTTCTTTTAGAAAACAAAGGTTACTACAGTAGGTCAGACTAACAATGCTATCGAATACAGCCCATCAAGTGTCATCTACTATTATAATAAATTACTAACAAAAAAGTAAAATAAGACCTTACTGATCTCTGATGTACTCTGATGTACTGTACTGATAACATTTTCAGATGAAATGAACAATCATTAACTAGATGGCTTGCCTTCTTACAAAAACACACTGCTTAATTATAGTCAAGTTGATTGAAGACAGTATCACAACAATTCGTAATTTACCAGGTCAAGAATATTTGCCTGGAAAGCTTTATGGTTTTCCGTGGTCATCTATGTCTGCTGCACTCTGCTGCAAAACAAACAGAATAAACCAAAATTGGGTGAACAGGTTATGCAATTTATGTGCAAATGAGGAATTAGAATAGGGCAGAATAAAATTAGATGTGAACTGTTACCAGTAAAGGATGCACCTAGCAATTTCTGTAGTGTTTAAGAGACAAAGCCTACAATATTTCAAAACACAGAGCATTAATACAACTTTTGGGCCTGCCTCCTTTACCAATATCTGTATGTCAATCAATGTATCAGCAATGCATCAATAATCAGTGTTTTTTGCAGAAAAACAAAAACATTATTTCCCTATCCATTTAATTTTCTTCTGTGGTATTTGTTTGCTCACGGGATCCCAGGCAGGGTCCCAAGAAAAGTCTTTCAGAAACAGCTTCAGCATAGAAATCCATCTGGCTGCAATAGCAAACAGACTCATCCAAATTGATTAGCTCTGCTGAGAGGTTGGATCTGCTGAGAAAACATAAAAATCTCACAATATACTCAGAAATGTGCAGTTTAGTACATTCTGGAGAAGAGACAAGATTAAATACCTACTAAAAGAAATAATTGGGTTCACTCTAAGGGAGTACTCAAAGTGGGAAGAATCTTTATAGAAACTCTGTTCTTTTTTGCATCAGCCCTAATAAGCTTTTAGCCCAGTTAGTCAGGATGATAGCAACTCCTGCTTATGTGCAATACAATACCAGCAAAAGTGGCCTTGGAAGTGATAGACCCACCTTTGAACACTACTTTGCTGCTCTTCTTATATRGTAGACAGGACTTGAGTCAAAGGTTATGACTATTTGAGCTTGTTAACCTCATAAAAGAGAAAAAAAATCTACGAGGGTAAATTCTGTGGCTGCTTTATAATGTTTTTCATTATTCTGAAGGAATCTACCTGAATACATTGTCTTGCATCCACAATGACAAAAAKTAAAACAGACAAAATCCTCAGAGCTAAATACGGTATATGGTCATTGTCCAGAGAGTTTTGATCAAGATAATGCTGCTGAGTGATAATCCCAAAGTAATAATCCCTGTAAGACACTTGTTCAATATGCACAGCAAATAAGCAGRGTGACTAGAAGAAGGAATAAGCTGCTTGAAAATTAGATAATCTCCCAGGGGACAACTTTATACATCTCAGAAATCTTCAAAAGGTGAAGAATAGAAGAAATCTCAAAAATTCTCATATCTAGAATGACATCTGTAGTTCATTTGTTTTTGTCTAATTAAAGTACCAATTAATCTTTGCAGTATTATCAGCCTTCCAACACACTTTAGTCATAGAACAAGCCATGCTGTGATACAAATTGCTGTTTTATAAATAAGCTACATATTCTCTTTTTTTTTTTTGCCTTTCCATAGTTGCCCCTTTTCTCCCACTCCATATTAAATATATCCAAGCATTAATTCAGCCAACATAGTAGCTCCCAGTGTGATCTTAGTGCAGAAAGAGGTGAGCTGTGTATACTGTATTTTATAAATGAGCAATTTATTGTATCACAGGACCATCATCTGGAAACTCCATGAACTGAAGGTGGATCAATGAAAATTTCTCATTTTGATTTAAAAAATAAAAGCAATTAAAATGGAAGACTTGTATTAGGAGTAAGGCCTTGCCTAGATTTTGATGCTAATAAAAAGCTCAGGTTCTAGGACCATTGGCCCGCTATGATAAAGGTATATTTTTCATTTATATTTTAGTGTACATTTGCTATCACCAAAAATGTCACTTTCAATAATTCAGATATCTGTATTTGTAGACTGGGTTGAATAGGAAGATAAAATGTGGGAAAATGTATACATGTATCTAGACATATATGAAAAATAGGTTATTGGATCTTTATCTAATTAAATCAACATCTGTTAAGTATGATTCATTTCCAGGCCATTTGCTAACCCTTATTGTTTTATTATGGAGGAATCAGGATATGTTTGAGGGAATTGGTGATTAAATTCAACATTTTAATGTTTTAGTCACAGGCTAGAAACAGACTAAATGATAACAAAGGTTCTTCCTTCTGTTTCCTCACTTCAGTTTCTGCAAGATGCTCTGAGGGTTCTTCACTCACTTCATAAAGATAACAGTTCAAACACTTCTTCTTGAATCACATATTCCTTACACTCAATAAACAAACAAAAGTACAAGAAAGATCGTACAAAAAAAAAAGAAAAAAAGCCTATAGCAGCTAAATTGTATTATCTATTTAGACTAAAATCTCTACATAATTTTAAATAAAAATAGTAATTGTCCATTTAGTACTTCTCCATCTACAGCACGAAGCATTTCATACACAACACAACTGAAGAAGAAATACAGCAGAAGATGGTCATAGTTAAGACTGTGTAGGCAAAACTCGTATAAAAGTGTCCTCAGAAGCCATCAAAAGCAGCAAACAACAAGAACAAAAATTCTACTAGTGAAAAAAAAAAAAATTCTACCAGTGAAATTCTACTAAAATCAGATTAGCTACAAAAGTTTTAAGCTGAGAGTAAGCTGGATAAATGAGACCTTCAGAGCTGRTCTGGATAACTGGCTATACAATACWGCAATTAGAACATTCCAGCAGCTTCATTATTTTTTTTAGGCTTTCTAAAGATACACGACAATCTCTGTGATCAGACATGTTGTGTATCGATCATTGTGATACCACATCAATAGACCCGCAAACTGCTCCCTCTTTACAGACATGCACACTTTTGCCTTCCCAAGAGTAAGATGGATCCCAAAGCAAAAGGGGTGCATGCTGCTGGAGAACGARCAGATTTGGGGCCTATCGATAGTGTTTGATATTGATATGCTGATATCRAACCCTACTGATAGGTRYGGAATTGGACAGGCATYGATGGGCCTCGATCTTGAGAGTGAGTTCTCACTTTTGATGCCCTTTGRTAGCTTCCAAGAGCAAAACAGGACCAAGAGCAAAATGTCTATGGCAAGTATGGAGGGCTCCCATCAGTCTCTGAGAACATGTGTGTAGATTCCTGTAAGTTGGTAGGGAAATGCACAGGCTGCAAAGCATTTGGAGACACAGGGGTATTCCTCCYCTGCCATCGGCATGAAAAATGGTCAATGTCAATATTCTGCAGCAAATYAGGCTTTGGAGCAAAGGCTGTGCAAGTCTGCACAGGGTTATATACGTAGGGTTTGATATCAGTAACTTAACTAAATATGGAGACATAGAAATCTTATTTAAAGAACATGATTTTCAGAATTTCTTCAGAGGTACATTTACAGGAATGTTAGTCAAAAAGTCAGGAAACACGCATGCGTTCATCAGAATTGCCTTTATCATGAAGTACTGGTGTCACTTAGCTTGCAGTATTTTCATGTAGACAAGATAYGTCTAAGGCACTGATATCCAATTTTTGAGCGTGTAGGAAATAGACAAATCTAATTTTTGTGATATTGTAGATGATACAGCTAACTGCTTTTTTCTTGTTTAATATATTTAAAATAGGAGACAACTAGGTCTCATTAGTTACTCATTTACTTTGTAATTTCTCTTTCTTGTCATGTAAGCTGGAGTCTTATACATGGATTTTAGTTTAGAATCAAGGTCTAACAAGTTACACTAMTATGGTCAGTCGTGTATTCTTTGATAATTCTTTGACTGCACATGGTTCAGATGTTGTTGATGAGATTTATCTAAAGCTGGTTCCACAATTCATTTAAAGYTGATGTGAATTATAATCTTAGAGAGGTGCCTAGTTAACATGATCTTTTGAGTGATGATGGAAAGTAAAAAAGCCTTGATTAAYCTTATTAGAAGAAGTCAAATGATTCAGAAAGCAACTGAAATCTAATCACTCTAGGGATTACAATAAGACTTTTGTTATTATCRTGGTTGTTTTATTTTAGTATAGTTTTATTTCCTCTTCTTTCTCCTTTAATGTTTGCTGTGCCTACTCCATTGTTTCACTAGAAGTAGAAAACAGAGCATCTTTTGACCTAGTCAGTAGCTTATTTGAGACTAATATTTTTTAGCAAGATTGATATTTCAGTTTTAGAATATCCAAGTCAGTCAAAATGATCCATTCAATTTATTTTGATGTTAACGATTTTCTTAAATCCAGAATATCAAATTAGAAAATCAAAGTGCAAAATGAAAGAATGAACCRACTATTTGTGGTCTGGAATGGAAGAGAGTTAAAAAAAAGACTTTTTGATGGAGCTGCAAAATGTTTCTCTTTGTTTGTATCTGATTTCAGTCCCTTTAGTTATTGTTTCTTTGGAAAGAACTTGAAGGTGTGTTCTGATTCCAGACCCTGCAATACCATCTCTGCCAGTTCCAATTGGCTCTGTTAATGAGTTTTGAACTCATTAATAGATAAATGAAATTCCAACATTGTAAATCAATCCCACTGAATTCTTTGAAATTAGAAAGCGTTTTGATGAAAACCCTAAGGCATTTGTCAAGGGCTAGATTTGTGTAATTTGAGGTATTGGAGTTCATGAAGGTTTGAGGTATTTGAGGTATTGGAGTTCATAAAGACTATGCATGAAAATCTTCTTTAGTATCCTAGCTTCAAACCATGACAAAAACACAGATACATCACTTGTCACTGCTGAAAGAATGGTTTGAGCAGCAAGCATGCTATGTGTTCATCTCTAGAGCCTCAGTCATCAGAAAGGATTCCTGTGGGGCTGTCTTCACTCTGTGCCTTGTAAGACTTGAGAAATATTACATAGCCGACAAACATAGTTTTTAATATTTTATGTTTGGGAATTTATCAGACTTTAACACATTGTCCATATAGGCCTGGTACATGAAGTAAAAGAAGAAAAGAAAGGAGAAGAAAGAAATCTTAATGTTAAAATAGCTAGTGCATTAGACTATTTCTTGATGTATTTGATGACTCAACATTCTTACTCTATGTTTTAAATGCTATTTAGTATTGCTGCAAGTTGTATGATGTGATTCTTTCTAGAAAACCTCTACAATTCAAAAAGTAATAGTAAATAGTGCCATGCAATCATGCCTATATACATTTCTTAGCAAGATATATCTGAATTGAATTGAAAGTTCTATATCAGTAAAGGATATTCTGTAGTCCTATCCGTTAGAAAAAAGGAAGATATTGAGATATCTTAAGATAMTAGAAAAAGAAAGACAAATACATGCATAAGCAAAAATGCCTTTAACCTTCCATAGGAATTCTGAATATTTTGATACTTCATGCAACATATCTTACTTTTATGCTTTTAGGTATTAAACATGACACAGACTTTTGCAATGATATTAAAACACTTTATGATACCAACTCGGAGAGTTAAATTAAAAATGATGATGACTAGATGAAAACTGAGTCTTTTAGCTCATTTGAAAGAGTTATATAAGCATTTTCTTACTCATCTTTAAGGAATTTCTTGTTAAACAACTCAAACTTACAGTTTTGCCCATTTTTCCTTGTGGTCTTTATATCCCTCTACAATGTATGTTATCCAAAATGACAMAATTAAAGCTTCACAAAAGCATTCACATGAAGATAGAATAATTTTAAAATAAATTATTGAAAATGTAAAGAACTGCTTGTCTTTCTCACACAATTTTATTTTTTGCCATAGAGGCCAATAGAATTATTGATCTTGTAGAGAGTAAAACAACCCTCTGGAGTTTTGGTCTGACCTTATGCATCATGTGCACATAATTTCACTGTGTGATTCAAATACTCATCCTTTGTATTGGTCCCAGTTTCCTGTGCTAAAACTGAAGTCTATCCTTTAAAAACACTGATTCATTATAATAAATAAATAAATAAAAAAGGAGAGGTGAGGAGGGGAGGAGATGGAGCAGGAGGAATTATGTTCAATATTTGAGTTGGATCAAAATCCTAAACTGAAGTTTTCCATCTTTAGCTATACGTTTCCAGGTTCCTGATGGAAAAGAGGTCCTGTCTGATCCTGAAACGTACATGCTCYCTTTAGTACTTTAGGAACAGTGTGAAGAGCCAGTTGTTTAACCTGAATTTTTCTGTAGGGTGAAATGTTGTTCTCAGAATGGTTTTGAGTTTATCACAGTGCTGAGAGCATGCAGAAGGCTGTGTGAAAGCATGCCAGCAATGTGAGCTTCTGTCCCAGACTGGACTAATTTCCTTCTGGTCTGCTTTATGACCCTTCCCAGCAGTACCAGAGAGATATYAGAGTGCCACAGAACCCATAGTTCTGGAGAAGCATGCTGGCTGGACTAGCTGAAACTGGAAAAAAATGATCCTTTGCTATGGTGTTCTAAAATGCTCAGATTTACTTCTGAAATTGAATGAAACCTTATTGTGGAGTATTAAATATTTTYAATGTCTTGTCTTATTCTTTTGAAATAATAAGCTTTCATCTGGGTGSCTGACACAGAATTTAGGCTTATAGCTTCTTAGGTCATCCACGCTCGTTTCCTTACTTTCTGGAAGCTGAAGGTTCTTTCAGGTGTGAATGGTGGATAAAATATCGTCCAGCTGTGCAAAAGGGAGAGAGTAAGTTAACTAGCAGAGAACATCAAAAAAATTATCCAAGAATCAGACTCATGGCTGTAACTGATAAGTCTGCTCTTAATTTGTTATATATTAATAATAATTATATGTTTGTATGTTATGTATGTAATAACGTATACAGATTATTTGCTGTAAGGATTAGATCAAACATAACCCTTTTTTGGGTGACAGCAATTTCTTGGGATCTGTCCTGTGGCATTAATAAGGYTTCAGAATGCAATATTTGCAACCTGTAGCTATTCCTTGAGTCATCTTAGTATCCATGCTGCACGCTGTGTACAAGGAGACTTGCTGGGCCAGTCTAATGTCTAATTTCCTGCCTAGACAAACCTCTGAGATCTTGTGTGAGGTGGAATTGTCACACATTCCCAGTTTGTGCTTTCTGAATACTAAGGTTTCTCTAAAGCAGTTAAGAAGATTGCAGCTAAATATGCATACTCTGAAAGGGTAGARGTCAAGCCCTTGGGTGTGAGTGATTGCTTCTATGTAGTGTGGGCTAGTTTAGATTTGGATTAAAAATGACTTTCCTGTACAATCAAGGAGGCTGAGAGCATGTCAGTGATACATTAGACTGCATGTGAAATGCATGACTGGAGATGGTTAGTGTGGTTACCAACTTGTTCATCTCCTTGATTATTTTCATTTTTTATTTTTGAGATTAAATTGACAATAAATAGGCATGCATGCTAGAAATTAAATAAAAACTAGTCTTACACAAAAGAGTCAGATTAAAGTAAAAGCTAGAGGAGTTTTTCATTCTGGGTGGATTACTGAAATGTATTATGCTCAAACTAACATTAGAGTGTAACTTAAATAGAGATCAGGATTTGTATCATAAACTCTTTGATTGTCTCTTTTGCATTTCAGTCATTAGTGGAACTGTCTTTTTCAAAGAATTCCCAGTGATCTATTTTTGGTGTAAATTAAGGTGTAYTGATATTCAAATCTCTTGGATTTGAAAAGTACATATTGTACCTCTTCTAAGTATTTAAGACAACAGGATCTAGTCACAGATGGTACGCCACCACTACTGACATTTTAACAATGCTTGGGACAAGAAACTTTTTGACTACTTAGCTAATAAT
Source organism: Eudromia elegans (assembly GCA_003342815.1). NCBI lineage: Eukaryota > Metazoa > Chordata > Aves > Tinamiformes > Tinamidae > Eudromia > Eudromia elegans. The sequence continues at coordinate 4,939,397 of PTEX01000038.1, read as the reverse complement.
TTGAGACAGCAATTTGACTCTAAAACTTGCTTTAAACCTCTGTGGTTAATTRTTAGAATTAAAATTACAATTTCTCTTTTATTTTGAAAGGAAACTTTCAATGTCAATGGCATCTATTTATCTGTAATTTTATTCTCCTTGTGCTTCAATACTGTAACCATTCTTAGTAATATGAGGCTACATCCTACTGGTAGCTCTATGGGGTATCAATAAGTGCAGAAACCCAAACCATTTTTAAATGATGGAAAAAAATAGTTGGTACAATAATATGTCACTGTGAAGGACAACTGTGCTTAAATGTAGTCATTTTCACTAATGAGAGTGGTATAGTGTGTATATATATATGATATATATGTATATACATATATATGATTTTCTATCATATATATGATTTTATATGATCTTTTACATTGTCTAGAACAGTAAGAACTGCTTTGTCTTCATCATTTAAATTTGTCCATTATTCTGAACTTAGCTAAGATCCAAAACTTGCTTAGGCACTCAAATGGCTGTCTTCCCAATGAAAAATGCATCTGCATCAAGGGTAATCCTGTGTACTTGTAAATGCAGTTCATGTTACTATCCRAGTGAGCTTCCAGAAGAAACTACCCATCACTTCAGTTAAAAAGGATATACTTTTGTAATACTAAAGCCTAAACCATGTTTATTACTTCAGAGAAATTTCTTAAAGCAAGTAGCTGAAAGAGATATTGGCAAACTGAAGGACCACCAGTTTTTGGAAAAGTCCTTTCAATATGACAGAAGTATACAATTTCTGTTATCTGTTGTTATCTGTTGTTGTGGGTCCACAAAGAAGATGTACAGGAAAAGGTACAACAGTGATGAAAATCAAGATTCCTCTTGGTAGGGCCAAGGAGAGTTTCAAAACACTTGTCCCCTATTGCTGCAAAATGTAGATGGAGGATCCAGGCAGATACAAATTGTTCTGATCATGTCAATACAAGGGAAGAACTTCAGGATGATATATGACTATGTGATACTAGGTTTGGTTTTCATTACTAAGGGTTCTGTATTATTTTGAGGAAGTGTTAGGCAACATTGCAATGTTTAACATATTGCAATTKTCTGTTCAGTTTAAGTGGGGAATGCTGAGCACTATGGATAAACATCTCTACCTTTGCTAAAAATCAAACTAGTTTTGAAATTAAAATGGTAARCTGGTGAAAAAAATGATAGGTTGTAATGTATGATATGTTGTATTTTCTCTCATTTCTTCATTTTATATTKGCATGGTAGGAGCAGCAGGAGACTTCTCCTGCTTCTGTGCAAAAAGAGCTTTATTTAATAACACTATTCTTGCAAGTCTTTGAGCTCACTTTCACAGATGAAACAAGGTCAACATGAGTACTTGCACTTTAGTGCTTTTATCTGAGTGGGCTGTCTAGACCATATCACCTTTCCCCATTACTAGTTAAAAGAAATATTTAACACAGTTGTGGAACACCAGGCTGCCAGATTTAGGCAGTGACCTGACAGAACTGTAGGAAATTTTTTGCTGAGCTTATCTTCTTGCAAAATAACAGTGAAAAGGAGAGTTAGAGCACAAATCAAGATAGACTTMTGCATTTTCATGCTGAGTCTAACGACTATCTTCTCTGTAAGAACAGATTTCTTTTTGTTGAAAGGAGTGATTAAGCCTAGATGCCCAGATTGGATGCAGAATTTCTTTACTTCGAGATGTTCAGAACGTGACTGTCTACAGACTTTCACATGAGCAATGTGATCTAGCTTTGAAGTTAGCCCTGCTTTGAGGACATAGTTGGATAAGAGACCTCCAGAAGTCTCTTCTGACTAAAATCTTTGGATGTTTTTACATGAAGGAGAGGGAGCATCAAAGGTGAAGTCAGTTGATCAAGTAGGTCTGTGTCTCGTGTTTTAGATGTGGTAGTGTGAATTTGGGAGGTACGAGGTTAATTTCTCCTTAGTGATTGCTGTTGTGTTTGTAATTTTTGTTTCTCCTTTCTTTGATGTCACCAATATGAGATTAGAAGGAATAGGAGAAGCTGTAGACAAAACTATGTTCTCTGTGGACTAGCAGTCTTTAGCATCAGTCTCTGGTTCTGTCTGTGGGAAATAACCAATATGGACTACCTTAAAAAGAAAGAAAGAAACAAAAAGAACCTTGGGTCATTCAGCAAAGAAAGTACATATGTAAAGTGAGAGAATACCCCATGAGAATACCCACCGAAGTGCCACGGAACTCAAGAGGACTGCATATGGAYGGGCTGTTTGGCTTTATTTGGTCTGTCTGAAGAAGCAAGCTTCAATGTGTCAAGTACCAGACCAGATCAAATGTAGACAAGGGAAAAAAGACCTCCAAGCCATCTATGGAGGGATGTGCTATCACTATCACTTTGTGCTATAAAAAAGAGACAAGTTCTGCTCTTCTTACATATTATCACACCAAACAAATTGTTTTTGCAATTAGTTTTGTTTTCATTCAGGGAAAATTATAATGGAAATCCCCGTGAYAATGAATATGACATGCACATTAACATAAAATGAATTCATTACTATCAGTATTACTACAGCAGAGTCCAAATGAATTAATAATGACAGGATAGTCAGAACAAAGTTGAACCACACTTAAAGACATAATATGCTGTTAATGACAACATTAAAATCAGGTTAGAGAGCATTAGAAATTTACTGTGAAAAAACATTGCAATATTAGGCCCAGAGTAGGATGGGTGCATAGTGCTTATTTATTGCATTTTGTTGTCAGATTGTTCATTTAAAAATATTTATTGATCAACTTAATGTTTCCTTTTTTGCTAAATCACCATTTTAAAATTTATTTTATTTTGGCCTTTTAGAAATAGTYTTTAATTAAAGGTTGATATATTCTTCAGACTGATAAAAAAGGCATTTCATTTAGAAAATTTTAAATAGTTTTTCTACTAGTTTTTCTACTGAAGAAGATAGCTAGATGTGAATACGTAGATTTTTTGTTGATTAGYTATGCATTTTTTGCAGAAGAATTTTGTAGTTAGGAAGTGAAAATGTGATGCTGAATAATGTAGTTCATTTTGTATTTTCCCACTTTACTTGATTATTTAAAGAATTAACTAGATGTAAACATGGAAAAGTGGTTTAGTGAAGGGTTTCTATGTGTTGAATCTATGACCCTTAGATATTTTACCTTTCTTCTCGAAAGGTAATATGTTGTGCTGTGTTCTGTGACCTTTTCTGTAGAAAAAATTGTCTAAGAAAAATAGCAACAGCACAGCATATATGGTCTATGAAAACAGATGTGTGTACAGTAAGATAACAGCATATAACAGCTTTAGTTCACTGTTCTAATCTGATGACCAGATCCAGGTAAGAAAGTTTTAACAAGCTTTGCTGTCTTCTTACCCAAAATGTCTGTTTTTATAACAAAATAACAAACACAAAAATACCTATTTCTTACTGAAATTTCTTCTTTTGTYCTTAATAATATGTAGCTGAAATAGTTTCTTCTAGTTAGAAGAACAGAAAGCCGACAGAACAGTTTTCCCTCAAAGTTTTTGTATTTTATGATGTTGCAGCCGTTTAAGCTAAATTTTCTTTAGAAGAATCTGAACAAAAGGTTGTTTCATGTAGTTATTCTGTTTCAATTTCTTCTGAGTCCTGAGTGAAACATTTCATTTTTGTTTCAAAATAACTTGTAAAATTTCTGGGTTTTTTCCCTAGATGAAAGGCAAATTTTCAGTTATTCTGAACAATATTTTACTTTTTCTCAGTCATTGTTACAACAGGTTCATGYTTTTCGTGTTCAGATCTTACATTCAAAATTCCATCTTCACAAAATTTAATCTTCTTCCTACTCTTACCTATTGTGTAAGGGAAAAAAAAGTCATCCTTAAGATGCTTAGGTTGTTGCCTTTCAGTAAAATTGAGGCAACCATTCTCTCTTTATTAAGAGACATGACAAATAAAAGCATCGCCAATCCATTTGTCTTTTTTATAACATTCATTATTCTATTAAGTTCTAGTATGTCCTCTCCTGTTTATCTCATCTACAAACATCTCAATCTTAGCGTGCACATTTCATATGGGAGAAGTCTTATCGTGCCTGTAATCATTTTTGTCATTTGGCGGTGAACTCTGTATCTTATAAAGGACACAGCAGAAAGAGGGCAACCAAAATTTAATAGAGTGTGATGCCAAGGAGATATTGGATAGTATAAAAACACTCAATATACCAGCTTAAAAAACATTCCATTCTATCCTCTGATTCTCAGTAACATCTAAGACAATATTTTGAACTTATTTGTTAAATGAAATATAGTTGAGTGATTGAAAAGAACACAACATTAATTAGATGCACTGCTGATTAATTACACRCCGACTTTTTTAAGAAAACGTTTTTCTCAATCTTTGGTTTATGAGCCCTTTTCAGAAAGCTTTGTTAGTATTCACAAAGAAAAGCCTACCACAATAGCCATTCTGCAGCATTTTGGAATTATTACATTTGGTTTTGCTGCAGTCTTTGAAAGTCAGAAAGGGAGATTCTGCCCTAGTAACAGAATATAATATTTGAAAATATACTTATTTTCTAGTACAGTTCAAATTATTTGTACTTAAATTTCTTTTAAGTTCTTTATGCAGTGGAAACATCTGCTTCCCTTAGCCTTAGCTTCTCTACCAGAGACGTTAGAAGGATTGTCATAGAATGTGCTAAAATTCCACTTGMATCACCACCCTCTGTGTATATTTTTAATTCTGTACAAAGAATGCACTATTAGTTTTGGCTAAGATGTTTTCTTTATGGAATTTCTCTTTTAAAAGCTCAACAAAATGTGAAAGTGTAGTTTACCAGGATGGTTGAAAAATATKAAATCACCGGATGTAATCTGTCACACAAAAATATAATGTATACGTAAATGACACTTACTAAGGCCATTTACTAAGGCCTCTGCTTTCTACATATTCCAAGCAGTTGTATTTTTTTAGACCCTGATCACTGACTTTTGGAAGAAAGCCTCATGCTTCTGGAGTCTCCTTATGCTGTCCTTCTGCAAAATTGGATTTGGGCCAATGCATATTCTTGCTCTTCTTGTCCTTAAACCACTGTTATTTTTATTGCAATTCTTATTGCATCTCATCTCCAGTTAGACATTAATTATACTGGAGCACAGTCCRTTGGAGTTTCTACCAAATTATGGATATGTTAAAACAGTTTTATAGGCTCTTACAGTTGAGTTAGACTTTTATAATTGAAATGATGTCTTTGGCTTAATATTATCTTCTCTAAAAATAAAAGTCATTTTATATGGATGCTGTACTTATCATAACATATTTAAGGCATCGTGCAAAATAGTTTGCCAAAAATATCAGGCAATTTAAATATTAAGTGCTGCAGTGTCCTTAAACAGAGACAAGTCAAAGTAACACATTGTAATGTGTTACTGAAGTATCTCATATCTCGTCATGGAAGATCCATGATCAGAGAGATATTTAGACCTTACCAGTTCCACATATCAGATTTCTTTACCACAGTACTTGCTATCAAGCCATGTTGGGCCTTTCTTGAGGCAATGCTTCTGGTTTTGCTGCCTTACTCTCATTGTTTCCCGTGGCAGAGAGCAGGTAGAGGTTTAGCTGAATCATTCAGACAGTTGCGTGACTTCAATCTCAACAGCTATCAACACTCAGACATGRGACAGGAAAGGTATTGTAGGTAAAGACAGTGGCTGGGAATGACTTCTTCTAGGACTAGAAAAATTTGTCTGGCCCACAGTCAGCTTTCTGATGTTTTCCAGTGAAAAAAAATCATCAAAATGTCTGTCACTAGTGAAGTCCATGATACTCATGCTAAAAATGAGGTAGCGGTAAATATGTATATATATATTTGTACAGCTTATTTGATGTAGGAATGTCTCAGGAAAGACAGGAATTGCTGAAACCAGAGTGGTTCTGTCAATCAGTTGGGAAAACAGAGCCGGTGGTACATATGATTTATCTTGGCAATTATTCACAGTCATGGACAGATCAGTGAATGTGATTCAACTTCTTCTGTAAAATCTTTTTTTTTTTCTCAGTATGATCCTGAAACTGAATCCTGAAGAGGTAGTTGTGTGCATATGTTTAAATTTGCTATACAGATATGTTCACTAAATGCAATCTGTTGTTGTTAGGAAGAGATGCAAAAATCCTTCTCCAGGTGGGAAGATGTCAGGGAAGAGGCGAGCCCTGTTTGGCTACCCCTGGAAGGGTTATTAGAGATAAAGAGCAGGAAAGAAGGCTTTGGAAAAGAARGCTAGTTAAAGGCAGTCTATTAGCATAACAAGCTTGGCTGTAGTTAACAATACTGGGGAATTGTGCAAAGATATTCCAAAAGGTGCTGATTTGTTACATAATTCCATCTAAGGATTATTTGAGGTCTTTGGGGTGCCTTTATGTTTCTACTTGATCAAAGAAGGGTTTACCTATTTATATAATGCTAGCTGGACACTACCTGCCATAAAGCCATGTATGTGGCTGAAGATTTTGACAAATTATAGGCCTACACAATCAAGGTTCCTTTTCCACTATTGCCATTCTTTGGTACTATAAATTTCAATCTGTCTGGTACAAGTCTACCTACATCTTAGAAAAATGAGCATAAAAAGCTCCAAGCCAGCCATGAACACTGCCTTTCCATTTTTTTTTTTCCAACTGCAGTTCAAAAGTAGTACAAATATTCTGCTTTGTTTTTGCAAAGTAGCAATTTGCAATAAAGCTACAGAATAATCACTTCTGAAATGGAAACCAGTGGGTTCCAAATTAGTTCTTCTGACTATAAAACTCTTTGTAGGAGAATTTTTCATTTTCTGATGATTTTGCAGCATGGAGCTAATTACCATTTTTAAAGTAATTAAATAAAAAGTTAATCCTCATGAATGCTGGTTATGGTAAACTTAAGTTATTTAACTCATGTAAGTAATCCTTGTTCAAATGAATCATCTTGTGCCGGGATCCTTAAATCTGCTCTACATATAATTCAGGGGGTTGCCTTTTGACAGTGCTCTRTATCTGTATATATGTCCAGCTCATTGCTACACTTGAGAAAGATTAAGGTCTATGTTTCTTAAGTACTTCAGGCAGTTTGAGTCTGATCTGAAAAAACAGGGCGGATTTAATTTGCTAATAGATTTAATTTTAATTGGCTAATTAATGGATTAATTGGCTAAATGTCATCTTCTTAATTAATGTAGGTTATGCTTCTTCTACTGAGAGAGGTGTTACTGCATGTTATGTAGGTATATACAGAAGGACTCTGACTCAGTGAGTTGCATAGTGGTGTAACTATAGTAGCACAGGGTTTAGTTCAGGTTAGCTGAAGAGTTTGGTGAACTTAGGGTGCTTTTGTTGAGTTCAGGCCTGGTGGGTTACTATCACTTGCAAAGCTAGCTTAATGCATTTCAGCTGTGTCAATGCAATCTACGTGTACGTGTTTGACTAGAGCAGCTGTCGGACTAAATTCTCAGACGCTGTGTGGTTTTCATTTTTCAAGCATTTCAGTCTTGATTCCTAGGCTACCATTCAGGTAGAGGAAAGAAGCAAATGTTTATTTCAGTAAATCCAGAATGGCAAGGAGCTGTGATTTCCATGGGAATCAAGAACTTTAGTCACTGTCCAGTGGYCTGAGTCGCTTTGCATTGCTTTCTAAATCTTGTGCTTAAAAAATGTGAGAAGGGCTCCTATTGTTATCTTGAGGCCAGTGGATGCAGGATAGTGTGTAGTCATTTCAGATTTGCCATGAAATGTTTATGAAACAAATATATGCTAAGTATAAACTTGAGATATTGATATTGATATTCTTGATAGTCAACAACTGAGTGAATATTGTAACTTGCAATATAGTATATTTGAAGTGAGCACAGAGAGTTTTTTCTCTTTTCATTTTCTTTTTAATTGGTTTTCTGCTAAAAGCACTTTGAGTGGTGGTTAGTTACACATGTAGCTAATGCAGTAGCATTATATTCACTAACCTCCTTGGAGAACATCAAACTAATTAGAAATCCTGAACTCCCATATGGCAAAAGAGTCAAAGAAATTAAAAAGGTACCAAGAACAGACCTTTACAATACAGGTCAAAGCAGCACTTCTYTTAAGAAAGGTCAGTATCATTGAGAGGCTAAGATATTACAGGCCCACCTAAGCCAAGGCTTGAGCATCAGTAATAGTAATGAGTTTCTTACTCTGCACTCAAGAGAGTCTGAAATTAACCTCATATCATCTTCAAACTTGACCTCAATCACAGCAATTAATTAACAGGCAATGAAAGAACTTTAATAAAGGAGCCAAATGAAAAGATTCTTAAGGGAACAAGAGGCATTTTTATTTTATATTGTAGCTTTTTTTTTTTTTCTTTTTTTTCCCCAAACTGTTTGGAAGAGATATTTGTGGTGAAATCTTGCAATAAGACCAAATCTGTGAATTAGAGCATACTTAGATCCTGGACATCAGTGTGTAACTGTGTGACTCAGTCATATACTTTTTTATAAAGTGAAGTTTGTTCTTTGGGAAATAGATATGTGCCATATTTGTTGAATCTAGTAGAAGTCTGAAGCCTTTTCCAAATCTTCACCATTAATAGAGAACCAGTAGTATTGTCAAAATTGCTGTCAAACTTTGCCAAACTATGCCCACATTACAGCAAAATCTTCCCCTGAATAAAACTATTGCTGCAGTATAAAACTATAACTACAAGTCTCATTTATTTGCTGGTATCTTTTCTGAAAAACCACCAGCTAACTTGCCTACCAATTCTGACTGCAGTAATAGTATTTCTGATTGTCACTGTGCCATGAACTCAGCTGAGACCTGGAATCTGTAGCACACCACATAAACAGCAGAAATGAGSTAGTGAAAGAAAACATTTTGTCTTTAATACTTTTTGTTGGCCAAGCGACAGACCTCCAAATGAAAAAAATATTTTTCTTTTTCTTGACAGAATTGTCCAACAGTTTCATAGTTCAACAAAAAACCAAAATGATTAAGTCTGTTGTGAGACTGCCTCTTGACAGATTTCCTCATACAAAAGTTGAAAGATCTTGGTGATGCTTGCTAAATGAAAATTATATATTTTTAATTTTTGTGTCTCTAACATATTTTAAATTATTTTTTCTTATTACACTTAATTTACACTACTTTTTAAGAACAAAAAAGAATACTAGTAGRTCTTYTCTTGACTTAGAGATATATTTCCAYCCYGAATTCCYTTTGAAATCTAAAAGATTTTAATTAGACAGGAAAGCTGTTTCCCACACAGATAAATACAGACCGAAACATCCACTGAGCCTGAGGCAATTCAGATATGTCCTCAAGCCGTTTAGCTGAAGCTTGTCACCGAAGAAAGGACGGGAAATGAAACTCATTTTTCATYGCACTTGAGCCATGTCAAGTTCAATACTGGATCATGAATACCAGTTTTACCGTAATCATACTCCAATTAAGTTACACCRACTGTACAAACTTGCTTCCTGAACTAAAGCTCAGATGAGTTGTCCCTTGGAAATGGTCACACATTTTGCCCATTTCAAGAGCTGACAGTCATTGTTACCAGAGATAGTCTTACTACACCTTCAAAGAATAATGTTCTCAAAAACACTTYTCCTAATTTAATTCTTACTATTTTTCTGTGTCATATTTCAAAATTTGCTGCATTTCTGACATCACCAGTGAGTTTGGATCTTCTATTAAATATAAAACTTTATTTTCTAGTAAAGTGTCTAGAGTTTGACTAAAGCATTTTTGTATTCAGAATAATTTTCCCTCGTTTCAGATATTGAAATAATTGAAAACATACATTATTTACAAAGAAATATGTAGACAAACATCTTCAAGTTCATCATCTTATTAACCACACTTTATTATATGCACTAGTTTCTCCAAAAAGGGTCATTTGTAAGTAATGTTGATTCATTTCAAACACTGCCATTTGCAAGAATTAGCAGAATTAAATCATACTGGCCATAAAAAATTGGTCTGTTTGTTGGAKTTTCTTGGACTATCTGGGCAAGCTGGAAAAGGATATTTGCTCACATCAATTTCACTAGAATTAGGTTTCTACTAAATGATATAATTTGTAAAAACAAATATAGCATGCAATATTTTGTTTGTATTTAGGATTTTTGGTACCTATTTTTGTGTTATGCTTTTAAATTCATGTATTATAGGTAATCCTTTGAGAAATCAGCTGTAATATGCACAAGAARTAGGACTGCTGTACATAATAGCYGGAAGGTACTTCATATAGTCATTTKAATGATTAAAGAAAATACGTCATCAGGAAAAAAGCCTGCGGAATTTTTTAAAGAAGTATACTATATCTTACAAATTTAAAATTCGATGGAGCAATATGATTCTATTGGAAGTCCTGTATAGATTAAGTTGATGCTATACTTGATGAAAAAAGTTTTCTACCTCTGTAAATATCTAAGGCATACATTGAGCTTGAGGAAATGAAAGCAAAGAAATTTAGATTCACCCACTCTAAGTCATATGCCTGCCTTAATGGTGCTTTCTGGACCATGACAGCCTTGAAGCAAAGCAATGAAAAGGAAAATATTTCATTCTTTGTCAGTCAGAGATCATGTTTCATGGGCTATCTAGAATTGCTTATCAAAAAGGAAGACCTTGATTGTCAGATGCTGATAGTGCAAAATTTTTCCTACTAGGTGAATGTTACTGAGAGCAAGGATGATTAAACACCATATTTGTGTAGGAAAAAAAAATATTAAAACAAAGTGCAAATGCTGCAGATTAKTCCTAGACTTTCAGCTGGTGAAAGAAATATTCTTGACGTTTTTGTTATGCATATTGTGCAGCATTAAGGTGAATCAAACCCACATTTTTTATCCCAAGTACAATTATATTATATATATATATATATAGTTACTGTTCTGGCTCATTCTTTGTTCTTTGATTTAGGAGTGGATTTAAACCACACTCTTCCCACTCAGCCTTAGTTCTGATAGCAGTTCAACTCAYGTTGAATCTTTTTTAACTGTATTCTTTTATGCCTGCAATTTCAAAATAATTTTAAAAAAGTCTTACAGACACCTTCTAAATTACATAGGTGATTTCATAAATAAGTCTCCTATTGTGCTATTTCTGCTTTTCATGTTGTGAGACTGTGGCTGGAGAGAGAGTGCTATTTATTCCTGGGTTAATTGGCTACTGACAAATTATGGCTTCCTATTAACAGAGGAGCCAATAATGGCCATTTATAGAAGTCATGAAAAAAATTTAGAAGCCATTTTGTTGACACTTCCTAGATTAAAGACATGCTTGTTACAAATGTCTCCCTGGTAGTAGTTCTAGGAAGCACAGTAGCTTAATACATCAGAGAAACCTTCCTTAGTGTCATTTACCTGATAGCATTTCTGTTCTGCTTCAGG
>PTEX01000038.1:4894903-4927994 GCA_003342815.1 Eudromia elegans | reverse complement strand
GTGCTGGTAAGAGCCAGATGTCACTGCCTTAGTTTTTTCACTGGTACCACCAAAAATTTTCTTTGTTCTATTGTATATGCCATACTTAAAATATATTGTATCAGTGATTTTCTAGAAAATGATAAAACTTGTTGGTTGCAAATAAAATTGGTGGTATTGTACTTAAATCTTTAGCTTTTGTAGAAGGTCAAAACAGTTCAAGATCTCTCAGGTTCGCTGTGAGTTTATAAACAGGTGACTGATGCTGCTGCTCCATTGCATGTGCTGGACTAAAGTGTATGCAGCACCTAAGCTGCATGGGGAGAACTGTGCACAATTTAGGCCTCTTGCTTTGTAACTGCATCCACAGAACTGATGGTTGGGGCTTTCGCTCAAGGCATCATAATCCTTGGCATGTAGAATCATTCTGCCTAAACAACTAATAATCAATTTAGCCAGTCTCACAACATACATCTTTAATTTTTTATACTGTTAGGTAGTATGTCACTGGTAGGTCAATTAGATCTCTGTGGCTTATCAGCTGCTGTGACTAATAAGAAGACAAAATACTCTCCAGGACTCTGTTTACCTCAAGAAGTAAATAATTAATTTCATATAAGTACTGAGTATATGTCACAGAATGTGTATGTGTGTGTCTTTGGGAGTTTGCGGAGGGGATGGGAGTGAGCAATGCATTTCACTTGGATATCAGAGATCATTATCTTTGTCGCTGTCTGGACTACTATCCTCAGAACTGCCCAAAATATATGTATCCCAGGCCTYAGGAGATACTATCAGTTTCTTTATTTGTACTACATCAGGAGGGCAGGGAGCCAGTAAAAACACAATTTCTAGCCTTTCCTCCAATTTTTGCCTCTTCTCTTGTTCTTTTTCTAATTCCTTTTATAATTACTGGATCTTTAATGATAACAGCAATTCAGTATTTTTCTTCCTTTCTACTTCTTCTCTARGATTCTTTTCTGTTTTACTCTTTTTTTTCTCTTCTTGTTTCACAACTTCCGAACAAGTTCCCAACCTGTTACCAATAACACTCTTTCCAGCAACAGGCTGCCCAGAGAGGTTTTGGAGTCTCCTTCTCTGGAGATCTTCAAACCTCACTTGGACACCACCCTGTGCCACGTGCTCTAGGAGATCCTGCAGAGGGGTTGGACCAAATGACCTCCAGAGGTCCCTTCCAACCTTCTATGATTCTATACCATCCTTTAAGAAATCTCTAGCTGATTTCAAATGTTCCTCCAAAGTTTCCCAATCCTGTCAGTTATCACGAGCCTACTCCTTTGAGAAGCTGGCACTCAGGTTCACTCTATGCCTCTGTAAATAATTAGTGATATTACTTGCCATCCTGCCAACTATGTCAATTTGTCATGGAATGAGGAGTGGTGATGGGTGGGTGATGGACTTCACTTGTATGAGGGAAATAGTAATATGTTTAATTGATATGGACAGTGGTTTTAACAAGATTCAATGGCAAAGTCGCTGTTATTTGCTGCATGGAGGACAAATTTCTACAAAATTACTGAGGAGAGCCTTCCACTGAGCCACAAGGTTCAGCTTGGACCTCCCACCTCACCCCACTAAGACTACATCGAAGGTTTATTCCTAAGGGATCATATGCAAAATCAGCTCCAGACACAATTTAGTAAAGCTTACAAACTTTCAGAAAGTTTTAGCATACTATTGTGGATCTGCTGCTGGTAAGGGTCTCTAAACCCCAAGAAGTATTTTGAGAAGCATCCCTGCTCAAGGGGAGATCCTGGCATGCARCCTACTGCACTGCAAGGAGCGCTCAATGGACTRTCCCTGTCTTTACGAGATATTTAACTTATAATAATTTTTGCACGTCAGCCAAATTTTGGCTGATACAAGCTCAGTTAGCCCTTGTCTATTGTGCTGCTTGTTACTTGTCTCTCCTGAGTCCAGCAGAACACCCCCCAGCAGGATGCGGCCACCAGGACTGTTACTGCCGGTTGTTGTCGGAGTGGGAGGGAAGATCAGGGAGGCAGCCAACACGATCAGATAATGCCACTTGGGGTTAACACTTGCATAGGGTGAAAGATCATGTGGGTCTGGAGAAGGAGCACACTCACCACAGCATATGCATAGCAAATAGGAGGTGCAGGCATAAAGGCATAAATTAATATTTTTATATAGATACAATCCTGGTGGTGCTGAAATTTATAGATTGGTTTAAAACTGAGTATAATCTCTCAAATCTTCTGTGCTTGAATGTCCTGGAATGTAATGACAGTTAGTTTGTTTTGACTGCTGCTTTGTGTAAAACACACAAAAAAATCCCATCTTCCTTGTGTACATTAGGGAGAAGAGTTGCTAACAGCTGACTTGTAAGCAGAAGTTTAGAGTGCAGTCAAGAATGAGTCTGGCCCCGGTACTCCATTGTACATATTACATTGATAGTGAAGTTCATTTACAACACTGAACACAGAAGTCTTTACTGGAGAGCAATCCATGAATCCTGGAGGGAAGAGCAATTCCAGCAGAATTTTGTTCATCGGCAGCTGTTTGATAGACAGGTTTTGGATCAGAGCAATGGACTACTTGATCTATCTAGTCTCTTTGGTGATTTCTCTATCGGCAGGCAGCAATACTCTGTACCTGGATTTCCAGAGAGGTATCCACAGGAAATCTGTCTGAGAGACTCAGAAAAGTGTCTTCAGAATTTCCAGTGCTATGTAGGAAAACAAATGATAAGAACTAATTCTGTTTCATTGTACCATGGAACAAATCCTTCACAGAAAATTAAAGTGCAAAATTGTGCTTGAAATGAGTGTACCTGTGGAATAAATTTCTTTTCAAGAGACCAATAATAAATACTGTCATTAAAAATAGCTTTTAGTGTATATATCATAGCTGAGCAGATAGGCTGTGCTGTAAATCTAGGCACAAAGTGTGTTAAATCATTTCTAAACTTGCTCTTTAGCATGGAACTTGAGTTAAGAATGGGTTGCAATGCTATAAGGGCTTCATCATCATGTTATGTTTGGTGCTGTGCCTAGATGGAAGTCTCTCTGTCCTAGCCCCTTAGCACCCTGAAATATTTTAATGAAGTCCTATCTCAGAGGGTAAATAAAGAACTACTGGGAATTAACTTCAGAGGCACTAAACAGGAATGATGTGAGGCTAAAAGACTGATGGAATAATCTCCTTAAATTTGAGATAAGAGAAAGGGAGCAAAAAAGAGTTGACAGTTGGACTGTCTCTTTAAAGCATTAGAAATGTGACAGTTATAAAATAAATTGATGGAAGAATTAGCTATCTAAATTAGATCCTGCTCGGAAAAACAGTGCTATAAATATTTTTCATAGGTTTGTGGTAAAGCTATCGCTCGTTCAGAATTAATTGTAATGTCTTTGTTTAGATTTTCTGGTCCTTTTAATGACCTGCTTTCCACTTCTTTTAATGACCTGCGTTAGTGTTTTGTGTGGTTGACTACCCTGGAAAATTAGAAGTCCATTAGTGTATAGATTAAGTTATGCAGATGTGAAATGCTGGACAGACAAGGGAAATTCACTTCAGAAAAAAAGAGTTTGCTTTCAGAATACAGCTGAATGAAGTGTGGGAAAATAAATTTAAATAATTTTCCTTTTCCAGGGGGTGCCAATATAGTGGTGAGTGTGGTGAAGTGTACGTTTGTTTATAAATCCTTTACTGACTGTTACATTCAATGCAATCCTCATTCTCATTCATTTAAAGCCTCTAGGGCATTGTCACAACAGTAAACGTTGTTGTTACCATTTAATTTAAACAAAACCTTTGTTACCTACTATGAGGAAAATACTTTTCTATATAGCTAATAGTTATGTTAGCTATAAAGTTGGACCACATATGCTCATCCTCCTTGATCATGTCCAAAGACAACTTCACATTTCTGATAAGTAGTATTTTCATCATATTTGAGATAGGGTAATAGCAGAATCTCTGTATGACTCTTTTAATCATTCATTATATTTTCTCTAAATCATAGTATGTGCAGAGACCCAAATTGCCAAACTGCAACCAAGATCAAAACACTCGCAGTCCTTAGAAAATCTTCTGGGATTTTGTTTGTTTTTCCAGTGCACAGAAGAATCAACTACTGCACTATAAATAAAGTTTAAGCATTAGTTTAGACAGAATTCCCAGGAATTAATAATTTAATACCATCTAACCTAAACCTTGTTTCATTTAGACTAGGTTGTCTTTTTTTTTTTTTTTCTTTACCACTRGAGAACGTCTTCAGCACACAAGATGTGTCAAACTAGCAGGAAACACTGTCACTGTCATGGAGATTTTGTAGCAAGACAAAGAGGAATACTGCAAATTTTGCAGCAACTTTATTGCTACATCTCATTAAAAGAAGTAGAATAGAAACGTTGCAAGCATGTAGCTGAGAACCAATAGTTGTTGACAATTTTAACACTGGGAGAGTTCGCATGTCCATCAGAGGGAGTAAATGACTGTGCTGCTAGGGTTCTGTGTGTGACACATTTGTGGATTTAGCTCAAGATGCTGTGGTGCAATTTGATGAAATGGAAACATCGAATTGTGACTTTGGATCCTGAAATTCTCTTACCAGTTGTTGCTGAACTCTGAATCAGTCTCAGATTGTTAGGCGGTTCTGTGTGATACGAGTTTTCAAAATGTCTACATTTACACATTTTTATGGCAGAAATTGCCTCTATCTTTTAGCTCAGCACCTAAATCCTCCTTAAGTTCAGTCAGGAATCTGGAGCTATGTGCTACTCTGCAGGGATCCTTGACAGAAGAGAGGAGGTTTGCTGGGTTCTACTGTCAAATATAAATTAGAGAGCCTTGGGAGCAGAGACTCCTGGACTTCTCTTTGTCACTATTTTTCTGTTTTTTCCTATAGCATGTCCTAACTTTTTTGAGAGGTGTGTGTAGATGGTTTGCTTGGTGTTGTCCTTTGGTAAATGGTAAACATGGTAAACATTCCTTAAGAAATTTCTCCTGGCTTAGAGATGTGAGTTTAAGCTTCTTCAGGATGAGAAAGATATCAGCTCATCCTACTGCATGGACTTTAACTGCCAGTTTTTATTTAAGTAATACTTAAGTGAATGCTTTCTTCAGGCTGAAATTTAAAAAAGGTTTTTCTGGGGCTCTGGGTTCTGTATGGACAGGTGTGTCTCTCCTGAAGCCTTAGTTCTGTTATGAAGTTGAGGATGGGATTTATGAGATGTCCTCATGTCCTTAGTGCTTAGTGTCTACCGCTGTCTAGGAGTTAGAGAGCAGTACCTTTTCAAATTGCTTATCTTGTTCATATCCTGCATAGAGAATAACCACTGCTAACCAGACTTAGGCTGCTCTCTACTCACAGGCTAGATGTTAGGCCACCAACATTGTAGGTACCGATAGTTTTTTATTGGGATAAATTGTAGCTGCATAGTTAACAATGCAAATAGAAATAATATGAAAATTAGCTCTTATAAAATGCTTTCTGACAGTTTACCTTACGCTTACACCTGGTAAGTATCTTTATTTTTAGCAGAGAGAAAGAAAATGCCTCACAGAACCTGAGTAAGAAGCTAGTTCTTCCATGGTTACTAGCGGCAAATAATCAATGTTGCATTTACAACACTGTCATTGGACCATGCACTGAAAATATAGTGATGCAAATAGGGGAAGTCCATTCTATTTAAAATTGCAGTTCCTATTTCTGCAGAAAGAACGAAATATTGGCATAATGTTTATAGTGACACAAAATAACAAACTGATGCATAGCTGAAGCCCATAATATCCTCATTATTGTACGAGTAGTGATAAATTTGCATACTACTCCTGCAGTCTCTATACAGTTAGTATGATCTGTTTGTAGTAGGGTTGACCTTATGGATGACAAAAGCATGTGGATGGGAGGATACTGTGAGGATACTGTTAGTGCTTGCTGGAGATTAGGCTCCAGATTGTATTAACTCTAGATTCTTAACTCTAGATTGTCTTTCAGCAATTCAGGTGGGTTCTSTGAAGGTGTGTATGTTTTAAATCTTGCTGAGAGCAGCTAGAGTAAGCAGATAGATACCCTTTTAAAGAAGAGTAAAAGTAACTCCTTCTATGAAAAGCATGTTACACTCTTGATCTTATTTTCATGTTTTACAGCAGCAAGGCAACCAGTATATATTCAGCTATGTATAATGAGCAAYATAGTTGTTTATTTCACAGTCTATATTTTTGTAGAATAATTTTAGAATGAATCACAATTTGCATCTTGAACTTTAAAGATATTGCTGAGTCACTAGGAAGATCTTACTAAATGAAATGTGAACTGAAAAAGTTTTTTAAGTGCTATGCACTAGAAATAACTTTAGATTTCTAAAGATATTCAAAAGGAAAACTTGCTGTCTGACTGCCTCTACTGAATGACTGTGATGGAATAAACTCAAGTAGATGATGAATGCAAATTGTGAGTAAACTTTATTCATTTACTTACTTCACTACAACTTTTATTATTATTATCGCTATTAATTTGAAAAAGCAAATGGTCTGGTTGCCTTGCCATGTGTGACTGTACTGTGAAACTGGCAGCAATCAGAAGATATTTCTTTCCGTAGATATTAATCTACATGCATGACTCAGGGTCATATGAATATTTAATTCCTTGCAGCTAGGAAATGTCTGCAAAAGCAATCTGGAGTATCTATTGGGAAGAAATAGAGTGGAAAGTTAGGAAGGACTGTTAGAGTATCTAGTTTGTCCTACAGCTATTTTAATTCATTTTGAAACTAGATAATTTAAAAGAAATGCAACGATTGTTTGTAAACTGCTACATATCCAAAAATACAGAAGAATACATAAGAACATTGGGCAAATTGTAGAAACAACACATGAAGCATGGGGAGGAAGTGCAGTGGAAAACGGATCATTCCTATATACGCTTGTAGCACCTTGAATGTGGGAGTGGTAGTGGTGTCTGTAAAATCCTGACCTTGTTGAACAGAAAGGGGTGAAGACCACGTAGCACAAGTGAGATAGGCAAGGCTGTAAAGCCAAGGGACACACTGACTGCAGGGGACCAGGTCAGATGGGGAAGTCCAAAGGTGAAAGTGGGAGGAGGCAGCAAGTCTGGAAGGGGCAGGAAAAATAACAGCATGATAACACTTGCTTCCACATTATTTTTAAAAAGCAACCAATTTTTTGGAAACCTCAGGATTCCTTGAGTTTCCTAGGCAGTTAAAATCTTATTTCCCTAGAATAAAAAATGTTCTGTCTTTTGTAAGAGGGGTAAAAAATAGCCTACTCTTACAAGTTATTCAATTAGCAGAAGTGGTAGAGAAATGCTCTGGGATCTGAAATTGCCAATTCAGCTAATGAACCATGTAGCAGTTTAGGTTACTTTCATGTGACTTGTGTGGGAGAGGGCTTCTTTTTATCTGTTGAAGATTTTAATTAGAAAATTTCACTAATGAGTRCATTAAAAGGGCATTTAAGTCAAGAACCAAGTTATGAAATGGCAGAATAGGGCATGTTGTGCTGGTATATTTGATGGGGTAGGTCATCAAGTTGGTCTCCACCTTTGTCAGCTGCAGAATCTTAGCTGATTTTCCTTGAAGAAAAGTAGGATTACAATTAAGAAAAAATACAGAAATATTTCTCACTCTTTTTTACCCAGATAATGYTCTTCCTCTTTCAATTCTGAAAATAGGAAAGACAAAACTTTAATAAGAACTGAATAGGTTACAGAAAGACATTCCCTGCATGGAAAGAAAGGAACAGCACTGAAACTGTATGGTAGACAGTAAACAAAATGGTTGGCTTTGAACTTTTTTGTGTAAATGGAAAATAGTATAACCCCAGAGACGTGTTCAGAGAGGACCCAGAGCAGTTGACTCAGGACTTTCCTGAGTYGTGTTTCCAGGCACATATATTTCATAGGTTTGTACACACTTTCTTTTAATTTCCAGTTTCTTCTGGCATAAAGGTGTCTCCTCTGCCCTTCCCTGCCCTCCTCTCCCCTCCATTTCCCTTCCCTTTTTTTCTCTCTTTTTCTCTCTCTCTCTTTCTCTCTCCCTTTCGCTCCCTCTCTTTTCCTATAGGAATTATTTTAATCTTATTTTAGTCAGCCCAGGACAGAATATTATGGCTGGCTCACTGCCTCTGAGTTCCTGCTGGTGTCTCTGTGAAGTCAACTTTATTTTCTTTTATGTGCCATTTTTTATTGCAGAACATCAAAAAACGAATYACAGCTTTATCTTGGTCTACTTAGTAATGGCTACCCTACTATTCTTTACAGCATTTTTCAAGCATTTTTTAAGAGTGAGCTTAAAATTTTCTCTAACACTTCTACAGTCACTATAATCTCTTCATGYTATTGATCTGCCATATAGCCAGGAGTGGTTTTCGATGAAGGTATTTTTTTTTTCTGAAATAAACCAGATAAAATATACAGCTGAAATAAATAATCATAAATCAGATGGAAAATACAATCAAACCCTGTATTTTCCAGTGCTGTTTTGTATGCAACTGCAGAGGCTTTTACTTTGCATCGTATTTAATTCTTGATCTAAAACTCAGTGTAATAAATTTTATCGGGAACTCTAATAATGGTATGTTTTCCCTTAAAATGCCTGCTTTTTAAACATTATCGCTCTGGGTGCTTTTTTGTGTGTTTGTTTTTTATTGAACAAATGCCCTGGGCATAAAATAGGTAAGCACATTTGAAAAGGAGTAAAAATGCAAGGTGCATCGGTATTATCACTGAACCATAGAAAAGCAAAGAAGGGTTTCCAAATTATACCTATACTAATGTAGAGTTTGCTTTTCCTTTGATCATAATTGGAGGATTCTGTCATTTATGAGGTTTCTTTCAGTGCACATTAGGAAGGCAATAAATACCCTCCAAGCATCTGAAAAYGTCTCTAGTTATCTTTTAGTCATTTCAGTTAACCAGTGTATTGGCGGTGTCTGTATTGTCTGTGACAGACAGCTTCAATGGGAAAGACAATCAAATCTATTTTTTTTCATAATTCAAACCAATATAATGCTGTTCTTTAGAGACTCTCATAAAACTTCTGTTTCTTACACAAATAGCATTATAGGGGTGAGCTAGACTTTTGTTCTATGGCAGTCCGCTGATAAGAATATACAATGTGTCTGAAATAAAATATTTCTAACATAATGAAAGGGAAGTGTCTATTTTACACAAGCAAAAGCCTGTCAGAGAATGAGCAAAAGTGTGTCTTATCTTTGTTATCTCCTCCTTGCTTTTAGGTATGTCTAAAGGCATAGGASTGCAAAGAGTGAAAGTATTGTACCTTTTATCTTGTATATAGTGCTGCATGTATCCTCATTTGATTGAGGATTTACAAGATGCCTTTTTTCCCCCCCTTTCAAAGAATGTAATACCTTTTTCCAGTTTTTCACAGGCCCAGAGATAATCAGGAGTAATTTTAGCCTTCTGCTTTACATAGCTCTGGGAATATTATGCACATGGCAGATGTTGAATTTTATGATTCTTTGAGGTGCCCGTTATATATCTTCACTTGCTTGTTTCTGCTCAGGTGCAGTTCACGTTTCCTTGAGCTCCAGTTCACCAGGGCTCTCCAAGTTCTCATTCTTTGTGTTCTATCATTTGAGGAATGTAATAATGTATCAAAACCCAGAAATAATTTAAAATATTKGTGTTGTTAAGGGTGAGGATATTAGCTAGCCTCTGCCTTAAAGGTCCTGGTTCTCTTGGATCATATCCTACTTTCTTCATAGCATGAGAACTGYGTGGAAGCAACTAGGAGGCGTTAGTGAATTCTCCCTTAGCAGAGCTGCTTTCTGCTTAAATGTACAACCTCTGAGGAGAGCCATGGGGTGATATTCTCCAAGCCCTCTACATGCTCTTGGAGTAGAAACTCCAGAAGCAGAGCAGGACCATCACCTGCCAGCAATCCTGTCTGGGCTCAAGAGGTCCCTTCAGAGCAGCACCTGCCCCAGCACACACCAAATGAGAACATGGGAAAGTGCATGTCAGTGCCTCTGCTTTCTTTGGTATCGACCCAAGCTTCTGTCCCAGAGAGATTCCAAATATTACTATAGTGTATTCAAATTTCCTCATAATGGTATTTTACGCTTAATACCTGACATCCAGGAATTTCACGGCAGATTTTCTTGATAGAAGTTTTGTCCCCTATCCGGGTTGCACCCCTATTTCTATAAAACAAAGACCTTGGCTTCTGTTTCCATATGYAAATGTGTAGACTGATAATCTTGCAGTGTTCTTTAGCAACTGGTSAAAGTCCTTCAGTGCTTCTGTTGGTGACAATAGATTCCTTGTGACGCCAACCATCACCTTCAGAGGTCCATCACTTTGGTGACAAAGGATGTAGCAATCAGAGTTGTATGAAGTATTAGATTTACCATTCAGAAGACTTCAGGACCAATCTCATGCTTAATGTGTTGGATAATGTCACCTTCTCATACTGTATTTTTCACATAAAAAACACTTTTTAAAAAAAACTATTATTACAGTGGCAGCAAATATTCTCTTCTATTTTCATCTATGTAGCTTGAATCTTTGACCCACAAAGGCTAGGTTTTTTGAATGGAGCCATAGCGTGGAAGGGAGTGACAATATTCAGTGACACGTAGGTGTTATTCTTTGAAAGGTCACAGCCTAGGCCTGATTTCATCACAGACTGATTGCAATTAATTTCTCCTAGTTCATTAGAATGTACCTGTGAATTTATGCAGAAGCTGTTTTAAATCATTTGGTCTAGGGGAGTTGTATTTGGAATAGTCAGAAAAACAGCCACATTGAGATGTTTTTCTAGTGKCTGGTTTTGCATAAGCTTAATACTTAGTTTTACATCCTGTTTTATACAGGAATCTTCACCTGGGAGAAAGAAAGAAATCCCGGCATGGTGATGGGCATTTCACTCTGTGAAGGTATCAGATGCTCAAGGAGGGCTCATGTCTTTTGTGTCTGAGAAACATGTCATTTATTTTTCACCCTAATTTTACTGTATCCAAGTGGATAGCAGTGCCAGGCTGCCAGTGTACTGTTCCTCTCATTTGTTTACTTGAAAAGATTCCTGGAAAAAGCAGTATTATCTCACTGTGACAACAGACACGTGGACCAGCTGTCATGTACATGCACACCCACTGACTTGGCGGTGAAAGAAAAGTCTTGAGCAATGAAAGAGGTGAGGAAATGCCAGTTAGGGCACTGTGCATGCAAAYTGTGGAGAGGTGCAAGAGTCGTGGGAAGGAAGTGTTGCTTGGAAGCTGAAGTTGCTCTGTGAGTAGATGGCTGGAATGGTAGTGGGGGTTACAAYAGCACTGTTGGTAAATCCTCTTACRAAGAGACAATTTTATTTTTACACTTGTGGACTCCTTACATGCTATTTGGCCAGCGTGAGGCCCATGAAGTATCTCCAGCAGGCAGTCACATTCCCAAACTGAATTAAACCACAGACAGGCTGCATTTCATGGGTCCCATCTCTGGGTCATATCTCAAGTGTTTGAAAGGAAGGGAGGCTCAGAAAACTTTTGATCAGACAAAATCTAGATTAAAAAAAGATAAAAGGCACAAGTGAGTGCAGAATGCAGTGATGACACGAGGACTGCTACCTACAGCACATAATTTGGCTTAGAAGATCTGTTTGGTTTCTAGGAAGAATGGAATAAATACGTATTCTTTTTGTCTCTAGAGTATTTCTATTTCACTTGGAAAATTAAAAGGCAAAATGTTTTGCCATACAAGAAAAGAAGTTTTACATAATTCTTGGCTAAACTATTTTTGTTTTCACTAGAAGACAAATAATGAAGATAAAATAGTATAAATTCTTGTAAGGCACATTTATATTTCAAATGTTTACATATTGGATTACTCATGTTATATACAAAAAGCTAATAGAAATTTTAATCTGTTAACAAGTTTAGTTAAYCTGTTTAGGTATTCAATAACGATTTTCATAAAGATTTTTTCTGCTGCTGGCATATTATAATGAGGCTAATAAATGATTTATTGAAGAGTACTATTTCTTAGAATAACTGATTAATAAAGTTATCCATATTATTATGGATTTACAAGCCTAGAGTATATTTATTTCCACATATACTGCACACAGCTGACTCCCTTTCCCCTATTTTTCCCTATAAASTTAGAAAAATATATTTAATCAAATAAACCTACCTCTTACAAGACTGAAAATTTCCCAAAGTTAAAATAAATGTTTCAAATGCAGGAGGCATTTTTTCCTTCTTTCCTAAGCAAAATCCCTTTGGAGTCTTCAAAAATAAGATGAAATCAGAGGTACAGAGGTATATCAAAAGCAAGCTCAGGAAAATTACTGTTCCATATAATTTTGTGTGTTTAAAAATGAGACATGTATTATTAATGAATGAAGCAAAACAGCCAATATTGTAGTTTCCAAAGATTTTTTTTTCTCCCAAAATATCTCCCACTATTTGTGTACTCTGCATCCTTTTTCTCTTTAAATAATTTGTCAAAATATATTCAGTCTTTTCAAGAAAAAACAACTTAGATTTTTGAATAAGAAACATGGAAATATAAAGATTTAATACAGTTTTCTGGAAAACTGCAGTTCTAGGAGTACAGTTCAACTCTGGCTTACATGGTGATTTTTAGATGGGAAATGCATTTATTTAAATAATAATAAAAAAGACCATTTCAGTCATGCCAAATTGAAAATATAATCATGTATCTCAACTCGTGAAGTGTTAGTGGGCTTTTAATCAAAAAGTATTATATTACGAGCTTAAATGTGCTTCTGGTGACATTCTGATCAGCCACTGATCTAATTTCTATATTTGATTAAGAATAATAGTGATGTAGGGACTGGCATCATTTAGAAAAAAAATGAAAAGTGRAATATTACCATGAAGAGCAAAGGCCTTGCTTTTAAAACTTCTTTTGGTTAACAGTTATTTAAATACTCTTCTACATCCTGTCCTGTCACTCTGTGTTAACCTAAGTTCACCTAATTTCAGATCCATGCAGCGGCCTTAAAGATGTGCAGTTATTTTGTTTAAGTAATTGTGGACACAGATCCCACATGGCACTTATTTGTGCAGCTGAAGATGTGATAATCATTGGGAGAACATCCAACATGTAGCAAATAATTAGGGCTCAGTTTCCATTGATCTTCAAAAGAAATTGAAYGTCTCATCAAGCCAAGCATCTGAATTTCATGAATTTAGAATTAAGATTTTAGTGAGAAATCTATGAAGAATATATATTTAATGTGTGACCACTTTGCATTATCTCATTTAGTGGTAAGAGATGGAGATAGGACTCCTTGGACAGCAGGGAATTAATAGGAATATGAATATTACCTGCCAGGAGATCACTTGGGGATTCACCARTTCCAGTAGCCAGTAACACAGCATTGTCTAACTAAAATATGCTTGAACTCARGTATTGCCATGGTAAGGTAATTTTYACACTGATTTTGAGAAACACTGATTCAGTCCCTGACATAAGGCAGAATCACCTAAKCTTATATAAAATAATCAATGTAAATGTCRTCTCACCAGTTCCCCATCTTCAGTATTTGTGCACTTGCTTATTCCAGAACAAATCTCTCAGTTTCTCAAAATCATTTTGAATTMTGGTCCTGTCCTACAAACAACCTCGTGTCCTTCCAGCTTGGTGTCATTTGTAAGTTTAAAAATTCGTTCTCTGTTCCATCATCTGGGTTGTTACTGAGAATACTGAGTAGCTCTTGACCCAGGAAGGACCCTGTGATACCTTTTTTTTGCATATTCTTCTACTGTTGCAAAGCAGAACTAAAAGAAATCCAAGGGTATTTTTCATGCTATTAATGTGCCTGGGCTAAATCAGCATATCAGTGATTGAGCACTTTCCTTTATAAAACATACTTATGTTTATAAAGCTGTACTTATTTTTAGTTCAGTAATGTAAGACAAATCTCAAATATATTTCTATTTTTCATTACCCATTTGTGACTTCATCCTTTYAAATTAAGAAAAATAATGGCCATGTTCATTTTTTCCAACTGTTATTGAAAGTCCTCTTTCGTTTAGGGCTGTTGTGCAGAAAAAGTAAAAGTATCACTGCAAATGAAGTCTGTGATAATTAATGAGATGGATTCTAATTTGATGTAATTCAGAGTAAGTCTCTAAGCTGTTGCAATAAACCTTTGCCAATTTACATCATCAAAGACTAGCCTCAAATCCTGTAAAAAARCCCTGAAAAAATCGATTTTGTTTTCAGGGGAAAGTAGTGTTGGTTTTATACATTTTACAAGTATATGGACTACTTTTAAGACAAAATTCCACCCTGAATGCATCTGCCTGGCTCAGTCTGGGATACACATATTAAGAGTTTAGTGTTTGCCAACAGTTATGATGCCAGTACGACCTCCTTTCATAGGAAACACCTCAAAGGGAAGGGTTCCCCTGTGGAGGCTCGTGCCAGGCAGCCTTTCCCGAGGAGCTACATGGGTGGCAAAAGCCACCAAGGGAAGGCACAAGTGCACAGGGTGCAAGGGAGCCTCAGACCGAGTCACCTCTGAGGCAGTGGGGCTGGGCTAGCAGGGGAGGCGACCCAGTCCGTGCGACTACGAGAGCAGACACACAGAGCTCCCGAGAAAACCCATCCATGGCAAATACTTGTTGGAGTGCCATGTCTGCACTTGCCAAAAAGGAGGTGGGACCCAAGCTGGCCTTCCAAACAAGTGCGAAGCCGCCCAGGTGTCAGGCTGCAATGAGTGCYAGAGCTTTGCACCGGCTTTGGATAGCTGCAAGGATAGTAGCTGTGTGAGACGTGAGCAAGGTGGAAGATCTATAGCAGCTGAGCTATGAAAAGAGATGGAAAAACTGAGGAGTACCTGGGATTCAGAGAGAGGGRTAGACTGGTGCTGCCATGCTCTAGCCTCTGCAAAACATGAGCAGGCACCAGAAATTCCCATATAAAAAGGCAATACAATAGCTATTGCCCAGCTGACAGAGGGCAGAAGCTGGAAAGATGAGAAGGAATGGAAAAAAGTCCAGGTTTGAGGTGGCAAGAGAAGTCCATCTTCACTCATCTCACTCTATCAGGTACACCTGTGCAACAGGTGTGAGGCCTTGGAGGATGAAATGCAACCAATGGATAGAGAAGGAGAGGGTCYCTCCCCACCAAAGATACTGCCAGGGTCAGAAAGGCAAACCACCTCCTCCCTCCGCTTCGACCTCTGCTGGAACCTACTCGGAGGACTCCTCTGGGACAGAGCCCTAGAAGAAAAGGATCCATTTGAATGTGAAGGAARATGTCTTTACTGTGAGGACAGCAGAGCCCTGGAGGGCTTGCCCAGAGAGGTTGTGAGGTGTCCATCTTTGATGGTAATCAAAAGCTGCCTGAACCTGTACAACATGGCATAGGTGACTCTGCTTGAGAGAAGTTGGACTAGCTGACCTCTAGAGGTCCCTTCCAATATCGACCATCCTGTAATCTGTAAAATTAACCAAAAATTTTCCAATACAGGAGRGTTTTCACGATTGTCAAATGATGGCTTTTTAACAGCAAATAACAATTATTTCCCAATTCATGCATTTCTGAACAATAATGAACAGCTAAATATGCATTATTTACAGTAAATTAATCAATTTTGTAATACCACAGTGAATAAATAAGGAAAATAAGCAATATAATAGTGCTAAGCAAATATTTAAATGTACATTAAGATGGATAGTAAATAATGCATGGTGATATTGGATGTTTCTAACTCTCAGATGTGACTAGCGYTAAGTGAACTCTTTCAGAGTCTTCTTAGTTGAACTTAGTGGCTCTGTATTCTTTTCTGTGACTTGATAGTTCAAGGACTCCTCTAAAATTTTTATAAATAACCCATCATCCTTGTTTTTCTTTCCAATTATTTCTCATCAGTTTAATTTTCMTGACTATGTGATCTTTAGAAGTAAGATGTTACATTCCTATTTTTGTATCAAAGCTTCACACTCTACACTTCTCCTTGTACCATTATTTTTTATCATACTTAAAGATTTATTGCACCTACATATGTTTTCATTGCTAGTTTTCATACAGTTCTTTCAGCTTCATACAGTTCTTTCAGCTTGAGTACTGCTTCACTTGAGGCAACTACACGGATCTTTTGTTGTAGTTGCTTTTCCTTTCTGTGTTGCAGTGAAACTTCCCGCCGCGCAAACACATTGCCATCTTCAAGCTGTCTGCTTTGTGTGTGGGTTTTTTCTTTTTTCCCCCCTCACAAATAGCAGCATTTAAAGTTGAAAGTTAAGAAAGAACACGCATACTGGCTTATAAGAACCACAAGGTTATCTGACAATTACAAAAAAGAAAATAAAAAAATCAGAAGCATCTGTCTGTTTTGTGATAAAAGCAACATTTCTCAGAGCYATCTGCCTGTTTTTGGATTAACTTTAGACTGTGGAAGTAACCYGCTGTTGATTAAGGTGAAGGGGTTATTTTTCCCCATTAGATCTGTGAATAAAGTTATAAATTTAATATGAGATACAACAATTCTGAAAAGGAAAGCTGTTTATTTATTTATCTATTTATTTATTTTTGYTTTTGTGATTTTAGGACTTCTTATTGCTAGACTTGGGGAACAGTCAAAGTAAATACTGTTTCATCCAAATTTATGTACTTGGTAAAAATGCTTTTTTTCCTCTCTTTCATCTTTTTTTTTTTTAAACCCTTTTTTAGTAATGGTGAAAATACTTTTTTTTGAGAAACTACATTGTCGCTTTTTTTCCCACACTCTAAAGTTGGCTGAATTCATGTACGTTAGACAAGATTCTGTTTTTATTTCTTGCAGTGGTCTGTGGAGTTGAAGGTATGCTGGTCTATCAAGTGGTTTAGGAGAAGCATTTTTAAACAGAAGGAGGTAGAATGACTGAAGGAGACAGCAAGCTGGAGAGGTTTCGTATATCACTACTGCGATGGGAACTGCAGGTGTGTTTTATTTCATTTCTAAAAGGATCCCAGTGAGAAGAGTCACCACTACTCACTATGCTTGAGAGATACCTGTGATGTACAAAGATGCCAGCAGCCAGAAGTCTTCTAGTACCTATGGATGTAAATAAACCAATATTCAGCTCCTTTTTCAGCTTTCTATCATCATAGTAAGTTAGTCTTAAGTAATCTCGTGTGTCCACCATTCTTTAAGGGAACAGAAGGGAAGAACCTTCAGATTAATTCACTATTTTTCTTACTTTAAAAAAAAAAAATTTTGATTTTCTGATTGTTTTCTTAWATTTCTTGATTTTACCATCCCAGTGGCTAACATGCCATTTATCATACACTACTCTTTTCCAAATTCTTGATGACAAGCAAGCTTATTGAGGACGACCTAACAAACTGGACTGCATCAAATGTCCCATTCATGCAATCTCATCTTTTGGCTTTTCAAGCCAAAATTTTGCTATTCTACTATGTGATAAAGTATTCTTAAAAGATTCTCCTATTGTTTTACTCTAAAACAAGCAACTGTGGAGATGATGATTCAATGTCAGCATTGTCCAGATGGAGAATATATGTATTTTTACAAGCAGTCTAGTAAACACAACCTTTTTTCCTATTATTGTGAAGGTGTTGGTGCTCTGATGAGTTTGACTTAGTCTAGCAATTAAATGTTGCTGTGCTCTTTTTGACTGTCTTGCAAGACAGAAGAGATTAATTTGGCCTCAGCTCAAGAACTGTGAAGATATAACTAGGAAATGTGTAGATTTCTTTCCAAACAGAGTTGCTAAAAAGTCTATGAATAATTTTCAGCTAAGATCTCTTTTGTGCAAATAACTTTTCCAGTGATATTTATAATAGAACAATTTCAAAATTTCTGCAAGTTCTTTTTCAACTTACTTTAATAGAGCATAGAAGGACAGTATTTAGTTCAYGTTTAGTGTTTAGTTCATGTTTCTGAGCTGTATCCTATGTATTCGCAAAGATTAGAGACCTAACAACAATATGCTTCACTGAAGAGGTTCTGTCATCTTCCTTWTATTTAGTTAGTTTCTTTGGCAAGATGCATTTTTTCTTTCACTTCTTGATAAATATCACTAGTTGCCTCACCTCTCAACTCTGTGAAATTCTTAAATAGCTGCTTAAAAGCTGCAAACCCCCATGCTGAGACGCACACACACACATATGATGGACTTTGTTTCACCTAARTGATTGGACTGTAGTTATTGTGTAATTGTGATTGAGAAAAGAAAACACTGCATTTGAACAAATCTTTCTCTTGTTTGTAACTCTTTTGTTCTACATCATTTTTATAGCCAAGGATGTTTCACAGAGCCAGGCTCTGACTTCCATCTAGGTGTCTTCCAGCACCATCTGYACTTTCCAGAGTCAAAATCTGCTATTCTAACAGGCACACCACGTCATTTTATATTTCCCATCATATTTCCAAGGAAGCATCCCCCACACTCAGGCCCACCTGCACTGTATTCTAGCCAAGAACATTCCTTTGCATGTTTAATTTGTCCTGACTGGGCCTGGCAGACAGAACGTAGCTTCCTCGCCTACCTTGCATCTGAAATGGAAACCACGTGGTTGATAAACTTCTGTGTTTTATCACAGCTGTCCATTAACCTATTGCAAGCTACCAACTATTGTAGTTACTATAATTTGCTACTTAAAGTAGGCAACCTTCATAAGTATCAATGATAAAAGAAGTCAATTTTGTGCTTTTAAAGTGTTCTGCTATTCGTTTCTATTTTTTTTCTATTTAGCTCCAGTATGTAATATTTTAGGACATTTTTTCCTACYGCTATTGTATTGGTGCAGACAATATTGAATATAAAGTACTGTGTACAACCCAGGAATCTATACACAGTAGCAGTGGGTGGCATGCCAATCATATTGAGTTCAAAATGGAGAAGTAATAAGATGCACTTTCTGGCTTCAAAAGCTTAATTCGTATTAATAAACCAAAGGATGGAAAAAAAGTCCGGGAGAGTTCTTATTGTTTGCTTTTTAATTAATTTGCTGAAGATCATAAGAAGCCTGTAGTWACTGAAAATAATATCTCATATCCCTCTTCAGAATCACTTCATAACCATAGCTTTTTTAACCTCTGACCACAGCTGCTGTGGTAATAAGACTGTTAATTAAGAAAGAAGCATATATATATATATATTTTAAAGCTAGATTTAAAAAAAAAAATAGATACAGGAAATGAAGCTATTTCATTGAAAATGTTGTGAGAGACTGTATCATTGTCACTCAATATTAAAAGTTTTGCTTTATTCCTTAATAGGTTGCAAACTTAATGTAGTAGTTTTCTTTCTCCCTTCCTTAATAAAAAATAAGTATGCAGAGTCTTCTGGGCTGATTTAACCARTTTTAAAGTCTTCCCTTAAAGAAACTTTGCATGGCTGTTATCATTTTAAAGGATTTTGTAATAAAGGGAAGGGAAGGAAGGGGAAGGGAAGGATAGAATTATGGGGATCTGTTGTTCCAACTCATTGCCATTTACAAGTGATTTATTACCTTATGTCAAGTTTCAATCTTGAACCAGAAATGAGGTGAAGACATTTATTCTGGTAAGATTTTTGGATCATTCCTTGAGAAAATTAATTTTGCTACCCTAGCAAAAGAATACTCAGTGACAAGTGAATCAGTGGGAAGTGTTTTTCTTTAGTCACTCTCGTGAAGAGAYAGGAATCCTCCCTGTACAAACTGAAGTTCTGATTTTATGTAAAACCTATCTGGAGGAGGTGTCCTTGATTGCATTTTGTCAAAGAGATGATATTYTTCATGCTTCCTCTAATTGTTTCTTAGGGAATGTGGAAAGGAAAATGACTATAATGAGCACAGCATTGTATTCACYGAGCGTTTAGAGCATCCTCAGAACACTCCCGCTAGCCCAGCTGTCAGGTAACTTCATCCTGCAAAAGGACTCTCAACTCATCCACACAGCTATATTACAAGATAAGGCTGGTGTTACATGACTATTGCTGTGGGTATGTTACTGTTCAGCACCAAGGGCAGTCTCTGCCTCCAAGTAATCTGTGAGGCTCATGGAATTTCTGTGGGACAGCAAAAACAGAGGATGATGGGTACAACTTTGAATGGCTCTGAAGTTAACCTTTTTTCCCTTTTTATTCCACTGTTCTATTTTTTAAGTTATTATCTTTTTAGTCTTTGATATGCCATTGCAATTTTTTTTTTTTTTTTTTTTTTTGGTGGGAGGTGTATGTGATATTTTCCCTCTTTTGAATTTGTATCTTTCTACAAAAAGTGTAATGTCTTTTGATATCTCAGGTCAGCCTCTGAGCCCTCACACCATGTACAGAACGTTACTTCCAAAAGCCTTCTGTGGCTCTGTAAGCAGGCCAAGTTGGGGTTTCACACACACACACACACACACACACACACACACAGTGCCTTTAGGGGGCAGATGATCAAAATCACGACTCTTATACCAAAAGAGAGAAAGGAGGACAAATGGATGGATCCAGATTTTGTGGAGGAAGAATGTAAAAAACTGTGGAAGTTCTCATGATAACTGAACATTAGTGTTCTGCTTGCATTAATTTCTCCTAGAATAGATTTTGTGCTTTCTTCAGCACAGATCTTAKAGGTAGGAAATTCCCTATTGATGTTAATAGACTCAATTAGTGTATCTCTATTTAATATGTTTCTAAATTTGCATGATGCTATATTTCTCATGAGCAGCTTCTAAAAGTCARCTATTGTATGATGACTAGGTTTTTGCTGGATGGGCAATACTGGACAGGCAGATGTGGATGTCCCTTCTCTTTTTCTGAACCAGTTACTCTTGTACTGTGGGGCTATGTGGGAGGTACGTATAGCAGGGACTGTGTAGCTGACATACGTCATTCTATCAACCACAAGACTTCCCCTAATGCTTGATTTAAGATGYACTGCAAAGTCATATTCTGAAAACTTGTTGTGACTTGCCCAAAACAAGTCTGTAAGTCTCAAAATAAGAGGTTATAGACTATATCCATCAACTTAGAATAAGTAGAATCCTTAATAAATTAATTAAAGCATTAATACTATTAATGCTTTTTTTATTACTCTATGCATACTACTGTGCTTTGCTGTATGTTGTACTTTCATGACAATAGCTTCACAATACACACAGATTCTTGCAACCAAGTAGCAATCTGGAAATGGACAAGTACTAATTCTAAAAATATTCATTATAATCTTTGATTTTGTATCTGCATGCAAAGTTGAGATGAAATGCTGTGTAGGATGGCCTTTGAATGTTCTCACTTCTTTTCAGGGACTGATTCAATGAGTATTGGTCTAYTGTGAGACAGATGTTTTTTCAGAGGGGCAGGATTTTCTGCTTTACATGGTAGGGAGACCAGATGGTCAAAGCCARAACATTGTAAGTAGGTTGACATTGCCAGTGCGATCCGGACCAGAGCCCTACTGAGTCTGATAACATAGGCATTTTCTTTCTGAGATGACAAATACAATCTTGGTACTTGGCATTCTTATGGGAGAGACATGTAGCAGACTTTGCACCTGATATGTGCTACTTGTGCTCTGGTAGAAAAAAATCGCTTTGCTGCAGGCTCTGTTTCTTGCAGTGCTTCAGCTGACAATCTGATGGCTGCTTTTGAAAGGTCACTGATTATTAAGCCACAAAGGCAAATGGACAACCAATCCTTTATTGAAATTACWTTCAGAGAGAAGAGGAAGACATTTTGGATTAGATTGCCCTAAGAAAAAATTGGGTGGAAACAAACAGGGATTTGTGAGTGAAGGGGATGTAAAGTAATGCAATCAGTAAGCTATTCATTCCATTGTCTTTTGTGATATTTTCTGCTGACAATAAACAGTGTAAAATTGTGGAAAGACTTTGTGAAAATCAGTTTAGTTTGCTTGCTTTTTGTGTTAAAATGGTTATTTGACAACTTGTGAACTGATAGCTGCGTACTGATGTGGCTGGGAGAGTCTATATCCTTGGGATTTTTGAGTCCTCCGCTGTTGCCTCAGATGTGAAGGTCCCATTGCAATACTGTTTTGGGTGAGAAAGTGATGACAGATTTTGGCTATATTTGTGATTGTACRTTTTACATGCACAAAGAATGACGAGCGTTGGAGCACATTGAGGATTGGCCTTGGTCTTGCCGTGGGGGCTCTCAGTCATGGCAGGGCAGGAGACCTTGCAGTCATGTCCTGTCCTGCCACCCTGCGAGGGAGCAGGCACCAAGACCTGCCTGGGAGAGCCTCAGTCCTGAACATCGAGCACTGCTATGGGGATAAGAGAGTCAGGACGTGGGTCAGGACCAGTGAAGAGACCCAGAGTAGGTGAGAAATATTCCCTGATGGCAGGGCCAAAGTAATGGGGCCAGGCCAATGCTGACCCACATGCTTCCTTGTAGGTTGGGGCTGAGTTCAGGCACTGTCTTGTTATGATGGAGCAGGGTTATAGGGATGGGGCAGGCGTGGGGACAGTCAGGACAGACATGGCAGGGCTGGATCTCGGTTTGAGGCTRAGCACCATAAATGTAGCTTGAAAGAAGCCCCCATGGGCAAGAGTCAGCTCACCTCCCCACAGTGTGTCAGGGAGCCTCTCCCCATGGTCACCAGGTGAACGGGTTTGCTCTTTATGCACTGAACCCCAAGCCCTGCAGCCAAACCCCCTGGAGGGAGAATGCACTTGAGACCCTTGCACAAAAGTCCCTGAAGGCTTAATCTCAAATATTTTTCTTTAAAAGTCCACAAAAATCAATTTTACATAGCTACAATATATTAAAAGTTGCCTCTGCAAGATGGTAAGGACAGAGAGGACCTTYACCCCCTCTACTTCTGGTGTTCCTCTTTCTTACTGTGCTTTAGCATTGTTCTTGCTACATCTGGGGGAACAAATGTCTGTGTCTGTCCTGGCTTGTTCATCTGGGAGATGTGGCAGAATTATGTGCCACGAGGAGTTAGAGAGTCCGTCTTTGAAAGGGAAGTTCAGAGGTAGGAAGTGACTTACTAAGGAACACCCGGGAAGTAAACAGGAGGGAGAATGCAGACTTCTTCCTAAAAGGCAATGGATCTTGGAGGCATATCTAGGCAAAAAGGATTTTCTCTTCTTTAGCAATGACGAAATAAATTCCACTGGTCATTCAGAGATGGATTTCCCATATGAAAATCATATAATTTGACTTTGAAAATAACATATTATTCAATCAGAAAATGATGAAGTACCTCTAAAATCACAGAATCACAGAATGCTTAAGGTTGGAAGGGACCTYTARAGRTCATCTAGTCCAACCCCCCTGCACACRCAGGGTCYCCTAGAGCAYGTGGCACAGGGTGGTGTCCAGGCGGGTTTKGAAGATCTCCAGAGAAGGAGACTCCACCACCTCTCTGGGCAGCCTGTGCCAGGGCTCYGTCACCCTCACYGTTAAGAAATTCTTCCTTAAGCTCCTACACCAGACTCTTGAATTTGGTTGGCTCTTTTTGATTGGCTGGATTCAGYGATGTGTTTGAACGCATGGACACACTGTCATGAGTAGTGTAACTRTATATAAGAACAAACTGCCTCCCCAAAAAATTACCTTGGAAACATTTAACAAGCTAGTAATGTTCATTAAATTTAGGTACTTTCAGAGTTGAAGGCAGCAAAGAAATATGAATTTGTTTTCCAGTCAGAAATATAACAAAGGTCCCTAGAAATGATACCACTCGGACAAAAAAAAAAAAAAAAAAAAAAAAAAGTGAGATTTCATTAATTCTTATTTGTTATTTGTCCTGTTCTCCATTCATCCTCTTAAATTTACATTGACTTTCCTCGTAGGAACAAAATGGTCCGGAACTCTTGGACTATTTTTATTTTAAAATTATATTCAGATATTCAGGTAGCTGGAGCTGTAACAAATAATTGTGTTCAGCTTTCCTTCCACATTGTCTTCAGACTCTGAGAAAGGCTGATATTAGCATKAGTATGTTTTAGCATGAAGTACTACTGCAAAAACTCATTTTTGTATACATTAAATTTTATTTATTAAGGGGCAATCTGTAAAACATCTCCTAACTCAAGCTAAAGTTTGCATGCTGATAAAAAGACATAAATATCRACCTGATAAAAACTTTGCTGCTGATAAAACATGAAAAAAATTTTTCTTATTGGTTGATTCACTTTTATTCAATACTCAATATTAAATCATTACAAACACTGCACTGAAATAAAAGAYCACTATTTATTAACAAAAAATATATATCTTCATCCTTGATCTGTGTGTCCATGTGAAACTAATTGACAATAGACTCTGTTTTACCAAGTGTTGAGTTGCCTGGCTTTTAAAATCATCAACATTATCTTCCATGTGGCAGGAATTAGTTTAATAAACCCGTTAGGATCATGAGACAGAATTCTGTTCTTCAATGCAATCCTTTATGCTACTGGCATGTCCAAATAAATGCAGYAGTGCTTCTCACCTCTGTTGTGAAAGATTTTACATCAGCTCCAGTTAATGTGTGATAGAATCACAGCTGAATCTCTTTAAACTTTTGGAAAATACTTTTCCAAAGCAACTGCTTCAAGACAATTGCAGTCCCTGACAGGTGCCAAAAAAAGAAGGGTGAGGTGAGCAGAGGCAATGATGGAATTTATTCCATCCTTAAACATTTCAAACACTGAACAGAATAATTTAATCTCTTTGTATAAATAATATATTATAAAGTCACTTTGGGGCGTATGTAACAGAAAGTGCTATGCCAAGCATTTTAATGCAGCTGGAATAGATTTCGTCAGGTAAAAAAATGCTTTTTATATTTTAAAGAGAAATGTGTATTTCATTTTCCCCAGATCGAAAAGAATTTTTAGAATCGTTCTCTTTATTCCTTCAGGGAATGAAAAWTTTGTGAAGAATCAAGCTCTTATATCAGATACTTGCATTGAAGATACAAGCACTGAAGATATTGGAAAGCATCCATGCTGAAAAGCTAAGTTTGATGTTGAGATATTTCAGAGCTGCAGTATTACAAACTTTCCTGCATATTGTGGTATGGTGGTCTAAGGATGAAGACTATTTCTGCCATGGAAGTAATCTGGGAAACACAGGATAGGAAAAGAGAAAATGATTGACGCCAAACATTTTGTGCACAAAGATTTCCAGGAGTTACAGTTTCTGAGTAGTGGCAACTGAGTGAGTAGTGGGTGTCGGCACAGGTAGCCAAGTGGTGCAGATTCCTTATTCAATATGACGTGCTGCTAAAGTGGGGGTGTTGGATCTGCTTTTTGCTTTGAATGAGTGTGTGCYGGAGTCTTTTTCAGACCTTACTGCAATCAAGCCAAGCATAATCCATATGCTTTGTATTTTGCTTGAGAAATGGTATCTATTCRTTTCCCAGGTTTCTTAATATTTCTCCCTAGATATCATAAAARCCACTTAAATCACACACACATTTAAAAGGTAGATGCAAAATCTAAGAAGTGTGCTTGGCCTAGTTAGGCAAACTGAGGCTATCTGCAATGTTTTTAAAATTCACAAATGGACCTAATAAGAAAAAGACTGTTCCAATTTTAGAAGCTACAGCTGATACTTGTCAGCTTCTTTTGATTTTATTAAGAATCAAAATTAAGAATCAAAAGTACTAACAGGTTCTATCCAGCCAGGTCACCTGTGTTGCAATTCTCAGGCTATATGCCACCAAAATGGATAAATACACCCCAAGAAGGAGTCAGCACCTAGTACTTTTTTTAATGTTTTTTGGGGKKTTTTTTTATCATGTTMTAGGAATATGTGCTCTTATTGCTTGTCCATTACTATGTTTTGAAAGGATTACTTGTGAGTAACAATGTTTCTTGTTGCGTTTCATTTGATCAATCTTGAAGTCAGTTGCAAAATAAAGAGCATTGTTTATAGTGCTTTTGTAATTATATTATAGTTATTTATTTCAATTATGATATACATTTTTATGTCAGAACCTACAGGTGTAACAGACAGACATAGAGGTTTGAAACCAAAGGGTGAGTCCACCACACCTTTGCACAGGAAGTCACTGTGTCATTTTCTCTATTTATCACAGTGTTAAAAATTGTAGCAGAAACCACTGGATCCAAAAGTGCAGATGAAACACTCTACACTTTGATGCTTACTTCAACAACAATATCACAAACCAGTGTCGCGTGGCGATGAAGGCTGACATGATTTAGGGGATGCAGAGGAACGATGCAGGTCCCACACAGCATTTGTGACAGTGCTGTCACTCAGGCCAGTCAGCCTGATCCCCCTTGGCTGCAATTTGCCTTGCAAAAGGCCCTGCTCTTTCTTACTGCTCCAGTGACAGAGTAGAAAGGAYTGCAGCAGGACCAATAACCATTTCTATTTTAGATTATCACTTCTTTCTGATTTTTTTTTCGGTGATAAATATGCAGATCAACTTCATGTGGTAATAGCTGATATCCCCCAAGTATAGATGAACTTCTGAAATTCATGATTCTGAGTAACTATGTAATCGTAAAATAAGAATCCTCATATAGCACTGAGTAAATATCTAATTTTATTCAGCTGGTATTCTGAAATTTAGGAATAATGAGCCTTATATTTGTGGAAAAAGGAGGGAGAGTATACAGTGCAAACAGTCTAAACATAATAGTGCTGTGAAGCAGCAGGAATTCACTCCTGATAATCCCAGTGGGAGCATCGGAGTAATCTCTTTGGTACCTGTGGAGGACAGATTGCCTTAATGACTGCAAATGCACTGTGAATATGTTAGTGAAWCACATGCGGAATTCCCATCTGATCCATTCCTCCATCCCTCTCTGTCCCTTGCACTGTGAAGTTGCAACAGGTCCGTTGGTGAGGAATTTTTAGTATTTCCTTGTGCTGAAGGAGTTTGCCCATTTGTTTTCTCAGCAAATATAACAGCCCAGTGTGTTTCAACGATGCTGTACTGTTGGTAATCCATATTGATTAACTTATTAATCCCTACAGCAAAAGCAGTTCTATATAAAAGCAGTGTTAATATCCAGACTCTCCACAAAAGTCAGCAGAAATAAATTGAGGTCTCTTTTTTTCGACAGTTTAAGGCTTGAGCAAGCACAACTATCCACGCAGGCTGTGTTACTCCTTATTCATATATTAGAATTGCATGCACCAGACACAAACAGAACATGTACTCAAGGGGTGCCTGTACAACTTTCTTCTTCCTGTCTGGGGACAAAGTAGACTTATTTGCTCAAAGCTGAGATGGACATTGGCAGAGTGACACGGCTGTGAAAGGTGGAACTGTCAGGTTCACACAGCATTACCACGTTGTGTCTATTTCTTTTGACAGCCTTAAGCCCCTGGCCCTTGATTTTCTGAGGTATCTGAAAAAAACAGCCTGGCTTGGGGAGAAGCATTCTCTTGCCCTTTGCTTATCCTGTTAAACTTTCTTATATCTGTGGAAACAGTATGTAAAATGTGGTCCTTACAATCCTTTAAAGGATAGTCAAAATAGTGTATGTAATGGCAGAAACTACATACACATGGCGAAACTTTAAGTGTAATGTGAGAATGTAGGAATGTAAGAGGTATGAGAATTTGAAATTCTTTCAGTCTGTACTATGTAAGCACACAAATTATTTAAAGAAAAGTAAAGCAAGTCTGATGAGGGAATTAGAAAAACTGATTGAGAATTATTCTAGACTTTCCTTCTGCTCCTAAGTAGGAATTTTTTTCTACCTTTAAGAGAAATAGTTTTGATGAGTCGTATATGACTGTGCTCTCTGTCCATCCATCTCTTAGTGCTGGTACACTTCCAATACATTTTGAACCTGATGGCCGATTTCCATCTGGTGAAAAGGTCTGAAATATCTTGAATGTCCTCATTAGATGGAGGCTGTTTGGGGTCTCTACCCCAAAAGCCCTGTAAATGCAACCCATATGGGTAACTTACCCTCTAATCTGTTGGGAAGACTGGGAGAACAGCAGTTTCTACCATATAGAAATTCAGAAGGACCAGAGAGTACAGGGTTGGAAAGTTTGAAAAGGCAGCAAACCATGGGAAGGATTGAGTGGGAAGCAAGAAACACAGAACTTCTAGAGAAGAAAGTTCAGCTAATTTTCCTGTTCACAGAACATGTTTGATGAACACCCAGTTGTAAGTTATCACTTTCACATTTTTATCATCAAATAAAGCCAAACTAGCACAAGGAACCAACTGATAGTACTGTCTACCAAGTACACACTATGTCTTTTTATGCCAAGGACTTGCTGTGCATGTGGTATAAGTACTGCTGCCTTTGAATTCTTCCTTGCTGGCTTACTGAGCTCTAGCAGCCCTCCTCAGCCTCCATGCTTAAAACATTTGAGCTGTGTGGAATCAGCCCCAGGTGTAGCAATTCACAGCTCTTCTCTATATAACTTTTGCCCCCTCAGCTGCACACAATGCTTATTTGAGTGTCTATGCTGCTTCATTTTCTAGAGGTAAGCTTTGGTGCTAGACAATGTAAAGGTTCTGATAGCAAGTTTGGGTTAAAAAAAAAAAAAAAAAAAAAGAAAGAAAAGTCCCAAGGAAATATCATGTGTGCTCTTCCTCTACAATGTTATGTAATTGTTCTGCAAGCCAGTCTCAATGCCTTTTTTTCTGAGGAAGAAAAACATTACTGTTTACTTCACCTCAGAGGACAGATTTTTCTTCTAAATTTCTAAATAATTTCTAATAATTTCTAAATATTTTTTTTTCTTCTTTGAACAAAATGATCCCTTACCTTTCAGAATGGATGCATATTTTTAGAGCTCTTCAACTAAGTTATTTTTTACCAACTATACTTGTCTTATCTGGAAAACAAACAAATAAACAAAAA
This sequence comes from Eudromia elegans, assembly GCA_003342815.1. Lineage (NCBI taxonomy): Eukaryota > Metazoa > Chordata > Aves > Tinamiformes > Tinamidae > Eudromia > Eudromia elegans. The sequence continues at coordinate 4,899,279 of PTEX01000038.1, read as the reverse complement.
AACCCAGCTAATTTGGACTTGTGGTTAAACTGTGGTTAAAATGTAGTTATGCAGTAGAAAAAAATCTTAATTATGTAATTTAGAGAGTGAATTTGAAGAAATGAAGAGCTGATGATGTCTAATGTATTCATCACTAAAGCAAATGTATGTCCTGTAAGGGGATGCCAGAAAGGAAAGTAGAGCAACACAAAGTGAAAAATGACCTCTTGATAAAATGATTTGTCACCTATTGACAGTTGTGCCTGTTGGCAAAAAAAAGTTCATTATGAAAGATAAGCTGAGAGCTGAAAGCAGGACAAATAGAAAAAGCCTTGAATATTTGTCCTTGGAGGCTGGTGATATACAGCATATATTCTTTCTTGCTGTAAAGGTCAGTCTAGTTTAATAAGCTTCTTGGTTTATTTTAAAACATTCCCAAAACAGTTATTACAGAATGTGCAATGTTCATAGTTAAAACATATTGTGACAATATTGAGAAAGAACAATGATCTGCAAATATTTTTGTGATTAACGTGAAGGGAAGGGTTTTGGTACAGAGAACTAAAGAAATGAGAGTACCTGAGATTACAAGTGCATTTTTCATTAGGACTTGAAAACAGTACTAGCTGAAATATTTATCACCATAATGAACTGTAGGATAGATACAGGGCAGACAACAGTTCCTGGAACCATTCAGTCAGCAGCTAAACCTACAGGAGGGAGTTAATAAATCATGCAGTGAAGAGCTAACACACTTTTATTGTTGGATCTCAGGTAGTGGTTATTGTTGTATCAAAATGCTTTGATTCCCTCTCATAATTTCAACAGAAATCTTCTACGTGTAATAAAGAATTGGTAACAGCAGGGCAAGCATCTTCTGGATTACATGTTTTTCTCATGCTCCCTAAAGTGATACAAGGTGAAAGTATTGCATCCTTCCCRCTTATTCAAGTGAATAAGATGTTAAGTACACAGAAGGAGTCATATCTTTTTCTACAGCAATAARTGCAAAAAGTACTTGTCTCAAGGGCTGTCAAGTAGACTGCCATTTGGCTCTTAATATACTTTTCCTTYAGAAGAAATGAAATTTTGAAGAATGTATCAGCTTCTGATAATCTCATTTAAAAGATATTTTAATACAAAGGAACAAAGTGTGGGAATTCCTACTGCTTTATTTCATCTTTTWCTTTAGTTACCAAAGACCRATATATAYCAAAGCCCAGACCTCTGCTGTTAYCTTCCTCTGTCCCTGTCCAGCTGGTACTACCTATCCTCCTTGACTGGTTGATCTTCAGTAATTGTGCATGTCCTCTCCTGAGTTTATGAGTACACATTTTTTTTTTTTTTAAAAAAAAAAAAATTGCTGGGATAGAGGGACAGTTCTCCATACTTCAAAGCCCAAAGTTGCATAAGTAGCTTAAAAAGAAATATATATAGCATTAGTCTAATAGTCTGATTCTGGGAAGCATCTGATATTTTAGATTAGGGCTAATGTCTTTAACTCATGACCCTATCTTTTCCCCTGTTGTTCATCTGTGCTTCCTGTTGTGATATTTTACTAKAAATGTCCTTTCAATAAAAGCATGACTACCAGCACTAGACTCAATTTTGTGTACTTATTCATAGAATTTAGTGAAATTGTGTGACAATACCACATGCCTCCCAATCCTGTTGACTGATTTCTTATATATTCTAACTGAATGCTATAACTACGCATAGATATAGCAGATGAAGTTGTCCTAGTTTTCATCAGGGAATATTATAGGYTTAGGAATAACATATATTTGTTGTTTGTTGTTTTGGGGGAAAAAAATACATCTTTTTTGTGTTGATTTAGGTTCACTGTGAAGTGGAGGAAATGAGAAATAATCAGAAAAGAAACCTTCACTTGAGAAGAAGATTTGGTAAGAAGGAGAAGGAGACGCTCCCACAGGGCAGTTCCAGACTCTGTGTTTGACCTCCAGGTGCACAGAATAAGGAAAGGGATAGTGGATCTGCCTCTTGTGTAGGGCTGCCTTGCAGCAAGCTTTAGCTTGGTCATAAAATTACAGTCACAGCATTTCAGCTTGATTCTTTATCTAATYTTCCCACAACTGATTCACTAATTGATCGACAGTACGAAATATAATTAGTTCTGATAATGGCTTTTTGTMCTGATAGTGATCTTCCTGGCAGAGTCTTGTTTTGTATTACTTGTTTAGATAGAGTTATTCATGTTTATAAATTCTTAGTTTTATTTTCATAATCACTTAATACATAGAATATAGAATTATTTAAAGTATCTAACCTTTTGCCCTTGTGACTAGTTTCTATGGCACAGGGAATTTAAGGTCMATAATCAATGACAATGGTATCCTCTTTCAGTTGCAAAGCTTTTACTAATTGAGATTTTAATTTAGCTCTCTTTCATTTTGATTTGTTCCTCTCTAATTTTTCTAATGCACATTATTGCTATTCATTCTTACAGGCTCATGTAATTTTCACGCTATAACTTGTCTTCTGTTTGGATAGTTATTTTTGATGTAAAATTCTAATGGTTAGACTGCTAATAGGAGACTTGTATCTACTTTCCAATTTTGATGTCAAATTACATTTTGTACAACACATTATCTACTGCACCGCAAGTCCTAAATAACTCGGYTCACCAGAATATGAGAACATATAATGTAAATATGTTTTGACTAAATTAATTWTGGAGAAGGAGCTGGAAGTGATGTATTTCAAAAATCAGCCCATATTTTGGAGGGGATCAATTTCAATGTTAATTTCAAGATGATAGGCTATGGTTAATCTGAAATGATTGAGGACAGAAAATACCCTTGGAGGACCAGCCTGAAAGGGTAATGAAACACAAAAAGTCATGAATACTATTCAAATCAATTAAAAGTACTGAGAAAATGTTAGGCACTCACAGGTGGCTGCATGTCAGACAGTTCTCCTGGCTGGCACAGTGCGTGGGTCTTTTCCAACATGAGTACCACTTGTCCTCTAGAAGGAGCCAAATCTGCTTCAGGTTAGAAATCTCTTTCAGATTTGAAATCTGCTTCAGAGTTGGAAATTGTCAGAAGTGAGAATCTGTTTTAGGTCCCACAGATCCCTAGAGATCTATAGGAATGCAAGGATTGCTCCTGAGGAGGGTCGATACTTTGAAGTCAGTGCCAGCACTTCCAGAGCTACCCATCCCATTTCAATATATAAWAAAAGGAGTAGGTTTTCCAGTACCAAAAATAGACATTACAATTTCCACATTCAGATTGGGTCAGAATTAGAGATACAAAAGTAATTTATAACAGATTCAGTTGTTTCCTCATTTCTCAAATTAATCAATTTCCCAAATTAATTGTAGAGGATTCCGAAAAGGCATCTTCAGYCTGTCAGTTTAATCTCTTGTTACTGGACTGCCAAGATATGGACACTGATTTTGCTATAATTAAATAACAAAAAAAGCCTGATCAGTGAGAGAAATGTGACCCCAGAATTCTTGTAAAACACATAATCAGTGGAAAAGTAGAGTTTCCACTCTGATGTTCTGCAGGTTCAAAATGCAGACTAAAGGCAAAAGCCTAGCTTTCAGCTAATACCTCTGCCACAGCTAATAAAGCGCCAGCAGTATATTAAAAATACACACAAAGGAAAAAAAAAAAGCCCAACTCAGCAACMACAGTAGTCCTGAACAGTCTTCCTAATGCATCTTTGGTTCCAGCAATGTCTTAGACTCTCAATGAAATGACAATAATGCTAAGCCTGCAGGATAATGGTATGCCAAAATCATTTTAAATATATCAAAAAGTATCACTTAATACTACAAAGCTGAAATTGGGTATCATTGATAATTCATTGGGCAGAGTTTTTAGTACATCATCTATGTTATCCGTCTGCATCAGGTATTTATATTGACTTCTCTTAAAGAGTGACATACAYAAAACACATAAGCTTTAAAGCTTTTTCTATTGATAACCCAGCCCTGAGGTCAAGAARTTTTCTCCATCCCATTACAGATAGGACTACATAATATTGCATTTAGTTCCACAAAAAGACCTGGGAACCTGGCTCCCTAACGAATTGCACAGCACCGAGGCAGCCTTTTAGGAGTGCTGGTAAAACACAGGACAGGTAAGGGCAATAAGGGCTAAGGAAAGGAAGAATAAAATCAGGAGGTTAAGAGGGAATCCAGCAGAGCCAGTGTTTTATGCAAGGTGCTGCTATTGGAAGCAGCTCTGAGGTTGAGGCTTTGCCTGTGTCTCTTTGCCCATCTCTTCCCCAGGGCTTTGGTGCCCCAGTTCTAGATGCAGGGAAGTTCAGATGAGAAAAGAGCTCCCTAAGCTCTGTAGGTCTGGCCTAACTTAATAAAACATCAGCCATTCAGCATTTCAAAAAAAAAAAAAAAAAAAAAAAAA